>CM070877.1:47979474-48446974 GCA_036365515.1 Torymus aiolomorphi
AACGGTTAAAGCTCTATATATATATATATATATATATATATATATATATATATATATATATATATATATATATATATATATATATATATATTGTAACGGGATGGCTAGTGGGGGCAAAATCCCAACAAGCCACAGGCCAGCGATGCCCTAGAACACGGTGCCGCGGGTGTCAGACTAAAATGACTTGCCCGGGGATCTGCTCCTGGAATCCCGAAAACAACGCGAAGATCGCACACGAACTTCGCTTTCCAACTAATTGGATCGCTGAGTGAAAAGCGCGCGCTCGAAGAGTAAAGCGCGCGGCCGCTATGCTCAGATATGAAAACGATCGGCGGAGTCGTTTTCCCGCGGAGGCGGCGGTATCCGGGAGAAGGACAGGTTGTAATGAACAATGCGACGAGTAACTAGATATCACAATATATTTACAATTAATAATCTCTACAGGCACAACGCACGTGCTGATTAGAACAAAGAGTTAGTTCGCGCGCGACCGTTAATATTCAAACGCGCGAACTACACGGCGCGCGGCGAAGCTGCTATACTCGAGCGCAGTGTTAAGTACGGCGAGCTGACACACACTCGCACATACACGGCACAGAAAGCTTGCACGGGGCGATTTCCGTGCAAGCCTTTTACATGAAATACTCGAGAGGAGAATATAACTTACCGATCTAAGGAGCAGCCGGTGCACTCGACTCTCTCTCTCGCTCTCTCGGCAGTTGCGCGCTCGCTCTCTCTCTCTCTCTCGCTCTCGCTTATAAGGGTGGCAGTCTGGCTCGCTGCCGTCTCTCGCTCGTGGCACAAGCTGCATGGACTTGCACTCTCTCTTGCTCTCTCGCTCTCTTGCAGTTCGGCGCCTCCACTCTACACTCGCGATAATAAAACTAAATAGCACGGCGCGGACACTAAAATCTGAGAGATGGCAAGCTGACGATGTGCACAGCACGAGAGTATACACGAAGATGGCTCCCTTTTCTCGCGGGAACAGGTTAGCAGCTTCGCGACGGATGACGGGCATTTTACGCGTCGCGAGACCGATTCGCTACGCGCGGCGCGACTCGATTCGGCTGCGCAGGAGTTGCGCGCGCGCGCTCACTACCTTCGCGCGGTAGATTAGAATCGCGGCTAGACACGCGTTACACCCCCCCGCCAGACGCTGCTTAGGGGACCGTGAGCAGCTCTGCTAATCATGGCTGTCGTCGTACCTACTAATATGGTAGTAATGATTAGGAGAAGGAGGTTCGGAAAGGAATATTGCAGAATCGGAGTCACCGGTTTTTCTTTTTAATTTTTATTAAAAAAAAATATATAAAAAAAACTTCAGGGCCTCACCCCTCTTCAACTGGCCCGGGAATACGATCGGCGCCCCTTGTGACGAGCTTGGTTGGGGCAATGTTTTGACTTTTTCACCCCAAGCTCGCCACACATGAAGCACCGGGGGATCGCGTTACTGTCGAGCGCATCCCGGGCCGCTCGCTCTTCTTCGAGCGCCCTCCTAAGGCGCTCTTCTTCTTTTTGGAGACGGCGCTGGGCCTCTTCCTTGACCCGGCGCGCCGTCTCCTCCGCCTTTTCCCTGGCTCGCCTGGCCTCTTCCATGCGCTACTGCGCACGAGCCAGGCGAGCCTCCTCCGCCTTTTGGAAGGCTATGCGGCGCAGCCTGGCGGCCCTGGCCTCTGCGGCAGCCGCGAGCTCTTCGCGCCGGCCTTGGGCCATTCCGACCCATTTGCCGGCTTGCCGCTCGCCGGCCTTACCGTGGCACTGGAGAAAGACCTCCAGTGCAGCCAGGGCAGCGTCCTCCGCAGCGCTCGAGGACTTGCTGAGGCGCCGCGCTTCCTCGAGGGCCTTCTCCACTGGGACCCAGGCCGCACCGACTTCATCACTCGGTGCCCACTTGGGGGCCTGGGTCGGAGAACTCTCTTTCCTTTCTTCGTCGGCCCGAGCCGCGCCGGCGTTTCCTTCCGGCGCCATCTCTGAGGCTCGAACCGACGCCTCTTGCGAAAGCCGTTCTTTCCGGCTTTCCTGCTGCTCCTTCGGGGGACGAGGTCGCCGAAGCGGACTGGGACCGGCCTCTGCCCAGGCCGGCTCCGAAGGTCCCTTTCTTGGCTTTGGAGCCTCTATCTCCTCGATCATGACGGTGGAGGGCTCTTCCACTGGCTGGGGTGCCAGTGTCACAGCGTCGATGCCCTCCACGACCTGCTCCAAAAAATCGATGACGGCGGGGTCAGGATTGCACTGGATTAATCCAGCGATCACCTTCTTCGCCGTCTCCGCTATTTCGGGAGTCAGGCCTTGCATGTCCTGAAACAGGTAAATCGATCCCGGGGAGGAGTGAGATTGAGGACTGGAAAATTAAGACGAACACAGGTTAGTACGTACGACACAAGTTGGACGGCACAATTATTGCTTTTTATACGCTCGGGTTCTACGAGGACTAATTAGTCCGGCATCAGCAGGTACGGGCTTCTTCTTCGAACCCTTTGGCCTCCCTGGGCCACGCTTGGGTTCTGTTGGACCGGCCACACGCCTAGGCTGGCCATCGCTCGCACGCTTTCCTGGCCTAACTAATAGCGCGGTCTTACGAGGTGGACCGCGCCTCTTAGCCGTCGCCCGGGGCTGTACATTCCCCCGGCTAACTCTGTGTCCCTCTGACGTGTTCCGTTCGGCTGAAGAGTCCCTCGCTGGTAGCGCCTGGGCTACTTCTGCTGAGACGTATCTCTTGAGTTGCTGCGCATGGACGGGACGTATCGTTCGACCATCCTCACCTTGGATCTCATAGGTGTTTTCGCCTAGAATATTCACAATCGTGTAGGGCCCCGCGTACTTCGGGGCTAATTTGGCAGAAATCCCCTCAGCTGCTGAGGATAGTACCTTATTCTCTCTCCATACACGATCGCCTAGACAGAATTCTGGAGGTCGACGATGAGCGTCATAATATTTGGCTTGTCTCGCCTGCTCCGCTTGCGCGTCGGCCGCCGCCCGAACGTGCAATTCGCGGAGCTTGTCCATACGTACCACCCAATTGTTTATCGCCTCTTGCTGCCCTTGCTCTTCGGCTAACCTGTCTTCCTCCCGCCTTAGTGTCTTCGATGGGTCAGGTTGTCGGCCGTAAATGAGCATGGCAGGACTTATCTTTGTGGAGCTGTGTTCGGCAGTATTGTACGCGAACGCCAGCTCATTCAGTTTCTCATCCCAGGACCGGTGATTTTCCTCTGCGTAAGACATAATCATTGTCTTCACCGTTCGGTTCACACGCTCGACAGGATTTGCCTGAGCGTGATACGGAGGCGTAAACGTGTGATGCACGTTTCTCTCCTTTAAGAATGCCTCTAATGGTGCATTTTTAAATTCAGTCCCATTGTCTGAGAGAAACACCTCCGGGACTCCGAATCGCAGACATACTCGCTCGTTGAGTCCCTTAATTACCGATTTACCATCTGCCCTTTTTATCGGAATTACTTCAATCAGGCGTGTGAACAAGTCCTGGAATATGAGAATGTATTCGTGGCCGTGCGTGGTTTTTGGGAGGGGCCCCATAATGTCGCTGGCCACGATTTGCCATGGGCGCTCTGTAATTCGGCGTCCCATGAATCCTGTTGGAGCGCGCTGTTCAACTTTGCACTGCTGGCAAATTTGGCACTGGCTCACGTATCTGGCTACATCACGAGACATGTGTGGCCAATAATACTTCCGCTTTACTCTTTCTAGCGTTTTCTCGCGGCCCAAGTGCCCAGCACTTGGAAAGTCATGGCATTCTCTCAGTACTTCGCGTCGCTTTTCGTGAGGGACTGCTAACTTCCATGCATCATCGTCGCCGAGAGACTCGTCTATGACTTCATCTGGTTCGTACTTGTACAATCTGCCCCCCGCCAGCTTGAACGTGGGGAAGTCTCGCGGCCGCTGTTGAACCTCTTTCACAATTTCGAGGTACCATTGGTCGTTTGTATCGCGTTCGAGCTCTAACGCGGCGACCGCTGGCTCCTCTTCCTCGAACATCCGCGAAAGGGCATCTGGGACATTGTTCAAAGAGCCCTTTCGGTGTTCGACTGTGAAACTGTGGTTTTGTAGTTCCAAAGCCCATCTTGCTAACCTGCCTGATGGGTTTCGGAGATCACGGAGCCACTTCAAGCTGCTATGATCCGTGATGACCTAGAAGTCATAGGCCTCTATATACGGACGGAACTTTTTGATTGCCCAGAGAATTGCTAGACACTCTCGTTCCGTCACGCTATAATTCTTCTCGGCGCGTTCAGAGTTCGACTAGCGAACTCTAGGACTCTTTCGTCACCGTCTATTATCAGGTATAGCACCGCTCCAAGTCCTGTATCGCTCGCATCAGTTTGCACCACGAACTGTGCGTTAGATACCGGTCTGTGGAGAATCGGTGCAGAAGCAACTAGCGCTTTTAGCTTTTGGAAGGCCTCTTCTTGTGCCGTTGACCACTCGTATTTCCGATCCTTTTTCGTTAGTTCGGTCAGTGGTTCAGCAATTGTGGCGAAGTTTGATAAAAACTTTCTATACCACGAGGCCATTCCTAGGAAGCGTCTCAGCTGACGGAGGTTTCTCGGCACCGGATATTCCATAATGGACTTTATTTTCTCGGGGTCTGGTTTAAAACCATCCCTATTTACTATGACCCCGAGATATTGGACCTCATCGCGACAGAAGACACTCTTCTCGCGATTTATTGTGAGGCCCGCGTCCTTTATCCTATCTAGAACTCTTTTTAGAACCTCTTTATGCTCCCCGAATGCTTCTGTGACTACTATTATGTCATCGAGATACGAGTAAGCAAAAGGTTCGAGTTCGGGGCCGATGACTTTGTCAATCAGCCTCTGGAAGGACGCTCCGGCATACGAAAGACCATAGGGCATTCTTGTAAATTGAAATAACCCTTTGCCTGGCACGGTGAAGGCCGTAGTCTCTTTGGACTCCGGGTTTAGTGGTATTTGGTGGTACGCACTACTTAAATCCAACGTGGATATGTATCGCGCTTTCTGCAGTTTGCGTAAGATACTCTCCATGTATGGTAACGGATATGCGTCTGGCCTTGACGCTGCGTTCACTTTTCTGAAGTCCACACAAAAACAGAACTTCCCGTTGGACTTGCGTACCATTACCATGGGGCTTGACCAGCCGCTTGTCGAAGGTTCTATTATACACGCGAGTAGCATTTCCTCCACCTGCTTGTGCATCTCTTCCTCGAGTTTTCGAGATACTGGGTAGTACTTCTGTTTTATGGGTCTTGTGGAGCCGACGTCTACTGCATGCTCAACCCACGAAGTACACCCTAATGGTGCCGGGCCGTTTCCCATCAGCTCAGCTACTAAAGCTTCCGCTTCTTTGAGCTGCTCTTCTGTTGGGTCCGCCAACCCTATAGCTGATACGGACACGGTATTATTGGCGGTTATGGAGGCTACTTCTAACTTTACGCTTGCATCATCATCTTTGAGATGCAGCGTATTGTCAGTGGGGTCTAAGACGGCGCTAAACTTCTTAATGAAGTTCACCCCCAAGTAGCACTCCGTGTCTAGGTCTGGCATGATTGCGACGCGCACATCCTTGCACACGCCTGCCACGACCATGGGTAGATACACATAGCCAACTACTGCTATGCTCTGCCCATTAGCTACCCGTGCCGTTAGGCCGCTGGCCGGGATTAATTCTTTTCCACAGGCTGTAGCGAGCTGTAAGCCGATGGAATTCATCCCAGTCCAGGAAGCTCCAGTATCGAAGAGTGCCCGTAGCCTGTAGCCGGCTACACCTACTTGAAGCCACCATCGTGAGCATGTTTCCTGGTTAGCTTCGTTCTGCTGAGTCGCGGGCACTTCTTCGCTCTCTCCTTCAGGCAATTGGACCGAGTTACCCTCGGTCGCTGATGTGAGAGCTGGGGGCGGGCGTGTGGCCGTGTTTACCTGCCCCCTTGGCCGTTTCCCTGCTGGTTTCCGGCAGCATTGGGGTTGCGGTCGCTTCCCGTTTGCTCGTTGCCGTAACCCCTTCGGTACTCTGGCCTTTGTGGAGGTCCATTACTCCTTGGACTTGGCGGCCTAGCCTGGTGGGTCGAGCTACTACCCCCACTAGGCTGATTATTACTTTGCCCGCCTTCCCGCTGCCTGTTCTCCCAATTATTCTTTTTCTTGGGCTTCTTGAACGACTGTGGGTTTGGCGTTTGCCCACTATTTCCGTCGGTGCCTTTCTTTGTCAAGCTTGACAAACACTCGGCCATCACCCGACGGAACATAGCCTCAAGGCTTTCTCGAGGCTCCTGCTGTTGTTGCCCCATCGCCGCCACTCCTGGATTCTGCTTTTTCCGCTGATCCGTAGTTGGCTCTGTAGGTACGTAGGCAAACTCTGGCAAGTAAGTGCGCTCTGGCGGTGGTGGCGAGTGATACACCTTATCTGCCGCGAGCGCTAATTCGGCCTCCCGGGCTAAATCCAGGAGCCCTCGGTAATCCGTAATTTGATTACGCATCACCATTTTTTGCAGTTCTGGCCGCATGTTCCGGTGCAACATGTCCAATTGTTGGGGCATGCTAGGCACCGGAACTAACTTGAGAATCAAGGCTTGCAGATTCACTACGTAATCTCTCGTGAGTTCGTTTCTGCCTTGAGTCCTCGCGTTTATCTCCGCTAGGATTCGCTGTTGATGGCCCCTGTCACCGCTATACATGTGTATTATGGCCTCTTGGAAGTCTTGCCAAGATCGCCACGTATGACGGTTACTCCTATACCAGGTGGCCGCTACTCCACTCAGGAGCTCTGACAATGACGAGAGTACTTCGTCGTACGTCAGATTTGCTAAAGCTCGACATTCCTCTACTCTCGTGAGGAATAACTCGACGCTCTGCTCCTTCAAGGACCCAGAGAACTTGATGTGCCATTTCCTTACGATTTGGCCAACATCACGGTTCGTCTGTTGAGGCACGTACGTCTGCCTCGTAGACTGGTCCAGTGTAGCGCTCACCCCCGCCTGACGCTGTGTAGGATTTCTTCCGCTATTCCTCCTAGCGTCCCTTGGCGATTCAGTATTGGGACTGCTGCTGTCAAAATTCACATATGTGAACGTGTCCTGAAAGTTCACATGTGGTGATCCTCGTCCCCTGCCCGCACTTGGTAGTTGGACTCCCTCCAAGCGCGTGCTTGAGGGGGGGTGTCGAGCTTCTTGGAGTATTCGCACACTCTCTTTGAGCTCTTCCACCTCTTTGACGAGTCTATGGATCACCGACAGCAGCTGTTCTGAGACTACGTTGTCTCCAACAGCAATCCCTGCGGTACGCTGTTCCCCCGCACTTGGCCACTCAAAACTCTGTGGCTGCGGTGGACTTCGCGTTTGCTGCCTGAACGCGTGCTGCCCATTTTGTGCCGACAACGACTCTTGTTCTTGACTCCGCCGGAATTGTCGTTGCCTGCGCTGCTCTTCTAGCAACGCCTGCTGTCGCTGCTGCTCTTGATGGTTTCGCTGTTGCTGCCGCTGCTGCTCCTGCTGTTGTTGCTGTTGCTGCCGTCGCTGCTGCTCCATCTGCTACTGCTGTTGCATTTGTTGCTGCTGCATTTGCTGCTGCTGCATTTGCTGCTGTTGCAGTTGCCGCTGCTGCATTTGCTGTTGCTGCATTTGCTGCTGCTGCAGTTGTTGCTGTTGAAGCTGTTGCTGTTGGAGCTGTTGCTGTTGGAGCTGTCCCTCGGCTTCGGCTGGAGATGTCCCGGTGGGTGCTGCAGAGCTCAATATCTCTGTCCCGGAACCCTCCTGGCCGTTTGCCTCATCCGCTGGCTCCACCACTGCATTATGTGCTTGTTGTGGAGCGTTCATCCTCCAAGACTCCGAGAGTTTTTGCATCACTATCGGATCATCAAGGAGCGTAATGAACGGGTGCGGTTGGTCTGGATCAGTATTGGGATCCACAATAGTCGACCCAGACTTGTTCATCAACGTTAAGTCGATGAACGCCCTTCGGGACTGCTCGCGTTTAGCAAACGCTTGCTTCTCCGACAGCTCCGGCTCTGGCACGAAATCGGCGGCACTGTAATCGCCCATAAGCCACTTGATCGCTGTCAGCATATTCACTGATTGTAGATCTGACTGCTGCAGACCAAGGGCTTGCATGGCCTCGATAATTTCCTCTTCGGGCTGTGTATACGCCCAATTGAGTATCGCAGATTCCGCAAACTGCGATGATCGGGCCATGGTGTCAATTGGCTGTGCGCTTCCCCACGAACTTATTTTACTAGCGCGAGTAGTATCCGGATTGATGGCAGAGAGAGTTTGCCTTTTCAACCCGTGAGCTAGCCTTTTCAACGCGAACCCGGGTTACTTTCTAAGAGCTACGGCGGTTGCTCGTAACCTCGATAACGGACGAGGATTTCCCGTATGCGGCTCTAAAAAAAAATAAAAGCTATTTCTGTAAGTAATTACGATTTGTAATTAATTACGCTCCACTACTCGCACTTGTAATTTTAAAATAAATATATGTGAAAAAAAATATATATATATGTGTCAAAACGGACAATATCACCAAAAACACAAAAAAATAAATACAATTTTCACCTAAAAAAAAAATAAAAACAATTTTTAAGTTCGAGGGGATTTTTGCGCTCGAGTTTTTACTCGGGCGCACAGTCAACTTTTTGTTCCGAGAGTGCTTGCCGACTTTCTCTCGATCTTCTTCTAACTGCACGATAAAAGAAAAAAAATTTTATTTTTCGTCCAAAAAAAAATAATTCGTATCGGAAATACGAGAGGACGAGAAGAAAAAAAAAAAATTTTCGAGACGAGAAAAAAATTAATTAAAAAAATTAATTATCGCTAAAAAAAAAAAATTTTGTCGTTAAAAAATTAATTGTTATTAAAAAAAACTTTAATTGTTAACAATAATTCCTCAACGCGCCAAAAATTCCGCGATCAATATCTCTCCTTGTCGGCACACTAGGTCGAGGGTTATTGGCTATCGCACGCCTAACCTCTCGACCGCACTCTCGCAACAGCACGGCTGTGTCACGCACACGCACACACGCGCCTACGAGCTGCGGCACGAAGAGCCTTTGTGTGCAGCTTACGCTCAGCTACGCTGCTGAGCTTCTTCGCGCCAAGCTTCGCCGCGAATCACGTACGTGCCGCAGGTCCGTCTCCACCCCCAAAACGTTGTGGCGCCAGTTGTAATGGGATGGCTAGTGGGGGGAAAATCCCAACAAGCCATAGGCCAGTGATGCCCTAGAACACGGTGCCGCGGGTGTCAGACTAAAATGACTTGCCCGGGGATCTGCTCCTGGAATCCCGAAAACAACGCGAAGATCGCACACGAACTTCGCTTTCCAACTAATTGGATCGCTGAGTGAAAAGCGCGCGCTCGAAGAGTAAAGCGCGCGGCCACTATGCTCAGATATGAAAACGACCGGCGGAGTCGTTTTCCCGCGGAGGCGGCGGTATCCGGGAGAAGGACAGGTTGTAATGAACAACGCGACGAGTAACTAGATATCACAATATATTTACAATTAATAATCTCTACAGGCACAAAGCACGTGCTGATTAGAACAAAGAGTTAGTTCGCGCGCGACCGTTAATATTCAAACGCGCGAACTATACGGCGCGCGGCGAAGCTGCTATACTCGAGCGCAGTGTTAAGTACGGCGAGCTGACACACACTCGCACGTACACGGCACAGAAAGCTTGCACGGGGCGATTTCCGTGCAAGCCTTTTACATGAAATACTCGAGAGGAGAATATAACTTACCGATCTAAGGAGCAGCCGGTGCACTCGACTCTCTCTCTCGCTCTACACTCGCGATAATAAAACTAAATAGCACGGCGCGGACACTAAAATCTGAGAGATGGCAAGCTGACGATGTGCACAGCACGAGAGTATACACGAAGATGGCTCCCTTTTCTCGCGGGAACAGGTTAGCAGCTTCGCGACGGATGACGGGCATTTTACGCGTCGCGAGACCGATTCGCTACGCGCGGCGCGCCTCGATTCGGCTGCGCAGGAGTTGCGCGCGCGCGCTCACTACCTTCGCGCGGTAGATTAGAATCGCGGCTAGACACGCGTTACAATATATATATATATATATATATATATATATATATATATATATATATATATATATATATATATATAAATATATGAAACGCTAGTTATGCAGACACTTTCCGAAATTTAAATAGACTTATGCAGACAGAGACCGACTTATGCAGACGTCAGCATAAGTAGAGAGATTATTTCTTTAGTCACGCTAGACTTGTGCAGACACTTGTATAAACGGTACTACACTTATGCAGACAGGTCACGTGGTCTTATACATTGGTGTCAGCATAAGTCCATGTTCATATGATTATATATATATATATATATATATATATATATATATATATATATATATATATATATATATAACTATTTTCAGTAATCTAATTTGCAGCCTTTTGAGCATATCTATACTGTTTGAATACGCTCCTCCCCATGCTATTATACCATAGGAAATGATGCTGTGAAAAAGGCGTAGTATACCGTACGTAAACTGTCTGTTGACAAAATCTCAGTAAGTTTGTAGAAAATGAAAATGAGGTATTTTTTTTTGCTGTAAATATAATCAATGTGTTCATTCCATTTCATATTACTATCAAACACTATGCCTAGATATTTGGTGCTTTGGACTCTTTTGATTTTTGTACCATTTATATTGATATTTAAGTTTTTTGGAGTACTGTCACATTTATTGCCATATTCCATGTATACTGTTTTTTCAGTATTTAAGGATGTTCTCCGGGTCGAAACAGAAATTTTAGTTTTTATATTTTTATATAATGTTTTATTAATTTGATAATCCAAGAGTAAGTACATGTAACAAATATATACTTGAAAGACAATTTTTTTTAGACAAATTCAGGCAATAGTCACTATGGTATTGTTACAATTAAAGACAGAAACTTCAATAAGTTCTTTAAATTTTTTTATTTTTTATCCGATCTTAACGAAATAAAGCTTATTTTGTTCGTTAAGAAATTTCAGGGGGCGTATCGATGGGAAAATTTATGATACGAGTTACCAGTACGGCGCAATATCAATTTTGTTAAGAAAGTTTTGATGAAAACTTGACTTGCTTTTCTTAAATAAATTGATATTGCGCCTTACTGGTAACTCGTATCATAAATTTTCTCATCGATACGCCCCCTGAAATTTCTTAACGAACAAAATAAGCTTTATTTCGTTAAGATCGGATAAAAAATAAAAAAATTTAAAGAACTTATTGAAGTTTCTGTCTTTAATTGTAACAATAGCATAGTGACTATTGCCTGAATTTGTCTGAAAAAAATTGTCTTATGTTCTTTCAAGTATATATTTGTTACATGTTGTTTGAGAATGCCATAATTTATAATGAGGACATGCTGTGGGTTAGAGTTGCGGGACATGCGGTGGTTAGAGTTAACCACTTAGCTATTTTCTGTAATCGATCATTCCTTTTCGATTCAACTTCAAGCCACGTTTTAGCTGTCGTAATAACAGCCGTACCATCTGCATACGATACTATAGAGTTATCAGGCATATCTACCAATAAGTCATTGATATAGAGTAATAGTCAAGTAATGCAAACAACTCACGGAAACTACTGTATGACTGTTCTCAGAAATGTATTCAAATTTGATCATCTTTCTATACAATTTAAATACAAGAAAGTACTGAAATAATATAAAACTTTCTACAAAAGTATAAAATAAGGCAAGTATAGACGTTTTTTCTGTACAATATCTATAAAATAATAATATTTATGATTTTGTAAAAGAAATCAAATAAATACGAATGAAAAAGTCTTTTAATTCTTTGAGTCCTTGTATGCTGAACAAATTATGTGTAAGTAAGTACATTCAAATTGTTCACTGCAAAACAAACAAACGAAAGTTGTGAAATCAATTATCGATAGTCAAGTAATGCAAACAACTCTCGGAAACTACTGTATGACTGTTCTCAGAAATATATTCAAATTTGTTCATCTTTCTGAGCTATACAAATTAAACACAAGAAAGTACTGAAATCAATTTATTGTAGTCAAGTACCCATAAGATAACTTGACTGACATAATAGAACTTTTCGAACCTTGCGTGTAAAATTACATTTTATGCCCACGTTGTAACTTCTAACATATTCAGCCAGTGGGCATAAAGTATTACTTAACGCCTAAGAGGCGCAATAGCTCACATACTCCTATATACAAAACCTTATAGAACCTACGCACTTTACCCCCGTGTAGGTGAAAATTATTTTATGACTATTATGCTTTCTTTTCATTTCTAAAATTCATAAGAATTTTTTCAGATATTAACGAAAAGTCAAAGTTTTAAACTTTCTATTCTAACTAATATTACGCATCTTGGAAGAAGATAAGAGAAGTCTAGAGCTGCTCTAGCAGGGGTGGTTCTCCAATCTCCCACACATACTTGGCGGGCCCGACGGTTTGCAGTTCAAGGTGTAGACACGTTCATTTTCATATATAAAGATCAGATAAAATGTATAAATGGGTTGCATTTACTTTTATTAAATACTGATCCATGAATGTATCACTCTGTTTTTAAATAGAAATTGCAAATTCGCCTAAAAATATCATATGAGATCTCATATATGTGAATATCGGACATCAGATCTCATATATGTGAATATCGGGCATCAGATCTCATATGAGATTTCATGAGATCCCATAATATATAATATTGCAGATAACATTATATATAGATGTGTGTGTGTGTGTGTGTGTGTGTGTGTGTGTGTGTGTGTGTGTATATAATCTCATATGAGATCTGATGGCTGAAATACTGACATGAGATCTTATATGATATTTACACGCGGGAAAAGGATAAAAAATAGGTGGCTTATAAAATGGTTAGTAAAATCTAAAGCATTTTTGAGTAGATTTTTTAGTACAATTTATATGCATTTTTATTTCATTCTTGTTTAAAAACGACGGATACAAGGAAAAATATTTTGGCTAATGTAAGTAAATCATGAGATTCTGCACATATGTAGGGATGATATATTTGAAAAGTATCAATTAAAAATTAGTCATTGTAATTATTTATTAATTATAGTGGACTTATATAGGTATAAACATTTTTAATGAATTTATGCAAAAATTTAGAATTCTACATTTACAAAGCCCACCGGTAAACTGCAAACCGTCGGGCCCGCCAAGTATGTGTGGGAGATTGGAGAACCATCCCTGCTAGAGCAGCTCTAGACTTCTCTTGTCTTCTCCCAAGATGCGTAATATTATAGAAAGTTTAAAACTTTGACTTTTCGTTAATATCTGAAAAAATTCTTATGAATTTTAGAAATGAAAAGAAAGCATAATAGTCATAAAATAATTTTCACCTACACGGGGGTAAAGTGCGTAGATTCTATAAGGTTTTGTATATAGGAGTATGTGAGCTATTGCGCCTCTTAGGCGTTAAGTAATACTTTATGCCCACTGGCTGAATATTTTTGAAGTTACAACGTGGGCATAAAATGTAATTTTACACGCAAGGTACGAAAAGTTCTATTATGTCAGTCAAGTTATCTTATGGGTACTTGACTACAATAAATTGATTTCAGTACTTTCTTGTGTTTAATTTGTATAGAAGGATGAACAAATTTGAATACATTTCTGAAAACAGTACGGAATAGTTGTTTCCGAGAGATGTTTGCATTACTTGACTATCGATAATTGATTTCACAACTTTCATTTGTTTGATTTGCAGTAAACAATTTGAATGTACTTACCTACATATAATTTGTTCAGCATACAATGACTCAAAGAAGTAAAAGACTTTTTCACTGGTATTTATTTGATTTCTTTTACAAAATCATAAATATTATTATTTTATAGATATTATACAGAAAAAACGTCTATACTTGCCTTATTTTATACTTTCATGGAAAGTTTTATATTAACAATATTATTATTTGTACAGTCATGAAAAAAATTATTCCCATTTGTAAAGAGTGCTTATTGAATAGACGAGACTAGAAGAATTAAAAGGACTAGAGAAATTGTGTTGTTAGAACGTACTTAAAAAATTAGCTTTTAAAAAACGTGTTAATTGTTTTAAAAAAACATTGAAGCCCTCATTAAAGCTTTTGGTACTCAGTTTGACGGATGTTGAGAGAGAGAGGGAGAGAGGGAGATAGAGAGGGGAGGGAAAGAGGGGAAGAGAGAGAAAGAGGGCGAGAGAAACAGGTGGAGAAAGAGAGGGAGAGAGAGGGAGAATGAGCGAAAGACTAATACTTGCCTTAGTTTAAACTTTTGTAAAATTTTTTTTGAGATAGATTTCACAACTTTTTAAGAGAAAATAATAATTAGATTGTGTGATAACGTTATGAGAGTTCATTAAGGTATATTTTTAATATCATTATTAAATGGTAGTATTGTTATTCACAAAAGTTTTAACTTAGTTTTTACTTTTGTAAAAAAATTTTTTAGAGATCGAGATTTCACAACTTTTTAATTAAGAGTAAAAGTACATTATAAATAATGTTTGTTAAGTATAAAACTACATTGAATAGTAACCAAACTTATTCTTGCCTATAAGTTTTTACTTTTGTAAACAATTAATTTTTTAGAGAGATTTCTCAACTTTTTAAGAGTAAAAGTACACTGTAAATAATGTTTGTTAAGTATAGAACTAAACTTTAATTGATTTCACAACTTTTTTGGGTTTGACTTTCAGTATCCGCGTGAAAGAAATCTAGTTCGACTTTAGAACGCAAAAATTTATTATTGATTTGTAGAATTCCTTTTCATAAAATAAAACGTAAATAATTTTTTAGGATATTGTATAGGTTTCGGAAAATAATTCCTATGGTTTCCGAAAAAATTCTTATCGTTTGTAAAAGTTTTTGTAAAGTGATTGTAAAGGTTTTGGAAAAGAATTACTCGTTGCTTGCAAAATTTTTTTTGCCTAGCGGGCCGAAAGTACCACTTTCGCTCCCGGCGCCCGATCGCGAAGGTTGTATTTTCGACCTCGCTAGGCAAAAAAATAGTATATGCTCCACAGGAGTAAAATTGGCCAGCCCACAGCTCCTGTTTGCCTTCGGCTCGGGTGGCAATTTACACGAGCTGTGGACTGTTCAAATGTTTTCTTCCATCGGTGCGTAATATACTACTAAAGGATTGTATTAGTTTTGTAAAATAATTTATTAAAGGATTTTTTAAAAGATGTAGTGATGGACCATTTTTGGAGATATTTTGTAGAGAAAATATAATAATGAATAATTTACAGAAATGATTCTGTTATTGAAAGTACGACTTAATTTAATGAGTAATACTACAGATAAGAAAAATGATTTTTGTAAGAAAAAGAAAACATTTTCATAGCAAATACATACAAATAAATATTGTAAAGAGATAAAGAGATAATTTAAATAGCAAAAATCCGTTTTGCGAGAAATAGAAAATATTTTTATAGGAATTATAGAAAATAGTTTAAAAAATATTTTTTAAAAGTGTTTATTATATAATTGTTTAAAAAAAACATTTAAGCTTCCGCCAAGTTCTTTGTAGAGAGTTGAACAGTTGTTGAGAGCAAGATTGTTTGGATAAAAACATTAAACTTATATTAGTATTTCAACAGAGAATTTAAAGTTGTTAAAAAAGATAACAATAATATATTTTTTCTTTGTAGCTATTGCAAGGAATAAAAGACAAAAGTACAAGTTATCAGAATTACAATTCAAATCTCTGTATCACCAGCTGATTCTCTTGCGTTTATAAAACTCGAAGCTCAAAGTTGGCTGAAAAGTTGAGTTCACATGTCAACTGCCATTTCCATAGCAGCAGGCGATACAAAGTTTTTTAAAAACTACTCTTTCGCATCTATTTCGCATCTGAAATCACCTAATCCTCTAGCCTAAAAATGCGAAGCTCAAAGTTTGCCAAGTTAACTACCATTATGTAACAGCACCTGATACTAAGTTTTTTCACAAAACACTCTTATGCATCCATTTGCTCTTGTTTTTTTGAAAAATTATTATTACATTATTAAATTTGTGCTAAAATTTACCTCTAGCCTTCTATTGCACATTCTAAAGCTGGAATTCATTTCATTATTTTGGTAACCACATATTTCTTTTTCATAATATTTTTTTTCATTATACACATAATCTTGTAAAATTAAAAACACAACCAGTTGATGAATTAAACATTATTATTATCTGAATCTTGTATAGAAATATATGTACTAAAAACTTCTCTGAAACATTTTGACACCTCCTACCATGAGAAAATCATAAAATAGATTACTGAGCACTTTCATTCCTTGAAATTTTCGCAATAACATCATTTTTGCTCTTTTCATTGGCACTTGAATAAATATGTACAACAGCACAGCACTGATATCGACTAAGTTTTTTAAAGATGACAGATGCTTTTTAAATCAAGGCTCAGACCAATATTTCAAATAGGCATCATAAATTATATTGTATATTTATATATCCTCACGTGTCACTCAGCAATTTTTTCTTCTATGCCAAAACTTATTATGAAGTGTATGAACCTCATAACGCGTAATTATTTATTAATACACACTTGAGCTATTTTCAAAACATTTGAAACTGATTTTTAATAGAAGTTTTAAAATTTGATTATAAACACTTCACGTACCATGTCATACCAGTACTATATTTTATTTATTATTAGATAAAACACTGAAAATTATATTGTATATTTATAACCTCGCATGTCACTCAGCAATATTTTCTTCTATGCAAAAGCTTATTATGAAGTTTATGAACTTCATAACACATAATTATTTATTAATACACACATGTTCTATTCTCAAAACATTTCAAACTGATTTTAAGTACAAGTTTTAAAATTTGATATAACACTTCGTGCAACACATTTTACCAGTATTTTATTTTTTTTATATTACACAAAACACTGATTTATTTTTTAATCACTATGTTATTTGTTATCATGTTATTTGATTATATATGTACTTCATGCAACACATCATACCGGTATTTTATTTTATTTATTACGCAAAACACTGAATAGATGTCATTTTTTAATAATCGTAACAATTTTATTATGAATATAATTTTCAACTGGATAGACGAACTATGAAAATCACAATTTTTTTTTCCTATTTTTAAAAACATACTTCAAAACATAATACTTTTTTCGTACTTTGAATCCAATACTGTCTAAATAAACATCTTAGTTGTTGTTTGTTTTATCTGTTATTCATTGAAAGCAATGAAACTGTCATTTTCTTCATGGACATCCAAGTCCTCTATTCGTCCTGTCAAATACGAACACAAATTTTTAATATTCTTCTAAAATTATATCTCATGAAAAATTTTCATGTTAAGAATATATAGATACACCTTGAAAAATATTGTATTGTAAATAGTATTTGCCTGCTCTTTCATAGGCTAATATTGGTTTTATTTTTCTTTCTTAAGTAGTACTATATTCTTACTATCTTCTTTAATATAATTCTAGTCCTAAGCGTCTGTTCTTGTATTAAAATAACTTTTTCTTGTCCATTAATAATAAGATAACCAGCAGGGTCATGAGGCCACTCGTTCATTTTTGCTAATTCAAAATTATATTTTTCGGACAGTACAAAATTAGAACTCCTCAACATTATTGGCTATATTACATATTCAAAATAGAATGAATAAGGCTTTCAGCATTTGTCTACGTTGTACAGCCATCCAAGTTAATTAAAAATCGAATTTCAATGACTGTAAACAAATCTTGTATAATCTGTAAATATAAAAAAAATTTACACAAAGTATCAATTTTTTTAAAATGATTGTAGCCATTTAAAATTTTGCTGTTCAATACTTATCTAATAAAACCCCCGTTGATTGATATATGAATAGATGAATTCTTCTATCACCAGTTGACTACTTGAGATCTTTGAATATATATTAATTAACTAATTTTAATTTTAAACTAACTCACGACGATATGATAACATTTGTAACATTTGTGTGTGTAAAGATGTGTAAGGTTAGGTCGTCATCGCCCAGACACGGGAATATTCGCCTTGTTAAGACCAGCGTCAGCGCCCCTCACGACAAAATCTGAACTGCTTATTGAAGGATAAACACAGCTGATTAGCATGAGCGGTCTGCGGTATATGAAGAAAAGTTTATTATCCTTCAATAAGTAGTTCGGATTTTGGTCGCGTGGGACGCTGACGCTGGTCTTAACAAGGCGAATATATTTAAACACCGGAAGCCGGAAGTCGGAAGAATTTGTGTAGACTGAAGAAATGAGAAAAAAGGAAATCGCACATATAAATTTTCACTGTTTAATATCTTTCATATTAGAGCATATTTTTATACGAAACTTTTTGTACATATGTAGTAGAACAGGGACTTCGTGTTTATTTATTCTGTGCGGCTATTTGTACGACAGATTGTATTCGTGGTATATCTATATGTACAGATACGACAGAAACGCATATCGTTTGAGTGTGGAAATTTTGATAGAGCAGGTAAGAAAATAGTTACCACACAATAAGGGATATTATTTCTTTAGTCATCTATCAAAGTTTGTCTAATTTTCAAAATTTTCTAGTGTAGTCTTTTCGTCTATTGATATATTTTGAGGTTAGGAAATCTGTCGTACAAATAGCATCAGCCTTATTTATTTTGGATTAATATAAATGCGATTTAGAAACGCGGTGAATATTTCAAAATCTTGGGCACCCATTTCAATGTATATATAGCGCGGGTCGCTCCTTCAGGCTTCTTCTATACTTGCCTTCGGAGCGCTCCCGCGCTCCTTGATAAATAATAATGGTCCCAAGGTGGTACCCTGCCCCATATTCACTTTTTTAAATTGGCTGGTTTTGTTATTTAATTTCACTATTGATGTTGTCTACTGGTGAGGAAATGTTTTAATAGATTGTAAGCGCTACCCCTGATTCCATAATTATAGAATTTATCAAGTACGAGTTGATGATGTACAGTATCAAAGGCTTTGGCTAGATCTACGAACATTATAGCAATAGGAGTACTTGTGACGAGTTTATTGTATATCATATCTGATATTCGAAATAGCGCATCTTTTGTACTTTTATTTCTCCTAAAACTATATTGATTTTTTGAAAACAGATCGCATTCGTCAATAAAGTTTATTATTTTATTATGATAATTTTTTCGATAATTTTTGCAATATTAGAGATTAGTGACATAGGTCTATAATTGGTAGAGATATGTTTTTCCTTAGATTTGTGCAGAGGTACGACTTCAGCTACTTTTAAAGCATCAGGCCATATCTCCGTATCAGTACAGAGGTTAATAATGTGAAGAAGTTGATCTACAATGTGAAAGCTAAGAGTTTTTAATGTTTTAGTGTTGATGTTATCGATTCCACCATTTTTATTATTAAAGTTATTTATAATATTTAGAATTTCAAGATGGTTTATTGGAGTAATAAAAATACTTTTACTGTTCATGGGTGGGAGCTTTATTTTCTTATTTCTTGGAGGCACTACTTTATCGCTTAATTTTTTGCCAATTTGGCAAAAAAATTTGTTCATGTGTTCCGCAATCTTTGTTGAATCAGTTATTTTCTCGCTATTATCTATTATATAATTAATGTTTTTGTTTATTTTTGAATTTTTTCCGAGTTTTTGGTTTAGTACATTCCATAATTTCTTTGGGTATTTCATCGTTGCCTTTATTTGTTCTTTCTCATAAGACTCTTTGGCTTTATTTATAATACACTTTAACTTAGAGATACATTTTTTATAAGTCTCTTTTTTATTAAAAATATTTGGATCTTTTTTCATAATTTATAAAGTTTTTCTATGGTAGTGCAAGATTTAATTATTGCGAATGTTAGGCAAATTTTTCTTGGATAAAAAATACTTGGTTTGCAATCTTTTTTTGAAAAGTCAGCTTTCCTAAGACATATTTTTATTTTACGAATTAGGTTATGTAGTGCTAAATTTGAGTTATTGATTAAAGTCGGTTTCGACCAAATAATTAAGTTTGCTGTAGTCCTGAGCTTCTTATAATTTATACGATTAATTGATTCACTATTTTTTATTACTCTGATCTTATTTATAGACATGAAAATAGGAAAATGATCATTAAACGGAATTTTCAAAGTGAAAGTTTTATAGTTAATTTTATGTAGTTTAATAAAAATATTGTCTATGCATGATCCTGAAATGTTGTTACTATCAGATGGTCTGGAAATATTCCGAAAGCCTAGGCAGTAACCATAATAATCTAATAAAATATGCAAGAATTCTTGGTTAATTGAATCATGTTCGGAAATATCAAAGTTAAAGTCCCCTATGATGAGATTATTTTTATATTTGCTGTTATTATTTATCAAATTTTTGAAGGATAATAGAAATTCAGATTTACTAATATCGTCCAATCTATACAATGCGGATAACATTATTTCTTTGTTATTTTCAATAGCTATTTTTGAATTATTTTGAGTTCATTAAAGGTCAATACTTCTGTCGTCTCCGTTATGTAATCGCTCACGTAAATCACCAGGCCACCCGAAATATTAATTTTAATATTGTAGAACATTTTTTAACCTGGTATATTAAAATATTCGTAAAGCTCAAGGTTCCAAGTTTCAGTGCAAACAATAATGCATAGTTTTATAATTAGACTTTTAAAAAATACTAATAGTTTATTAAAGTTGGCATTAAAACTTCTTATGTTTACGTTAAGAAATACTTCGTTTTCAGAAGCCATGCAATTATTGAGTGCATTAATATCATCACAATTACAGTCAGTGTTAATTATTTCATTCTGTAAGTCTTCAATAATATTACAGTTATTCTCCATATTATTTTGAAGTAGGCGCGTCTTGTGTTACTTGGATGACTGAGACGGATGAGCGCTGTGAGCTTATAGATTCGCTACTTGCCGTTCTTAGACTTCCTGGCGTTATCTTTTGCTGATAATTTATGCGTTCTATCTTACCAAAGCATCTTGAGAAAGTAGGCTGCACAGGGTAATCAGTCATTTCAATGTATTTTTTAATTTCTGTTTTTAACATTTCACATAATTCACTGTCAATTGCACAATGGTTGGTGTTATAATTGATTTTAAATTTCTCGTTACTGTAAACACAGTTAGGACATTTATTTATTGCACTTGTACATTTTGAGGCTATGTGATCATCATTACACTTGAAACACGTGTCTTCATTCTTGCATTTTCTACTGCTGTGTCCAAATCTTGAGCATTTATTGCAAGGATATGTATTGATGATATCAAATGCCTTGCAACTCTGGTAACCAATGAAGATACGGTTATTGTTACCTTTGATATGTTTGTATATATCTGAAGTTACTTCCATTAGTGCACTATTCGTGTCTGTTCTTGTATTAGTATATATATGCAGTATTTCGCACTTGCCTTCCATGTTGCTGAAATTTCTAGTGTTGATATCCTGTTCTAAATCTTTTTCATTATTGAAAGTATTGTCAAAGTTTATTACTCTTAGTTTTGGTTTATTTATTTGTTTTTCGATTTTAACATCCCAGTTTAGAACCTTGGTTAGGGTACTTTCAATTGTGTTAATACTATCTTCATTGGTGCAATTGATAATAACTGTATCTTTATTCTTGTATGCTATACTTTTTGTTTGAATTGTTTTATTTACCATTAATTGGAAACGTACTGTTTTTTCAAGGTCTGCATTATGTTTGTTGTTGGTTTTTTTAATAACGAGCTTTGGTATTCTTTTACTCTTTGGTTTAACATTGGCTGTTATTTCCGCAAATGTTTTGATTTTATTGTAGCTGTTGATTTTACCTTGCTTTTCTTTTGTAAGCAATTCGTTTAATATTCGATTTTTATCTTGTAATTCACTATTGAGCTGTTTCAACAATTAGTTTTCAATTTTTAAAGATTGTATTTCACTGTAGTCTTCATAAATAGTTTCATCATGCCCCTTCTCTTTTTCAATATTAATTTCACTAATAATTTCTTGTTTGATTTTTTCTTTAGTAATAAGTTTCACTTGAGCTATTAATCCTTTTGCTTCTTTGCTCAATGTACCATATGGCAAGTTTGAGATTAGTGCTACGTTGGCATGGTCTTGACAGATTATAGGTGTGTTACTAATAAATTTAAGTTGACAACCTGCGTTGTACTTATTAACAATCTCCTTAGTATAGAATATGTTTTCACATAAAATACACACAACTGCTCCAACTAGTATTGTTGGATGACATTTGTAGAATTTCATGAGAGGCGTCGGGTGGCTGCTTGCCCCCCCCCCCCCACCCCCGACGCCATGACGGTAACTTTTTGATATATATATTATAACTATGGGAATTGGTATATTTGAAGAGATATCAACGTATAGATCAGTACTTTTGAAGAGATGTCGGCATTTTGAAGAGACTCTTCAAATTTCTCAACGCAAGAATCGCGACTTTTGAGTAGAAATTATACCCCCTTTTCCCAAAGTCGGTAACCTGAGGGTGATTATTTCTTTAGTCACATTGTCCGAACTCTGAGCGAAAGGTTCACATCTCCTCAAAAGTACCAATTTACACACGCACACGCGCGCGCACACACACACACACACACACACACACACACACACACACACACACACACACACACACACACACACACACACACACACACACACACACACACACACACATACACACACATACGCACACACACACACACACAAGTCGTATTCTCTTTATTAAGAATAATGTTTTATGTCGAAAACAATAATGAAGGAAAAGTAAAATGATTCACCATATCAGACATTAAAAGAAGATCAATATAGCAGTGTTGCTGCTATAAACATTTCTTTCAAGAATTTGGCTATGGCGATACTGGCTTCATAACATGCATTAAAGATTTTAACTTTCTCAACACACTCTACATTTACTTCAGTATATAATTATGTGTAAAAAAGTTTATTAAAAGTATGTTGCACTACAGGAAGATTATGTTTGACCACGCAACAATGCTTACCTTTTTTTTTATTTTTTATTTTTTTAATGAATTGAAGGAAACGTCCGACGATTTATGTTAATTTAATAAGTGAATCTCACGGCTATTCAGGGCGAAAGATAATAGAGAAGGAAGGTAACTAACTTGTCAATCACTTTTTTTCTATATATGTGTTTAAATACATATTTAAAATTTTTAGAAGCTATTTGACCCAATAAGTAGCAGTCAAACAATTATGAACAATATTATAATAATTAAAGTGCAGTCAAGAATTTTTAAAGGATATGGAAAGGAAAGGTAAACGTATCAGATAAAAAATGAGAACGAAAAAATAACGGCCCAGGCCGGGATCGACCCGACAACCTTCTGCTTACCGGCCAGCTACGCTACCATTTGCGCCACTGGGCTGACAATCCTTTCCAGATCCTAACCGCTACTTAATCGTTCTCAATTTGTATTTCCCAAATCCCAGCCATCTGCATTATTTTCAGCCGAAGCAGACAATATTATTTTGTCAATTGAAGGAAACGCCCGACGATTTATGTTAATTTAATAAGTGAATCTAACGGCTATTCAGGGCGAAAGATAATAGAGAAGGAAGGTAACTAACTTATCAATCACTTTTTTTCTATATATGGGGCATTTCACGTTAACTGCCCCAGCGCCCCGCGCGAGCCCCAAATCGTGCTATTTCTAACTCATGTTTATGATACTAAAATGTAACTAAAAAAATTGTTTCATAAGCGTTTCCGACGTATTTTTTCCTCAGCTTTCCAACGATCTAGGCAGTTTTTCTGAAATTTTCCATTTTCACCTTCAAAAAGTACAAAACGTCTTATATCTCAAAAAGTGTATTTATAATATTTTTTTTTACTATTTAGATCGAAACCTGAGCATTTTTTACATAGGAAATGATTTTTTTCATAATTTGCTCAGGATGTTTTCTTCGAGAAATAGAACGTGAAAGAGTAGCGCAACGGCTCTCCAGTACGCGAGAAGTCAAGCGGGTCGTCGAGTAAACTAGGCCTGCCTCGCTACCTAATAACCTTTCATAATCTTTACCTGTTCTTTCGAATTCTTTGTAATGTAAGAATAATATTTTATTGGTTTTTTTATAAAAAAAAAAAAAAATAAAACAGAGTTTCATAGCTAACAGCAATATAGTAACTATGCTAACGTTTTTTTCTTACAAGTAACCCTACGGAAGTGTCACTCACCGATTTTCCTGAGCCTTTGCACACGGTTTTTATACCGAAAAATATGAGACACCTTTATGTTTTTAGGTGCCCATAAAGAGTTTTAAGGTTGTGGATAGCCAATTGTGAATTTTTATATACAAGGCAGGCCTATTAAATCTATTCACGCAAATTGCTTCAAAGGCATGGTTCAAAGGCGAAATCTGCCTTTCACCAAAGTTGAACGGTTCAAGAATGACAATCTCAAAATGATCTGCAATTTGACCGAAAAACAATTTTCAAGGATATTTGAAGATCAAAATCTGACATTTTAAATAGGATCCCCTTTTTTATCATAATGACCTTATAAGATCATTGAATGGTCACTATCATTCTTTCTATTGTAGTCTACTGGAACTCGACCTCTACAAAGGTTTTATGATTTGAAGAATGAAAAGTAAAAATGACTTTCAACTTAACGTTGAAGACGATTTTCGCCTTCTTTAAATGATGCATCTTTTCTAGAGGTCGATTTTCACTAGATTTCCAATAAAAAGGATTTTATTGACCATTACATGATCTTATAAGGTTACTTCGACCTAATACAAAAAAAATTCTATATGTATGTAAAATTTCCCATTTTTTACAATTCCTAGGTCAAAAATAGTAGTGCACATGTTAGAGAGTAAAAAAGAGAGATGGTGGTACCGTAAAGTGAAAACAAGAAATAAAAAAAAATAGTTTTAGGCGCATTTTGATAAATAAAATAATAATAATTTTTTAATTTTCTTTACATTAAATAAAAAAAATAATAACTTTTTATTTTCTCTACAGTAATATTAATGTATCTATGGTAACTAAAAACTTATTAGTATTTTTCCTGAAATGAATATCAGAGAATGAAAAAAGTTATGAGAATAAAAATATAAAAACTATGAGTTATCTAATTTATAGTATAATTTATTTATAATTAATATGTATTTTTATTATTTACAATAATGCGGATTACTTCTATTGCTTGGGTCAAAGAAATGATCGATACATAGAGCTTTAGTACACCAAGCGCACCTAATAATAGCAATACTACTGCATAGTTGACAAGATTCATCGCAATTTTTAAAACAGTAATCTACTGGAGTTTCAACATGTGGCGGTTTTTCTACATATCCACTTTTATTCCAAGCATACTGAAACATATTAACGAATCTAGGTGAAGAAAATTGATTATGAATGAGAGATTGAAGTTTCAGTATGTTATTTCGCAAATGTAAATTAATGTCATAACTATTTAAAATAATTAAATCTGAAAAACACCTCAAAAAATTTTTCCATGGTCTAAAGGTGTATACATCGAGTGGTTGTATCATTCCTGTTGTACCAGCCGGAATTGTCAATATTTTCACTTGCTTATTACAAACAATTACATCTTGAAATTTTTTTCAGTTTGTCCTGACCAAGAATCTAAACACAAAACAGAAGTTTCTCCAACATTAGGTAGAAAAGCTTCTTCATACCATTTAATTATTAAGTTTGAAGTTAATTTTCCAGATATTGAAGCAAACACAATAATATTTTCTGCTTTGTATAAATTTTTTTCTACCAATGGTCCGAAATAACCGTTTTTTTCTTGTGTTACTATAAGTAAAGGGGATTTTAAAACTCCACTTGCAGATACAAAAGGTTGAATCGTGTAACTATGAGTAAGCGAATTTAAAGATTGCGCCAATGATTCAATTTTCAAAGTTCCCTTGAAAGACAATGTACGCCCTGCACGCATTTCCAGATTAAAACCAGACTGATCAGTATTATATACATTATCTCTTCCTATTTGTGAAATTTCAAATTTAACTTTATCCGTGAATCGCGAAGTCTCTTCAGATAATTAAGTAAGTTAGGAAGCTGATGGTTCTACTGCCTAGGTAGTAATTAAATAAAAACAAAAGTTTTTAAAAAATTTATTCCGACGTTTCGGACGGTTTATTTCCGTCCCTTTTCAAGGTCTGTGAAAATACACACGAAATACAAGTTTATTAACATAAAAAAGACACTAAAATTGATAAACACTCGTTTAACAACACTTACCAAAAAACTATATATACAAATATAAATAAGTGGACACAATAAGAGACCACTAGTCAAAGTGAGACGGCGCACGCAATTTCCCAGTATTTATCATCTCTAGAGTATGTATAGGAGGGGTAAGAACTACGAAACACTTTAGCCATAAATGCACAATAAGATATGTAAACCTATAATAGTAAGCCTTGTTTATATCAACTTATTATTATTAATAAAAATTTTATAATCTGACTTCAAAAAATTAGTGTCAAACTGTCTATTCAAACTATTGCATTGGGAATGGATATGTAGCATTTCAGATAGTAATCTTTTCTGTAAATTAGGCTCTTGATCTAAAATTTTAATATTTTTGAAATCGATTTTATGATTAGTATTCGCTATATGTCCGTGTAAAACTGACTTGTCTCTCTTAAATTTACAATCGCTAACATGTTCTTTGCTTCTTACAATCAATTTTCGAGAAGTGTGTCCCACGTACGACGCATCACAATCGCAACAATTAATTTTGTATACAACTTGAGATTTTTCATTTTTATGGTATCTATCTTTTCCTAGTCTAATTATATGATTGAATTTATTGGAGATTGAATTAATCATAATTAAGTTGTAACACTTACAGATATTTTTTAATTCCGGGTTGATATATTTAATAAATGGGAAAACTAAAATGCTATTAAAATTTATGTTCTTAGAATTACAAGTATTTTTATTATTATTTTTAATATGTAATATACGTTTATTGATATGTTTATTAATGAAATCCATAGGATAATCATTCTCCAATAATAAATCTCTAATTAGATTAAGATTCTTATCATGGAAGTGTGTATCAGCTAAATTAATACATTTGTCAACTAAAGAACATATTATACCAATCTTATTACTAATCGGGTGGTGAGAATTAAAATTTAGAAATCTACCAGAAAAAGTTGGTTTCCTATACCAATCCGTGGAAATTTTTTGTTCGTTATGAATAATAAGAAGATCTAGAAAACTTATTTTATTGTTGCTTGGTGTCTCGACTGTAAATTGTAAATTCTTATCAAAACTATTAAATAAATTTGCTGTATAATCTATCATATTCGCAGGAACACATACAATAATATCATCAACATATCTATAGTAAAACGGTACAGGAAAGCAAATTTTTGATAAGGCTTGATTTTCTAAGTCATCCATGACAATATCAGCTAAGATTGGACTTAAGGCAGCTGATTGGCCCATGGCAGCTCCAAATATTTGTTTGTAAAAAGTGTGATTAAATACAAAGTAATTGTTGTGTAGGATAAACCTAAGAACATTTATGAATTCGCTACAGTTAAGTTCGCAAAGATTATACAATTGATTCCAACGTTTTTCTATTGAGTCGAAAATTAAATAATCCGCAACATTTGTAAACAAACTAACAACGTCTAAGCTGATAATGGTATATCCAGCCGGTAAAACTATGTTTTCAATTTTTTGTTTTAAGTCTAAACTATTAGTAACGTGTGAATTAGGCCTTTTTAAATTGTTAAAGAGAAACTTAGCAAGCATTTTGGATAAATAATATGTAGGAGTGTTAATAGCAGAGATTATCGGTCTAACAGGAAAATTGATCTTATGTATTTTAACGAGACCGTAAGCTCTGGCTATTGTACATTTATTCGAAATAGGTTGTAATTTTTGAAAAAATGTTATTTGTCTTAGGTTTTTTCTTCAGATAATGCTACTTTATTTTTGAAACTAGATGTAGTGACGAATTTATTAATTTTCCTTGATACAATTCGATGCTGCTGTTTAAATTTATAAATCCACTTTGAAGATGCTGTAAATAATTCATTTGATAGACCAACATCATCTCTAGATTTAATAGCCCATCTCTTTATATCTAAATCATGAACTGGTAGAGATTTTTCTCGCGCATTTTGAAATTGTTCTAGCACATATTCAGAAATTTTCAATAATTTGTCAAGTCTAGTTCCCCCTTGAGAAATTTGTTTCTCCCATCTATATAATGTCTTAACATTATTGACTTTTCTAAACCTATGTTTAACTGTAGTTAGTTTAAGACGTCCTTTACTTCCAGAACGCCAAAAATTAACAGCATTGGTTTTATAATCTAGATCTATTGATACCAAAACTTTTTTGCTACTTTCTAAATTATTTATTACATTATAATCATCTTCAAATTCTTCTTCTATAGCACAAGCATCAGAAATGACACTTTCTTCATCAAAATTTAACGTATCATATGTTTCTATAAATAAATTATCATTTATTGCATCTTTAATTAAAGTTTCAAGCTCTAACGAAAACTGTTTTTTTCTTCTTTAGTAATAATTGATTGAATGTCAAATCGAGAATCATTGAAAGCTTTTCCTAATAGCGTTAAAACATTCTTAGGATTGATCATTATTGTGCAAAATATACACTTGTATCTGAAATAAATAATTTTTTTTTACACTCCGTGCGCAAAGTTCGATTTCGCACACGCTCTAATAAAAAAAGATGCCCTAGATTAAGCTTGTCACACGTCATGTCAAAAAATAATGTTTGATACACGAGTGAGAAAGTGGTTGTATCTTCGTGTGGCCTTTTCACCCTTGTTTCGCTCGGGCGCAAACGTCCACCACGAGGATAAAATCACTTTTTCGCACTTGTATCGAAAATAACTATTTCTTTAAATGCATGCATATTACAAATTAATGTAAAAAAATCGTTAAGTACTTATGTAGTATTGCTAATTAAATAATGAAGAGCAAAAATTAAAGTTGTAAACTTTAAATAATATTAAATATGAAAATTTGTAATTATTTGACAGGGTAAAATTATTTATTACAACTCTGAAAAAAATATTTGTTATTTTACAAATGTATAATACGTTAAACTTTATTAATGAAATAATTTTGAAAATGAAGCTTATGACGGCCGTGATATTATTAAATGTAAAAATGTATAAGACGTTAATGATTTATAACAGTAAATTCATTTTATTTGCGCAACGTTTTGATCTTATTAATGATGATCCTTTTTAAGTAAATAAATTTGTTCGTGAAGAATATTTTTTTTAAATTAAGATATTTACCTTTAGATAAAATTTGATGAAACTTTAATTATTAAACATAGTTATTTTTAAATATTCGGAAAATATTGATACAATATTGATACAATATCGATACAATATCGATATAGAATATCTATATTTTTCTTATTTATAAAAATTTACGTTATTATAATTTTTTCTCGAAGTATTTAATAGAATGACTTTCACCTTAAACTTAAAATTGAATGCTAATAATTCTAAATTTTCTTTGTTTTATGATTTTACTATGCAAAAATTATATTTATTAAAACTATGCAGTTTTTAGTTCCCTTAAATCATTCATATATTTATTTAGCAATAAAAGTAAATAAATAACGAAATGAGATATGTAATAAATATAATAAAAAGCTTTTATTCACCTTTCTCGTCTATTACAAAATTTTGTTGAATAACTTTGATAAACTTCTTTAACAAATTGTCAAATTATCACTGTTTCTATATTCCACATAATTGCACCACTATAGTTTTTATTGAAAAAATCATGTAAACTCAATTGAAGTAACTGCTTTCGATTTTATCTAAATAACTATTAATTGCTCTATTTTTTATTAATGCATAGGGGAGATCGAGGCAAGTTGGCATACGGGTAGGTTGGCCCAATGCTAATATCTCGTGATTGGAGTAACAGAGGTCAAAACCTGTCAAACTGTCGATGTTAGTCATGTACATTGGAACGAGGAATATTCGTTTTATTTTTCAGTCGGAATTTAGAAAATTTTCTCATATACAGGAGTAAATTTTATATTCCAGAAAATTTCCAGTGATTCTTGAAAAGATTATGATTATCTATTTTTAAAAGTAATTTAGGTTATAATGATTAATTATTTAATAATTTTAGCACTTTGTATTATTTTCATATTTAAATTTTCAATATTATTAGCATAATTTTTAAATTAAAATGTACCCGTGTTACAAAAAAAATAAATAAAGAAAATGTAGAAAGTGGTCTAACTATAGCACCGGTCTCTCCCACATTCAAAAGCTTAGGAATAAAAAAAAAAATCAAATGTGGTATTGTTTTTATTTTATTATTCAACAAAAATTTTGCAATACTAAATGAACTTCTTTTTATTGAAAGTGAATTATTTGTTTGGTAAAGAAATTAAAGAAAACTAAAAAATATGTGCAAATATGAGTAGGGCAACAATCGTCTGTATTACGTTATAAATTTATAATATACGATTCAGGAATAATAGATTTTACTAATCTTAAAATGCAATTATTTAATTTAAAAAAAAATATTAATTGCAATAGTAGTAATAATTCGTTATTGAATCGAATGCTCAACTGCAAAACATTGGAATAAGAAAAATATTCACTTGTTATATCTTTCTAGTACTAATCAAATAACATCACGTAATAATTATTACCATTATTATCTTTTCATTATCATTACTATAAACACAAACATCTGGTGATGAGAACAATAGTTTATAGAATCTGCCTTTACTTCTCTTACCAATAATAATACATTGAAAATGATCTTTTCTTCAACTGTTTTAGTTATGAATTAAATTCAAGAAACAACTTTTTTGGTGTGTATTTGTTTATAACAATTATGAAAAATTATGGATTAATAAAAAGTCCTATTCGATTTATAATTTAAGTCTTTTATACTACCTAACAATGCAAAAAATTTCAGGATTTTACATAAAAAAAGAAAAAAAGAAAAAAAAAAAGGTGCTAATATATTGGCTCCTGTGACTGCAAGGGTAACCATGTACCTAAAATAGATTTTATGGGGCGCATATCAGTCTAAAATCATTAATATTATCCAAAATTTACGTGTCATATTTAATTTGGTAGAATAGATAAAATAACTTGAAGATGTTTATTATTATTGGGCTATATGGTATATGAGTAAATCGGATTTACTAAATTCATAATTTTGTGACCCTTTTCGTGTTCCAAAATTTCTTTTCCGAGCACACCTATGAGACACGTTTTTTGGCACATTACACCTTATATTATAAGAAGAAATTATGGGTGCATCCATTTTTTTGCTGCATTTCATTTTTCTTATGGGAATTTAACATGGGAAAAATGGACGAAAAGTGCGGTCCTTGTTGATTAACCAATAGCAAGCTATGAAAGTGGCCAACAAACATTCCACAAAAAACGATTACAGTAAAAGAAGAGCTTTAATTTGAGATGAGAATCGTTAAAATCGGTCAATTCGGCGCCAAGTTACGTGCATTTGAAAATCGCTAAAAATAATCAATAATCATTGAATTACGTGGATTCCGGAAAAATCGCTCATTTTCCTCAGCAAAATATGGATTTCACCCAAAAGTTTTCGATTGGACAATGTTTTTTCCTTATAATATAATGGTGTAACGTGCCAGAAAAAACATGTCTCATAGGTGTGGTAAAAAAAAAAATTTTTTTTGGAACACGAAAACGGTTACGAAGTTATGGATTTCCTGATGATATATTCTCATTTCACGTATAAAAATTCACGATTGGTGATTTACGACCTTAAAACTCTTTATGGGCAGCTAAAAAAAATACGTGTCTCATATTTTTCGATATAGAAGCCGTATGCAAAGTCTCAGGTAAATCGGTGAGTGACACTTCCGTAGGGTTACTTGTTAGTGCAGATAATTTATCTTTGTTTTTTCTAAAAGTTTTTCTCGGGAAGATTTGATATTCAGAACTTAAAGAGGTTTTTTTTAGGCTTCAATGTACTTTCATGAATTGGAATAATAGCATGGTATTGTAATGTGCCTGGTATGAATTTAGCCTTATCCAGTCTTGGTTTTAGTTTCAAGACAGTATCTTCATATGATTCTTTACTGCTATAAAAAACTTTCGTTTCTTTACAGTAATTTTTTGCCCATTTGTAAAGATCATCTGCTGTTAGAATGTGATTCTTAGATGAAAGTTGTAAACTAACTCTCTTAGCACCTCTTTTTATGTTTGCACCGATACCGTCGCATGCACCTTTGCCATGCGCGGTAGCATGGAAATGCCATTCAGCTGAGATTCCAAAATCTTTTTCATGAAATAAAAGATTTAGCATATTTTTTTTATTTTTAAAGTGTTGAGCTGCTCCATCCGTTAGATAATAGACTTTTTTTTACTATGAATTTAGTTTTGAGGTAAGATATTATAACTTTTTGATATTCATAAACGGCAACAGTATCATGGTTTAGATTGTCGGAAATCACAGCAATGCTTACATGTTTAAGCTCTTCATTTTCTTTAGAATACACAACAACTGTAAAAACAGTTGCTTGGTTGTTGTTCCAGTGGAACGATTGTGTAGAATTTTGTATAACAAACGCATAATTTTCGGCAAAATCACAACACACAAGAAATTCTCCTTGTTGAAGGTTGTTTTTTAAGGGGATTGGACACCTTTAAAATGACGAAAAATCAATTTTCTTTTTATTACATATTTTACTAAAAAAACACTTTTAAAATGTGTCCCAATTAGTTTTAAAGCATTATCTATTTTTGTTTTAAGAATATACACAAAACATTGATAAGGCTTTTCATTTGTTTTTTATTCAAATTACATTTTCCTCTTGTATATATATATTTATATAATCATATATTATTTCTACCAATTTTCTTTTCATTTCGCTGTTCTTAACATATTAAAAATTCTGGCTCTACATATCTATATATACTTTAAAAGACCCAAAAATAATATTTTAATCATCAATATAAAGATAAAAAATTCATAATATAATTTATGGACGGTATTTTTGACAAAAATAAAAATTTGAATTTAAAACTTATATAGCAGTTAAGTTGGCACCATAACAACCTGACTTATCAACGACAGCCTCGCACAGCTCACTCCTTTATTGTAAGCTGATTTTAACCTATGCAAAAGTCCGCCAGCAATGTAAACATGCACAGCTGTCGTTTCATATAAACACTATGATATCAATATCAGCACCTTTTTTTATAAAAAGTGTTGTTCTTAATTTTCATTGTTTCCAATGAATTTGGGAGTAAACATTTAGTTTACTATAATACGTAAAAGTATTTTAAATAAGTTTTTAGAAGTGTTTGAATAATAGGAGTGACAGTGAATTAAAGTTTTAGAAATAGCTTCTAGTACTTGAACTTTTATTGGAAACTTTATACTTAAAATAACAGGGATTGATACTCAAGCAAAATTAAGTCTATACTAACAATTACAAAAAATATTTAGTGTACAGATTTAAATCAACTTTTAAAGGAAGCAAAAGATATGCTATTGTGCAGAAAAATGTTACGGAACCTTCGCTTCTGCCAGAAAGCTACTATTATCAGCCATCGCCTGAATCTCACTATGATATAATTGACATTTTATTTTCTAAAATAAAAACAGTTATGCACTGCAATAAATAAGTATCAGTCGTATTCTCTTCATTAAGTAATAATATTATATGTGAAAAAGAATAATGAAGGACAAGTAAAGAAGGTCACCCTATCAGACATTAAAAGAAGATCAATATAGGAGTGTTGCTGTTATAAAAATTATTCTTAAACATTTGGCTATGGCGATACTGGCTTCATAGCATGCATGAAGGATTTTGAATTTCTCAACACATTCTTTATTTACCTCAATATATGTATAAGAATCTAATATATGTGATAAAGATTATTAAAAACATGTGGATTTAAAAGCACCAAAGGATCTACATGTTAAACCACGTAACAAACTTGATTGACTGATGTGGATATGATTGTTACGCGTGCTCATAACTTACAAGTCTGATGGACCGTATGCTGAGGTACCGGAATATTTGTTCTAAATGTGAAATATTTTCAGCCAAAAACAATACTTGTTTGTATTTCAGGGCAGAGATGGAGTTAAGAAATAAAGAAGAAGAAATCAAGAAGTATTTTAGTAATTTTATCTTTAAAGCTGTTTTCTACATAATGTAAAATTTTAGGCTCTGCCGTCGACTACAGGATCAGAAACTGCATATATTTTAATGGGAGAGGTCCTAAAATTTTGGTATTTTATATGTCTATTGACTGAAGAGTTGTATGTATCCAATTTACTTGATTAAATAATTTTTTACGGTCAAAGATTGCTAAAAAATCTGAATTTCACTTAAATTTAAGATTTTTTAGCAATTTTTGACCGTAAAAAATTATTTAATCAAATAAATTGGCTACGTACAACTCTCCAGTCAATAGTCATATAAAATACCAACATTTTAGGAACTCTCACATTAAAATATATGCAGTTCCTGAATCTGGAGTCGACGGCAGAGCAAAAATTTTGAAATGGCCATATATTTGGTTAAAATCGATCAAAAATTTTTTTTTGGTCTCATTTTACCACAAATTGAATATATCTTTAGGATATTACTTCTAACTATTTGTAATTATGAAAATTTATTTTTCAGGTCATTTTATGAAGAAAATTTTAAAGGTGTCTGACCCCCTTAAGTCACTTACAAAAAGTGATTGATTCTTAGCAAAAAATTGTGAGATTTTAATTTTATCAATTTTTCTTCCAATATGTCCATAAATTCATGAACATTTACAGGTTTAAAAGCTATTATACAGTGATCTGTTTGAAACCATGATTCATACTATATTTGAAAAATATCACTTACATCAAAACATTCAAGCAAATGTTTACGTAATATGGACATATTGGGGCAATCTAAACTGTCACCCAAATAACATCTATCGCGTGCATTATTACACATAATTGCTTGGATGCAATCGTGGTAGTTTTTAAGAGGCAATCTAGTATCTTTTGTTAAATTTTCTGGATCCTTAAAATAGCACTTAGCATGAGCTTTACGTTTTCGTGATGTACACACACGCATACATTGTACGTACCAGTATTTCCAGCTAAAACACAATGTGGTGGCCTTAATTGTGTAAATTTAGTAAAATCAATATTAACGTGTTCATTTTCTTTTTTATATGAACAATACAGTTCATTTAAATTACCAAACAGTAATCTTTTTTGAACATGTTCTCTTTTACCATTGCTCTGCTTAACAGATATGTAATCTTTTAAACCTGGGATAATTCGGCTTACATCATCTTTTTCATAAAATGTTTTCACTGAATTTACAGTTTCAGCTGAAAGAAGTTTGCCACTTTCATTAGCAGCTATTGAAAAAATTCCACTTTTAGCTACTAAATTTTTTGCTTCGCGAGCTTCCCATTCAGTGCAAGCGAATTCTCGCATTAAGTCCTTACGAGACCAAAACTCAGGCGCAAGAGTTAGTAACTGAATTCTATCTTGCTTATTTGTTGATTCTGAAATTTTTTTTTTATTTGTTCAAGAACTGCAACACCAGCTTTGTGATACTCATCGTTACACACAATTTTAGCTTTTTTAGCATCAGCTGGAGGTAAACTTGATTTATGTTTGTAAATTTGGCATTGACAGTAAAAAAAATTTTTTGCTTTTTCTGGTACTAAAGGATATTCGCTTCTTAAAATTGTTGGAAAATCGATCAAATCTTTTATTTTATATGAAGGGTGATCATTTTTACTTAAGGTTGTATTGGCCGTAAGGTCGCTGCCAAAAGTTTGTGAATTCGATAAACTGCAATAAATAATTGTATGCGATAATTGATCAAATTTAAATTCTTGTGGGTGATTCAGAAGTATAATACGGATATAATAAGCTTTGAAAATTGAAAATCGAATAAAAATTGACAAAGTTCTGCTATTTTTTATAGTTACAAAAACTGAGTCATTAAGTAAATGTTTAATACTGAAATCGACAAAGTGCCAAACTTTTAATTTTGATTCGATTTTTAATTTCTAAAGCTTATAATATTCCTGTCATGATTTGTAATCGGTTAGGAGCATTGAAAATTATCTATTTACCCTACATTATTTTGTTATTGTTGTTTTAATATTAGTCACTTAACTTTTGGCAGAGACTGTACGGGAAATAAACTGCAATAATAAATAATGCCGGACAAATAGTCGATTTTCAATACTCCTAACCGATTACAAATCATGACAGGAATATTATAAGCTTTAGAAATTAAAAATCGAATCAAAATTAAAAGTTTGGCACTTTACTTACTAAATTTACTCAATGACTCGATTTTTGTAACTATAAAAAATAACAGAACTTTGTTAATTTTTATTCGATTTGCAATTTTTAAAGCTTAATATATTCATATTATACTTCTGAATCACCCACAAGAACTTAAATTTGGTCAACCATCGCATACAATTAATTATTGCAGTTTACCGAATTCACAGATATTTGGCAGGGACCTTATAGCCAAGTACATCCTTAAAGGATTTATGCATTTTAATTTCCAAGTTGAATCCATTTTAGTTGCTACAATAAACGAAAGAAGTAACGAAACAAAGAGTTTGATTGTATTGACAGAAATTCGAAAACATTTCGAAGAGAAATAAGATGAAAAGTCATTGCAATTATATACTTTCGACGTGACAATTCATATACGGATAGAAAATTCCGATATGAAAGCCATCTATCGAAAGAAAAATGAATCATGCGGTACGCGCGACGTCCCGCGCGCAGGAGAGCCGTTGCGCAACTCTTTCGCGTTCAATTTCTCGAAGAAAACATCCTGAGCAAATTATGAAAAAAATCATTTCCTATGTAAAAAATGCTCAGGTTTCGATCTAAATGGTCAAAAAAAATATTAAAAATACACTTTTTGAGATATAAGGCGTTTTGTACTTTTTGAAGGTGAAAATGGAAAATTTCGGAAAAACTGCCTACACCGTTGGAAAGCTGAGGAAAAAATACGTCGGAAACGCTTATGAAACAATTTTTTTAGTTACATTTTAGTATCATAAACATGAGTTAGAAATAGCACGATTTGGGGCTTTTGGGAAATAGCGCGGGGCGCTGGGGCAGTTGACGTGAAACGCCTCATATATAGAAAAAAAGGGATTGATAAGTTAGTTACCTTCCTTCTCTATTATCTTTCGCCCTGAATAGCCGTTAGATTCACTTATTAAAATGCTTAACTGACTTCTAAAAATTTAGAAATGGCCATATCTTCGGTTAAAAACAATAAAAAAAATTTTTTTGGGTCTCATTTCATCATAAATTAATTATATTTTAAAAATATTACTTCTACATATTTCTAATTAGTAAAATTAATTTTTTTTAGATCATTTTATGAAGAAAATATTAAAAGTGTCTGACCCCCTTAACTTGTAACTATAATATTGTAATGTAGTCATTTTACTTTGTGTAACACTTTTATCATATCATGTCAAATAAGGATGCCAACCGCATTCGCCACGAGGAAACAAAATCGGATAAATCATAGGATCTATATGTTTACTTATAACAGGTATCCTACACGTAACTGAACTTTTAGAAAAAATACAAATATCTCGTTGGCTTGGAGTAAGACCGTCTTTACCAACATATACTATTGCTACTTCATTACATGCAGCACCATTATTCTTTTTATCAACAGTATTGTTTCGAACTATGTACATTTTAACTTCTTTAGGTAATAATCCACATTTCTCTGCTTTTTTATATTCTTCCATTTCTATCTCATGCGTCATTTTATATGCCATAGAATAGGGATTGATAGTACCTACCAAACTATCTAATTTATTTAATAAGTTTAGTGAACCATGTTTACTATGATATTTGCTAATTCGTTATCTATTAAATATAGTTGTCCGTATTTACGAGATTTTTCCCTCTCTGGATTTAATGAATATGAATTATGATAAGTTTGTTCTCAAATACGAAAAACTTATAGTCCTGCAGTAGGAAATGTTGCCAATTTTGCATCAAAACTTGCAAATGCAAATAAATTATTACATATTCTGATGCTATTCATAAAAGTTTTGCTTTTTTTACTGTTACTATTTATTAGTTGTTTTAGTTGTTCTGGATATGAGTCCTCATTATTAAATAAAACTTTTCCATTATGACAACAATTGAAGGGCCGGATGCAATAAGGGGGTTAGCGCCCGAAAACCCGTAAAAGTATTGTCCAAGGGACTAAATTTTCAATGTAGCCAAATTAATTTTTAAAAAATATCACCTTGTAGGGAATGAAAAGAAGTATTTTTACCAAGAAGGAATTTTTTTTATTCGACTTTCTTTTTAATATAAAAATTAAAAACTGAAAATTTTGTTCATCTATTTTTAATAGCTTTCAAAAACATTAATCGTCCAAACTTGGTCAAATATCATTGAAATATTTTGAAATTTAATTGCAAATATATTGCGATCGGTAATGACGTTTTCTTAACTTTAACGGAAAAAAGTATCGAGGGAAGTTGAAGCTAGGAAAAACTTCCAGCGAGACATTTGTTCCTTAATAGTCTAATAAGTTTCTGACAAAGTTTCAAATTGATTTAATAATAAATGCCTTAAATAGAGCGTTATTAATAAAGACGCGCGCTAGCAACATCGGCGGTGCAGCGCGGCGTGAGCTCAGACTGCGTCGCACACGTTTTCGCAGTGGCGTATCAGGTTTATAAAAATTAAAGAATTATTACGTTATTGTGTGATTGTGTGTGTGTGTGTGTGTATCCTTATGATAATATTAATGAACATATTAAATTTTAAAGTACAAATTTATTTATTAACATACTAACAAAATATAATTATATGTACAGTGCGTTGACTTATAAACTGTGTTTTTACGTTATATAAAACATAATAATTCGTTACATAATAATTCGTTAATTTTTATAAACGTGATACATCAGTGCAAAAACATGTAAACACAGGCTTAGCTCACGCCGCGCCACGCCGCCGATGTTGCTAGCGCGCGTCTTTATTAATAACGCTCTAAATCATTTATTATTAAATCAATTTGAAACTTTGTCAGAAACTTATTAGACTATTAAGGAACAAATGTCTCGCTGGAAGTATTTCCTAGCTTCAACTTCCCTCGATACTTTTTTCCGTTAAAGTTAAGAATTAAAATGTTTCACATAAATAATTTTCAGTAATATTGTTTTCATCAAAATCATTATTTGCAATAAGGCAAATTTTCCATTTTTTATTGCTACTGTTTTTTGCACTGTAATATTTTCACGTGCACTAATACGTCGTTTCTTAATTGTATTATTTTTTTATAACTTACATTCTAGGGTTTTCTAATAAATTTCTCTTTCTAGTGCATTTTTTAATAGTTACTACTTCATCAGAAATACTTTGGAAATTTTTTACTGTAACCCCAATGGAAATATAAACCGTAGATTCCTGTTACATTTGCGTATATATGTGTACGTTCACGTACGTTTGCGTACGTTTGCGTACATTTTTTACAGAAACGTACACGAATGTACGTGAACGTGGGCACACGTACGTAAACATTCTCAGATATACGCAAACCTACAGAAACTTGCAGTAACGTGTAAAAACCTACAAGAGCGTACATTTACTGAAAATGTTACTCTTATTATAGGAACATTTTTTTATTATTGGTACATTTAAGTACGTTTTCTTACGCTCGGGTACATTCGTGTATCTATCTGTAGGTGTCCGTACGTTCGCGTACGTTCGCATATATTCGCGTACGTTTACGTACGTTCGCGTAAGTTTCTGTACATAAATATTTATCTATCAGCCGTTATATCATATCTGAAATATATAAAGCCATACATATACCTATTACAAGTACGTTTCTGCATGTTTGTGTATGTTCGCGTAGGTTTGCGTACGTTTGCGTACGTTTACCTACAATACTGTACAAAATGTCCGAATCGTATCTAAAACCTACGCAAACGTACGCAAAGGTACGTCAACGTATGTGAACGTACGTACATTTGCAGGGACACACGCTAATTTACGTTATAGCACTGTGGATTTTTTCCAAACGGGAATGATTTGGTTATCATCTGTAGTGCAATTATGTTCTAAATTTTTATGTTGATTTTCGCTACTATTCGATTCTTTTAAATGGTTTTCTCTATTTTTTTTACGTAAGTCTTTCTTCAGTAATGCTTCTTTTACTTTCTTCTCGGTAGTGGCATTTTTACGCGATTGTTTTTTTCTCGATTCTTCTTTTAGTTTCTGCTAGGCAGTGGCATTTTTTCGCATCTCTTTTTTACGCAATGCCTCTTTTTCATTGCGCTCGATAGTGGCTTCTTTTCGGAAGTTTCTTTTTCTAATAACTTGGTCGTCGTTATTTGAATTTTTACATCGTTTTTTGATTCTATTTGCCTCCGATAATTTTTGTTCGGTGCTAGCATTTTTTCGTGATTCTCTTTTTCTAATTGCTCCCTGTTGAAACGGCCCAATAGAACCTTATAAAATCGCATAAGATATCTACGATTTTAATCAGCCAAAGAGAGTCCACATTAAATATGTTATAAGGTTATATGAGGTTCATCATATTTTATGTGTATTAATGAGGAAATACAATATAGCAATTTCTACAGTACAAACTTACATAGATTTATAAGGAAAATCTCATTAAAAAAGTATAGGTTTCTATAAGTAAATTAATTCATAAGGATAATATAGTATTTCCTACTAAAACATTTATAATAGTTATTAGTAAAATCGAATTTACCAAAAGAATACCAGCGTAAAAATATTATATGAGATTTAATAAGTTTTTACCATTTCAAATTGTATAACATTATATAGTATTTTTCTCATTTATTGAGCCTTAATTGATTAAGCTTTAACAAGGATATGCATATAAAAAGTAAATTAGAATTTATGATGGATATATGAAAAGGTTAATAGGCTTTTATGTGAATAGTGCATAAAAATATAAAAATGAAATTATATAGAAATTCCGGGTGCAAATACACACATTAAAAAGCTTATTGTACATGAATCTATATGCAATATAAATATTGGAAAAAACTATACGTATTGAATAAAATAGTATATGTTTAAAACAGAATATATTTAATACGAATACTCAATTACAAATTGTTTTTATAATACATGTATTTTCTGTTACACAACAAACGTTACTTTATCAGAAAAAATGTACAATTTATAAAAAAGTATAATCTATTTTATGAGGTGTTATGCGTTTTTAAATAATATTGTAAATAATTATCTTATTCGCGTGTAAGATAAGACGAAAACAAAAGCGAAGGTCAGCAATTCCTAGAAGTCGCGGCAGTTACGCGGTGGGAAGGGGAGAGAGCGCTTGAGCCACGTGGAGAGCTCGAGAGCGTCCGAGTGGCGTAGGGGGCCGGTGCGCTGGGGGACGCGACGGGGGTGGGGAGCACACGCGATGTGCGCAATGCGCGGAGATTCGCGGGCCGCATGCGCTCGCTCAGTCAGTCGCGCTCGAGCTCCGGTCGAGTCAACAACGATCACGTGGAAGGTACGCGTGATCGTAGTTGTGAGGAGATGATCGGGCAGTGCTGGTAGTGGGGTCACTAGGATCCCGCGATGACGACGATCCAGATGCTCCGCAATAGGGATCCATGAGATCACAGTGATGATGCCCCACCGGATAATAGTCACCGGCTCAAAAACGCATTGCACGCCCGTATCACCGCCACGCGACAACGGTCCCGTAGATAGGTATCGGGAGACGGGACCGACCCCATCGAACAACAGTAGGAATTGTAATTATGACATAGCACGGGGTGTGAGGGATTCGGATAAATTAACGGACGCGTGTGAATTAATACGTTTCCTAGCGTCTAAGACAGAGTCTGTCCGCACTAAGCCTTACTGACGAGTCCAGCGGGCAGACCCGGGACGAAACGCTATTTATTCGAAAGAGCAAACATTAGTGGGATCGAATATGGTTCGCGTTTCGTCTTGCATGTTGGGGAGTTCATGTCGCTTTGCGTGGAGCACAGCCCACTCTTATTTTCGTATGTTACTTATATTAATTCCCGATTAAGACCGTTACAAGAGATAATCATTTTGCAAAGGTAGAGTGAAGCATAGTTTATAGCATTTAATGACAAACCAAGATATTTCTATGAGGGTAAATGAGGTTTTATGCGTACTTGTATAACCTGTACAAGTCGAATCATAAATACATAATATTTTATCAATTTGGTCTTTTTTTTTTTATTTACATCGAAAAAGACTCATCATAAAAAATTACGAAGACTTTCTAGTCAGCAAATACGCAATTTATAAAAAAAAAAAAAACCAAAACTATGTTTTTTTATGGGTTTTAATGGAGACTTCCTACATAATTCTATAAGGATATTTGCTAATTCTATAAGACCTCTATAAGCTATTGCTTTGAAAATTTTATTTTTAATAAAAATCTATGCATTGAAAAGATTATAATACATATTTTAATGTATTTTCAATACATTATCATTGTTATGTGTAAAATCTATAAAAATCCTATAATCCTAAGAAAAATTTATTAATGTGTGATATCCACATCAATTCGCAATGAAAACATTGTATTTTAATACATTATCATTGTTACGGGTAAAATCTATAAAAATCCTATAAGCAGAAAATTTTCATATAAATCCTCATATATTTTAGTACATATAGAAGTTTTATGTGGAAATACTCAATAGTTCAGTATTAATTTTTACTTAAACTTAGTTTTTGTAAGTCAATTTTTTTCCTCCACATAAGGTACAATAAATTCTTATTAACTTTACTTGTTATGAAATTATTTACATTATAGTGGCTTTAATGTATATGTGCGGGTGCAGGAACCTATATTATCCTTATTTCAATTATTTTATCTGATTTTAAGGGACGGTTTCAACAGGGCTGCTTTAATTTTTTGTACTGCAGTCATATCTTTTCTAAGTTTCCGTTTTCCACTTGATTCCTTTAATTGCAATTATTTATTTGCAATATGTTCAATTACATTGCTCTGATCATTCTTAGTATGTAATTCTTTATAATTAGAATAAGAATGTATTTTTTTATCACAATTTCTATTATCGATGTTTTCATGCAAATCAACAATTTCAATCGCTCTTTCTTTTTATTGTTATAATTTTCTGATTGTATTTCATACAATTCACTATAATTAGTAATGTTAATTGAAATTGCTAATTGGTTTCCTAAGTGTTGCAATTGCGACATACCATTAGTACAATATTTTCTATTTGAATAATTATTGATTCTGCTAGCTTGTACTTTGTTATGGACTATTGGAAACATTTGTATTTCATTTCGTTTGAATATATTAATTAAATGATTTCTCATTTTTTTTCCTCAATAATAAGATTACAAGAGCAAACTCTATTAGAAATTGATATTGCAAATGCAATTGCAAACAAACCACAATTATATGGTTGTAGTTGAAGCTGAACTGTTTCATAGATGACATTTAATAATTGACGATTTGAAAATAATCTATATATTTTTTATGATCCTCTTGTAATTCTCCATTTAAACTGTCATAGACTCTTAAAATTGTCGTTCGTACCAAATACATATCCAATGTCCTTTATTATTACGACCATGTAATAAAATTGGTATAAATTCATTATTATCAACGTTTTGATTTATAAATTGCAATGTATGCACAAAAAGAGTGCATTGCATATTAGAAGATGGCACTATATTCATAAACCTTGACATGTAAGTCATTTAATATTCCACTGTTTGTGTACAACTCTGTATATCTTTGTACATTTCTGTATATTTCCGTACTTTTCTGTACATTACTGTGTATTTTGTTTGATTTTCGGACAAAATTACAGAAATGTATAGAAATATAAAAAATGTACAGAAATGTACAATTCTAAAAAACAAAATAAAAAATTAATTAAAAAATCCTTAAAATTTGTAATTATTGTTAAAATAATAAATTTATATTTGGAAATTGGATTCCATAAGTTCAACAAAGCAATAAAATTCTAAAAAAAAAATAAAACAAAATCTGGCTGTCAATGGGAATAGAACCCGCAACCTTTAAATTACTAAGCAAACTCTTTGCCAACTGCGCTACTAAACAATAGTTATGTGTAGTAATCCGAATCGCGCCATTCTGAATTCAAAAAGAATAATGATTCTAAAATTCATAAATGTGACTTATGAGCGAGAATGTAGAAGCGATGAAAGTCCCAAGTGAGTGATCCAGTGAATTTGCTTGAGAGTTTTCCGATGAACGATAGCAGGTGCACAGCGGAGAGATGTTTCTCGTGGCAAGGCTGGTTTCAGAGAGAGCGAGTCCTTGATCCACTTCCGTCTTCTTCCTTAAATTTGTCTCACTACACCCTAATCAAATTAATATCTCTCATATTTGCATATGAGAGTGTGAGAAAGATAGCAATCTCGCGACTATACTGCACGAATCAGTATAGCGTCTCAGCTGTTCCGCCGAGACGCCGCGAGGTGTTGCCGCGCCGTGGCTGCGCCGTGAGTCGAGCCGAGCTGAGTGTAACCGCGGGAATTCAAATTGCTGAATTCCCAAACAGCTAAAGCATCTCAAAATGATAGTCATACGGGCATGATTACGTCATATTTTCGTAAATGCTATTTATGTATGTTTTTGTTATTATTTTTCAAATTATTAGTTTTTCTATGAAATATATCAATTAACTTAAGTTCATTTAAGTTTATAAATTAATGTTTCATATAGTTCTATTAGTATTGTATATTTCCGTATATTTCTGTACATTTCTGTGCACTGTTGTACATTTTTGTATTTTTCTGTACATTTACAGAAAAAATTCAAAAATGAAACAAAAACTACAATTGTTTTACAGAAATGTACAGAAATGTACGAAAATATACATTTTTAACTTCTGCCAGGGAACTAGGCGAGTCGTTTTTCGGTTATGTATATTTACTGCCGTTTGACATTAGTTAATGATATACACGGATTTTCGTTTAAATCGCTGTACGCCAATTATGATTACGGAATATCATATATATTATAAATGTATTGCTTTCGTTGTATTTGTCATTAATTAAGAATTTTTTGCTTATTCGAGACGTTCTTAGTTGAAGCAAGAATCTTCTATAATTTTATGTTTGTTTTATTTAATTTTTAAGTCACTTTGTTACTATTCAAATACTTACGCTTAAGTTATGAAATTTGGGGAAATAAAATTAGACCGCTAGGCATTTTTACGAAGAAAAAAAAAGAAAAAAAAATGCACCACAAATAATTATATATATTAAGCCGACTAAATGGTGACAGCAAAAAATCTTTAAGTATTGACACGATTCTAAATGATAAAAATGAATATTTGATAAACTCTATACCAGTGTATACTCAGTACACAGAACATAAAAAGAACAAAGCAGATTTTTAAGAAAAAATGTCAATAAAATGAGAAATATTTAAACTAAAAATATAGTCTACGAAGAAATATTTTATAACTTATAACTTGTAACTATATTTTATAACTGCAGCAACTACACATGAAAACGTGTAAGTAGCGCTTAAAAATTACATATGATAAATTTATCATACTAAAGTATATTTGCAAAATAATGATCATAATTTTCATAGACATAATGAATTGAAATAGTAACAAGTAAAAATGCAGTAACTACATGCAAAAACAGTACATGGCGTAAGAAATAATTGGTTATTATAAATATATTTCATAAAGTCGTATAAAAATAATAATTAAACATATTATTTACAAATTCATTACATATGTGTATATATTAATATAATTGCAGCAACTACCCGCAAAAGCGAGTAAGTAGCGCATAAAATAATTGGTTATTGCAAATATATTGAATAAAATATATTTAAAAATAAAAATAAAAATTAGATATGATAACGAATTTTAATAATAAAAAGAACAACTTCATCAACTTTACACAGAAACGAGAAAGAATCGCAAAAATAATTGGTTATAAATATATTTAATAAAGTATATCTAAAAGGTATTTGTAATAAGTATATCTATTAATTTATTTGTTAAAGATACCGAAATTGAAACATATTGTAAAACATAAAATAAACATGTAATCCATCTTATACAGAACATAAATTCCACTTTTCATTAATATATTTGAATTAATATATTTTGTTATAACAATAGCCATTTTTATGCAAAATTTGAAATATAGACAATACAGGTAATTAAAACATTTATAATACTATCCGGAAAAAATACATAATTAAGCCGAGCGAGCGAGAGCTGTAGAGCGCAAAATTCTAAGCAAAAAGTTCCTTTACCATTTTTTCATATGACTAGTACTTTTTTAGTAACTGATGTGTTTAAATTGTTTGTTTTTAATAGGAATTGTATATCTATAGATATCATCTTATAAACATAGGAATTGTATATCTATAGATATCATCTTATAAACATAGGAATTGTATATCTATAGATATCATCTTATAAACATAGGTATATATTTTCTATTAAAAACAAACAATTTAAACACATCAGTTACTAAAAAAGTACTAGTCATATGAAAAAATGGTAAAGGAACTTTTTTCTTAGAATTTTGCGTTCTACACGATTATGTTTACAGACGCATACATTTTCAGAACAGGTTGTATATAAACAAGATTTTCCTCACTCTCTCATTCATTTGGTCAAAGTGTTCCAGACCAGTGCTACGTGCCCTGAGGTTTTCTGCAAAAATTGATGCTTCAATCCAGTGGTTATTACAGACTTATAAATCAACATATAGGAGCCAGAGAGGAGCTAAAATGTTGTTTTTTTATGTATATTTTTGAGGTATAAAGTTGTTTTTTGTATAGATTTGGAAAAAATAATTACCCGACTAATTATAATAAAATCTATTTTTTCAGGCTTTAACCCAGGCTGGCCCCCTTAAAGTATATTAGGTATGTAGAGTGAGAATTTTGAATACATTAAGAACAGAGAAATGAAAAAAAAAATTAATAGAAATCAATTTACGATTATATAAATATGTATACAAGGAGGGAAATGTAATTTGAACAAAAAACAAATGAAAAGCTTTATCAGTGTTTTGTGTATATTCTCAAAACAAAAATAGATGATGCTTTAAAGCAAATTGGGAAATATTCTACAAGCTTTTTCTACTGAAATATGTAAAAAAAAATGGTTTTTCGTTATTTTAAAGGTGTCCCCCTTAATACTTTTCACTTTAATCATTTCATTCTAATAAATATTCTAATAAATAGTACCTAAGTATCAAATAAAAATGCATATTTAATTTTAAATTCTCGCACCTTTTATCCAAGAGCCAATCACAGATCAAATCTATAGAGGCTTCACTTCTTGCGATTATCACTTTTTTAAGAAGGGATTATCTTAGAATTATCCCAAATCTTGCAGCTAATGGCCAAATTTAGTACCACTCCGGTGTTATTAATTAAAAGGTAATTAATAAAACAACACCAATTTTCTTTTTATCCATCGACGTTTCGGACAATTTATTTTTGTCCCTCTTCAGGAATAATCAAATGTTAATAGTCCAAGTGTTACGTGGAAAACAGTCCACCCGTCAATTAACGGGTTAACTGATTATTCCTGAAGAGGAACAAAAATAAATTGTCCGAAACGTCGACGGATAAAAAGAAAATTGGTGTTGTTTTATTAATTACCTTTTAATTAATAACACCGGAGTGGTAGTAAATTTGGCCATTAGCTGCAAGATTTGGGATATTAGAAGAAATCTACCATTAGCTGCATTATACAAAAATTATCTTAGAATTAATTTTTTAATAATTTTCAGGCACGGCACATAGCACTGCTCTTCTAACCAATTGGACCGCCGAAATTAATACGCGCGCTCGAAGGGTAAAGCGCGCGGTCGGCTTATTCATATATGAAAACGAACGGCGGAGTCGTTTTCCCGGCAGTATCCGGAAGGAGTTGTCGTGAATAACAAAGCGGCAGTCGACTGGAAAACAAACTGTATTAGTAACATAGCAAAAATACAAGCGCGACGCAAGTGCTATCAAGTACCGATTGTTAGTTCGCGTGCTACGGTTACGATTCAAACGCGCGAACGAGATGGCGCGGTGAAGCTGTTTTATTCGCGCGCGTGTTAAAGTACGGCCGACTGACTCGCACCCGCTCGTACAGAAAACAGAAAGCTTGCACGGGGTGATTTCCGTGCAGGGCTTTTTCATAAAACGCGCGAGAGGAGAGCAGTAAGTTCTGACTAATTAAGGAAAAATTCAAATCCCCGCTGCTTTTCTTTTCAAAATCTGAATCGATAGACTATTACTTAGCAGCTATTTGTTCGCATCCCCCTTGTGATAAGTTCACCCTCGATAGCATACTAAATAGAAATCTAAGTCGAGTTAACGGTGAATTTCAATTCAAAGTGCTTCAGAGGATTGAAGTCCATCAAATGATGCTGGTCCGTTTGCCAAAAGCCAAAAATCGCAGTTGTGACGGACTCTCGTTAATTTACTTTAAAAACCTTATACCCAAACTCGTACTCTTCTTCACTGATTTATATAACCTTTCGATTACTTCATGTGTCTATCCATCCATCTGGAATAAATCCCTAATAGTTCCACTCAAAAAAGTGTCCTCAGCTAGCTCAACGACTGATACAAGACCGGTTGCCAATTTATCGAATTTTTCCAAAGTTTTCGATGCTCTCATAACCAGACAAATAAAAGATTATCTCGAAGAAAATTCGCTGCTATCACCTCATCAGTCGGGATTCAGGAATAGTTTCAGCAGTTGAACGGCTTTATTAAAGATTGCCGAGGATATTCGGCAGGGTATTGAAAAAAGGCTTAGTAACCATCCTAATGCTCTTTGATATTAAAGAGCATTTAATTCATTGAATCATGAATTGCTTTTAAGGAAATTAGTGGATCTGAACTTCTCAAATGAGGTTATTGCATGGATATATTCATATCTATCTGGACGTTCCCAAGCAGTTGTCGACCTAGATGGCACAATATACAATTTCCTTCCAAATACCTCAGGAGTGTCGCCGGGGTCAACCCCAGGGCCAATAAGTTTTCTAATATTTATAAACACGATTTTGTCTGTTTTGCGTCATTGTTCAAAAACGTGTGCGTTATTTGCGGATGACATTTGTCTAAATGTCTAAACTTTAACTTTCCTATGACGTCACCGTCACGTGACTTGCTCGCGCGCTACCTTCTCGCCTAGCCTCTTCCCCCTTTTTCACCGAACGCCAACCTCGGTATAGCGTCGCACGTCTGAAAACGTGTTTTTCAATGCGACATAGCCAAATAAATGTATTGAGGAAATAAAGCAGAGTAGATGTAAGGAACTTCACTGTGACTTCTAGTTTTATTCACCTCACCAGTTCCCTCATCTCACCCAATACCACAAAATGCGTAATTCAGTCGACGTCACGTTCAGTTAGAGATTTAGAAATTTAAGTCCATGAGAATCGTGGAACAACATTCAAATATACATTTTAATGTAAATCTGACGAAATCGAATCCACTGTTGCAAAGTTAAATCAGGATGCTAATGCAGTATGGTGATTGGGCGATAAGGAAAGGTTTACTGATGAACGCGAAAAAAACGAAGGCTCTTCTCATAACCACAGCGCAGCAATACAGCTTTATCGATTGCGACTCCATTCCAACAATAGTCGTAGATAGCACCATTGTCCCGTTAGTGGATATTGCTCAGAATCTGGGTGTAATATTTACCAAACATCTTTCCTGGACCCAGCATAGTTCCCAGGTCTACTCCAGAGTTTACTGGGCCTTATACTGACTTCGCTACCAAGACTACTGTCTCTCTAGAGAACTGAAAAAGCAGTTAGTCCACGCTATGGTGTTCCACCACTTCGATTATGCTTGTCTCGTTTTTCAAGATCTTTCCAACTATCTTGTCACCAAGTTACAACAGCTCTGTTATGTGGAAGTTCGCTACATTTTCCAGCTCAAAAAAGATGCTCAATTGGAGCCATTCTATATGCAATTTGAGTGGCTTGACCTACCTCAACGTCGGAATTATTACTTGGGACTTACGTTGTATAAATTATTTACGTCTAACAAACCAGCGTATCTTGTGGAATAATTTCCGAAAATTGGTGAGCACGTAAGACGTTCTGAGAGGATAAATTTATCTACCTTTGACATACCTAAGACTAGTACGAAAACCTACGAAAACTCATTTTCCGTAACAGGAATGAAACTTTGGAACTCATTTCCGGTTGGAATTAGACTATCTAAGAGCCAGAATGAATTTAAAATGAAGTTTTTAACTTACTTCCTACCATATGCTCAAAAATATGTAAATTAGTAATAAGTTTTAAGTTTATATTTTCATATTCTTTATTTATTGTAATCTCGCGTAATCTCGTCAATTGTACAATTTTATGCTCCACTGCGCTATACTTCTTCTACTGCGTCAAATTTAAATTTAAATTGCTACCACTATACTTAGTCACTGCATTGTATATTGTTTATATTTATATTAGTTTATGTTTGCTGCGCTATAAAATTTTATACATTTTACGACTTATAAAGAACTTTATGTACATACAACATTATATTGGCTCCTTGAATAAGTTCTCGCTGTTTCCTAACAGATGGCGTTACCAGGACTAAGTGTATGTAATTTCAGATGCTAACACATATATAAGGAAGTACTGTTGGTAAGCTTGAACTTAAGTGTATGTTAGTTCGCCATAGTGTAAACAGCGTTTTTTGTTCTTACCACTAAAAATGTCAAGTTTTGTGCCAAGTAAAGAGTATTTGCGGGGAATTTTATTGCACTATTTTATTAAAAAAAAAATCTGCAGCTGAAGCTCACAGAATTCTTGTTGAAACTTACGGTGACCATGCTCTGTCGGAAACGATTTACAGAGACTGGTTTCGACGCTTCAAAAATAACGATTTTGATCTTGGAGATAAAGAACGTGCTGATGCACCGAAAAGTTTGAACATGAAGAATTGGAGGAATTACTAAATAAAGACTCATGTCAGACGCTAGCTGAACTTGCAAAATCATTACGAGTAGATGAGACAACAGTTTCGAAACGTTTGAAAACGTTAGGAATGATCCAGAAGCAAAGACATTGGCCGTATGAGTTGCCGTATGAGTTGAAGCCGAGAGACGTCGAACGGCGTCTTCTCACGTGTGAAGTGCTGCTTCAATGGCAGAAAAGGAAAGGTTTTTTGCATCATATCGTAACTGGCGATGAAAAGTGGATACAGTACGATAATCCTAAGCGTAAAAAATCGTGGGGTAAGCCCGGCCATGCATCAACATCGTCCGCAAAGCCAAATATCTATGGTTCGAAGCTTCTCCTCTGCATTTGCTGGGATCAGCAGGGTGTAATTTATTATGAACTGCTGAAACTGAACGAAACTATCACGGGAGGTCGCTATCGACTGGAATTGATGTGTATGAGCCGAGCCCTAAAGGAAAAACGGCCGCTGTACGAGCAGAGACACGACAAGGTGATTTTGTTGCATGACAATGCTCGGCCACATGTTGCAAAAGTCGTCAAAGAAACTTTGGAGGCACTTCAATGGGATGTCCTACCTCACCCGCCGTATAGCCCAGACATTGCTCCTTCTGACTACCACTTGTTCCGGTCGATGGCTCATGGCTTGGCTGAGCAGCACTTCCATTCTTATGAAGATGCCAAAATATTATTATTATTATTCTTGGATAGCTTCAAAAGACGAGCAGTTCTTCGGAGATGGAATCCGTAAATTGCCAGAAAGATGGGAAAAAGTAGTGACTAGTGATGGGCAATGTTTTGAGTGACATGCTTTTTACTACATACTTTAAATAAAGCATCAATTTTCATAAAGAACAGCAAGAACTTATTCAAGGTCCCAATATCTCATTGTAAATCGCTTGTATTTATTCTACCCGTCATACCGTCGGAACGTCTAAGGGAGTAATAAACATATTATCAGTTAATCAATAACTCTAACGCACTAGAATCGGCGCCTCCACTTCTAACCACACGCGGTGTATAAGAAAACTCGGCGCGAACGTGGCGAAACACGAGAGAGCGGTGGAACGATGTACCTCGCGCACCGTAACGCGAGCTAAGATGGCTGCCCTGGCATGCTATATCGAAAGCAGCTCTGCAGGTACGAGACGGGCACGTTAGGTGTCGCGAGACCGTTCTATTACGCGCTAGCGCTCACCTCGCCCACCTTCGGGAAATTCGAATTACGAATTACCTAACTCGCGCACGCGTTGCAAGTTTTATTATTCAGAATAGGAAAAAATTTCAAAAAATATATGGTTCCATTATAACAGACTTTTGCATTAAGGATGAGTAAATGGGTGTGAAAACTTACTTTATTGTAATAATTCTTTCTCCTTGCGACTTGCTTTGCTTTTCAACTTCTATGTGAGCACCTGTTGCAGCGCGTATTGTGTTAATATTACTACCTCCTCTGCCAATAACTCTACTAATAGCATTGGGAGGTACAGATACTTTTTTCGAACGGAACGGCGAGTTAAGGAATCGTCCAGAATCATCAGTTTGACCTCTGTAAAAAAATTATTTATTATGCATAAATTAATCATGTAAACGAAGCTATTATCATATAAATTAGGTTAACTTGAAATAGTAAAAATATTTTATTTACTTTCTTACGACTTCTTTCCATCCTTCATCTCGTTTTCCTGATGGCTTAGGGCTTGAAATGTTATTTAATTTTATAATATTTTGCGAAGATCCACCGCTTTCACATTGAAGATTACTAATTTTTTTTCCTTTAATACTAGAATATATCTCACATCCAGTGGCTTCAAAATCATCACGATTAGCAGGATGCCTGCAAGAGATAAAATAAAATTAACGATTATCTTACAAATGTACAGAACATAAATACCAGGATATAAGGACATAACGTAACATAAGCTTCCTAATGATTCCTCAGTTTTTCCCAATTTTCGAGCTGAAAACGTAAAATCGGACCATTTTGGATAGTTACATTCTATTTCTCATAAAAAAATAAATAAAAATAGACTTTGAAACTTAAAACCAATTTTTGGGTTGTACTCATTATACTCCACAGAAGAACATAAATCTTATAAAATCATTATGATTCGTGCCGAATCGCTTCGCTCGTGGGTTAACATGCAAATTTAGATCTTATTTTTGCGTATTTCTGTCATGAAATATCTATTATTATCTTTTCAGATATATTTTTGTATGATAACAATCTTTATATCCTCTAAGTCACGCGCATATTACAAAAGCGATGAAAATTTAGAAAAACGCTACTAACAAAATTCACATTCAACCAATGAAAATTTTCAAGAAAAGTGCGCGTTTGAATATAGTCGTGTGATGATTCCCGGAAATTGAAACAAACAAGCTGAAATTCGAGAAACGGCGAGGCGGTGTTTAGATGCTTCTCGTAACCGGGATGGGCAAGCATAAGGTGCGCGCACACAGTATTCCAAAGATTCTTTTCCTTCAGTCTAGCTCTCAAGATTTGACCCGTTATCATAAAGGCGAAGACTGAGAGTGCAGAGGGAATCGAGGGGCGAGAGCGCAGAGGGATTCGAGAGGCGAGATCGCGGAGCACGGCGCGTGATGCGCGGAGCACGGAAAGTATAGAGTCGAGTGCGCCCGTGAGCCGCCATTATAGCACTGCGCGCAGTATATAGAGACGGCTCGTCAGTCGCCACGGTACGGTGTGCAGTAGCCGTGTGCGCTGAATAGTGCACCGTATACTGCTGTAGATCCCTGCGCATTGGGAGCGACGCATACTGGGGCCATATGGATTTTTTGGTTCAAAACCACCTAGAGGTCGCAATTCTCAACGGAATCTAAAAATTTTTGCTTAGGAACATTCGTTATCAAATATCGAAGAGCCCTACGAAGCCTGATTTTCCAAAAAATTAACTTGTAAATCTAAGGAGTCATATAATCCTATCACATCAACCAATCAATTCAATTTTTGACCTGCAAATCCCAAAAATACGATAAACCTTTAATTTGTAAGCCCTTTACTCGTGAACTCTTGACCTTTGATCCAGTAAGCCATGCACTCATAAACTCTAAACCTATAAGCCCTAACCTCATAAGTCTTAAGGGGGTCTTACACCTAGTGGCTTCTGAGGCCAAAATCAGTTATAAAAAAGAGAAAAATGTTATTTAAACCACATACAATGTATATCATAAAAATATACACTATTTCAGACAGAATGGCCCAAGACTTAATCTGTAGACCAATTTTATGAATCAAGGTTAAGAGAGCATGTGTCAAGGACTTATAAATTGAAGTTTTATAGCATTTTTGGGAATCACAAGTGTAAATTTTGGGGTTATAGGCTATAAATTAGGTTTATAGGTTCATATTTTCAAAATTAGGATTCGTAGCGGTCTTTGGTATTTTGTCACAAAAGTTCCTGTTTGAATTTTCAAATTCGGTTGAGAATTATGACCTCTAGGTGGTTTTGAACCTTTCGGCCCAGTGTGCGACGGGCGGCTAGTTGCAGGCGCATAGAGCGCAACCGATGTACATCGCGTCGTCTGGGAGATAATCGGTGTTGCTGCGCGGTTGATCGTTTACAGACAGATACGCGTATAAATAGATAAGAGTATGCACGAGGAAATAGAAAGTAGAGAATAGACATGATGAGAAAAATAAAACCACAGAATAGATATGCATAAACGAGGGATGAGAACGAGATAGAAATGTAATAAAAAATTAAATTAGAATCAGATTACTGTTAAACAAACTAAACAAAGGAAATTACTTAGGTACATAAATAACAGAAAATAACTATACATATAAATAAATTAAAGAAATAAAATACGGGCATCAAAATCATAAACCTCAAATAATTTAAAAATAGGAATTTTCTAAATTAACATGTATTAGTTAAAATACTATTTCAAAGAGCAAAAGCTATGCTGAGAGCGATAATCAAAGCGACGAGGTGTACGGCCTGTCAGCCTTATATGATGGAAAATCCTCAAGGTTATTTCCCCAGATCGAGAAGGAAAACATACATCGCCTTTGTCGCATCAGACGGCGAAAGTTTTGAATATATGTGTAAACCGCTATGTAGAACGAGTCTCCAAGTTTCCTGCTGTAGTGACGGGCAACGTGTGTCATATATAAACAGTAGAGGGTTTTACAGTGTACCTGAATGTTTCATTGTACGCTGCTCTAACCGTTGTTGTACAGTATTGCTAAAGTTTATGCCGTACCACAAACAACTAAATAAGAATTTAAATTATTTCAGATACATCGATATTGAAAGATGTACACGGACAGGTGTTGATTGAGCAAGTAACCAGGAGTAACATAATGCTCAATGAGAAGATATATATAGTAATGATAGATGTGAATGATGGTCGTTGTGCCGATAGAGAGTTGAAGATGGAGGAAGAGGAGAGAAGCGATGAATCTTGGAATTACAGCTTATAACGCTATACTTACGCAGGAATCTGGGCAGTGTCGTTATCGATCTCTCCAACAATTATGATATTTCAGATTTTAGTTAGCATACAAATATAAGTAGTAGGAGGACCGGTATAGCGAGACAGATAAGTATTATGTTACGGCGTCAGTGTCGTCCTCAAGTCGGTACTTGAGATAACAGAAGTTTATATCAAAAGTAGCTACACAGTAGCCAAATGGTAGCTAATTAGTCATAATGCGTAATTAGTGTTTCGTTTATACAGGGTGTGTCAAAAGTTCCGGGACGGCTGATTAACTTGAGAAATACGCATCACAAAAAAAATGAAGTTGTAAAATTTTCCCTGGCAATCCAGTGGTGACCTTGGATTTGACCTTGACGATGACCTTCAAGGTCATTTCAAGGTCAAGTACATTTTTCCAAATGGGAACACATATTTTTGACGCCGGAAATGAAAGGAGCGGAAAATTTTACGTTCGAACATGACCTTGACCACCTACGGAGTATATCCTTGAAGGTCATTCCAAGGTCAAATACAGTTATGGTATTAAAGCTTGAGACATACGCATCACAGTGAAAAATGACTCCGACAAAAGCTGTAGAATTTTTCCGGAAATCTAGTGGTCACCTTTGATTTGTCTTTGACTATGACCTTCAGGGTCATTTCAAGGTCAACTACATTTTTTCAAATGAATACCCATATTTTTGACGCCGTAAATGAAAAGAGAGGAAAATTTTACGTTCGGATATGACCTTGACCACCTACTGAGTATGCCCTTCAAGGTCATTCCAAGGTCAAATACAGTTATGGTATTAAAGCTTGAGACGCATCACAGTGAGAAATGACTCCGACAAAAGTTGTAGATTTTTCCTGGGCAATCCAGTGGTGACCTTGGATTTGACCTTGACCATGACCTTCAAGGTCATTTCAAAATCAAGTACATTTTTCAAATTGGAACCCATATTTTACACGCCGGAAATAAAAAGAGCGGAAAATTTAAATTCGAATATGATCTAACCACCTGCTGAGTACGTTCTTGAAGGTACCGAACAACATGCCACTCATTTCAAAAGAGACGTTGAATAAGCTGTGATAGGCAAAAGTAATTATTTTTAAATTTTTTAAAAGAGACGAGTGAACATTGATCAATGTACTGTATGTAAGAGTTCAGAGTCAAATACTTTAAGAACAACAGTTAGATAAGAAGCCAATGCCGAAATATTATTGTTCATGACAACAAGCAACTACGTGAATAGTAGTGCCAAAGAATAAATTAATATGTATACCTGAGAAATGTATCGCTGATATTAGTTGTACAGCAGACTAAAGTAACGTAATTTAATGACCTGGGATCATTGTCAAACTTGATTACTGTCAAACATGTATAGTCAACAGTGGACAAAACTGATTACATTGGATGCAATGGATATCACTAGATAAAACTAATTATAAAGATATAACGTTGGTCAAAATCTGTCACAAATGGTCACAGGTGGTCACATGTAGTAAATCTGGTCAAAAGAGGTAAAAATTGGTAGCGTGGGGTACGAAGGTAAGAAACGTTGAAAGATGGTCGCAATATGGCATAAATGATCACAAATTGTCACAGGAGGTCACAGGTCGTCAGATACAGTAACAGCTGGTCAAAAGCGGTCAAAACTGGTTAGGTTCGCTACATACGACCATAACTAATCGAAGATAATCAGAAAGGTTGAAAGATGGTCACAATTTGTCATAAATGGTCCAAATATGTCATAAATGAAGAAAAGTGGATGCAGGGGTCACATGTGGTCACAAATTGTCACAGGTGGACAAAGGTGGTTAAAATTCTGAGGAAGCAAGAAGTCAACGCATAATTGATTCCAGAGTAACAAGTCTTGCCTTAATTGGTAAACTTTAATGCCATAACTGTATTTGACCTTGGAATGACCTTCAAGGACATACTCAGTACGTAGTTAAGGCCACGTTTGAACGTAAAATTTGCTGCTCTTTTGATTTCCAGTGTCAAAAATATGGGTTCCCATTTGAAAAAATGTTCGTGACCTTGAAATGATCTTGAAGGTCATGGTCAAACTCAAATCCAGGGTCACCACTGGATTGCCCAAGAAAAATCCTAAAACCTTCGTCCGTGTCATTTTCCACTGTGACGCGTATTTCTCATGTTATCCAGCCGTCCCGGGATTTTTGATACACCCTGTATAAACAACCACTAATAGCCTATTGTTTATTAGCTACTGCGGTACTCTTATCTTAACTACCCACTTGAGCACGCCTTGAGTGCAACGTGATACCTAGCAGGCATAATGATATACCGGTCATGGTATCCTCACTTCTCTCTCCCCGGACAGCTTGAGCGTGGGCCTGCGCGCTAGCTGTCACGGCCCGCAGGCGTGAGGGGACTACTCTCTCCGGGCGGCTTGAACGCAGTGTTGTGCACGTTAGCGCAGCTCTGCATGCAAGTTGAACCGTGAGAGAGCAGTGGGCAGACGCGGTCTGGTAAGAGGAGTAAACGCGCGCCTGTGCGAGTACGCCATCAAGGAATGCGGAGTGGGGCGAAAGTACTCTGCTATAGCTATTCAAAGAAAGCAAGGGATACGCTTGCAAGCAGCATGTTTCATCGCGTTTTTTTCTAATCATGCTTATGAAAAAAGGGAAATCGATTATTGTGATTTTTAAAGGAAAGAAAGAGGACGTCGATAAATGTAAACAGTTGTTTTGGCGAAAAACTTACACCAAATTTTATTAACACACGACACACGCATGCACACACATTTGAGGCGTTTCACGTCAACTGTCCCAGCGCGGCGCGCGAGCGCCAAATCGTGCTATATCTAGCTCATGTTTACGATACTAAAACGTATTTAAAAAAATTTTATGATAAGCATTTTCGACGTATTTTTTCCTCAGCTTTCCAATAGTGTGGGCAGTTTTCCCGAAATTTTCCATTTTCGCCTTCAAAAAGTACAAAACGTGTAATATCTTAAAAAGTGTATTTTTAATATTTTTTTACCCTCTAGATCGAAAGCTGAGCATTTTTTACGTAGGAAATGATAGTTTCCAAAGAGTGCCCGAAGGGTTTTCTGCGAGAAATAGAATGCGAAAGAGTAAACGCATCGCCTTTCCGGCGCGCGGGACTACGCGGTACAGCGCGCGGGCTGCGCTTGCCTCGTTGCCTAATAATAATCTGTATGTAGTTGTTTGCAGCTAATGGCAGTCATGGTAGAATATACTAAGGAATAGGCCGCTAACGGTTCTACTGCCCAGGTTAAAGAATAAAGACAAAACTTATATGTCCAACGTTTCGAACGGTTTTATTCCGCCCCTTATCAAGGTCTAAAAAAATATACAAATAAAACACAAATTTATTCCGGAACAAAGAACACTTAATCTATGACTTCGTATTTTTCGAATCTTACCAAAACTCTATCGAATTAAAGTATACTACAAGTAGACACTATAAGTGACTACTAGTCAATGTGAAGCAACGTAAGCAGATTCGTCGTATTTATAGTAAAGTATGTACCTGTGTGTGTGTGAGAAAAGTGTGTACTGACAAGCTATTAAGTAACGATGACTGGACCGCGTATGTATAAAAAGTATTATTATTCTGATAGTCCAAAAATGAATATAACTTATAACAACTTATTGTTATTGATAAAACTTTTATAATCAGCCTTTAAAAAATTAGTGTCAAACTGTCTATTTAAACTATTGTGTTGTGAGTGTATATGGAGCATTTCTGATAACAATCTTTTATTTAAATTTTGTTCTTGATCTAAAATTTTGATATTTTTAAAATCAATTTGATGATTTGTATTCGTAATATGTTCGTGTAAAACTGATTTATCCCTCTTAAATTTTCAGTCGCTCGCATGTTCTTTACTTCTTACAATTAATTTTCGAGATGTTTGTCCTACGTAAGACGTAGATACCTTCAAAGATAGTATTATCGTAGTCACCAAACGTTACGCAAGTTTTTTTATTACTTAATTTAAGATGGATTTAGAAGAAATTCTTACCAAAAGACTAGATTTTAAACTTAGTTATGTATTATACCTAAAGTTTAAGAAATTTGGTTTTTTTATTAAAAAACTCTTTCGTAAATTCAGTTCGCTATTATACGAGTATAAGAAAGCGTGTTGTCAATGTAAGTTCTTGACTAATTGTAGATTTTATGATTTAATACCGACACATATTAGTAATAGCTCGAAGAATTTATCTTATCTCTCGATGCATTCTAATAAAGAGCATCGTAGTTTACAAAAAATTATTAAGAAAATGGAGAAAAGAATTTTAAATCTAGAGATTTCAGATATTAATTTCCACAAGAAATTTCTTAGAGACAAAATCTTTAATTTTAAGAACGTATTAATTAAACACACAAATCCAAATCTGATTGACTCTTTTATGCATTTTTATAATACCAAATTAATGTTTATAATGAAAAAAGTTGAAGAGAAACTTGATACTAAATTAGAAAATTTATATTTACAAAGATACAATTCAGATTTGATCAAAAACACATATAGAGATGACGCTTCATTGGACGTTAGTGCTATTGACCGCAACCAAAACAGTACACAGGTCAATGAACGTTCTCACACTGTATCTAATGACAAATGGTTAGTGAACCTTTCCAATGTTCAACTACCTCCGTTTGTTATTAATACACTACGTCTTGGCGATAAATTTAATTTTACTGACAACTTAAGTAAAAAGAATGTTTTAGAAATTATAAAAAACTTAGAATACTTTTTTAAAGAAAAAACAGTAGAGTATGAATTCTCTAAAAATATAAGAAATAAGATCTTAAATATTTTAAGTAAACAACAGAATAATAATTTCAGTTTAGATTTTTTTGAAAAAAAGCTCAAGATTGATTTAAAAAGAACCAACGAATTTCTAAGCCATGATACTAACCTTTTAGTAACACGAGCTGATAAAGGTAATAGTACTGTTGTGATAGAAAAACAAAAATATGTGGAAAAAATGATTAATTTATTTTCGGACACAAAATATTACAGTATTATTAAGAAAAACCCTCTGCCTTCATTGGAAAAGAACACTGACGCTCTTACTAAGAATTTAAGACATAAAACTAACTTTCACAAATTACAACCGGTCTCAAATAAATGTACAATAGCTAGAGCTTATGATCTTGTGAAAATACATAAGATCAATTTTCCAGTTAGACCTATAATTTCTGCGATTAATACTCCCACATATCATTTATCTAAAATTCTAGCCAAGTTTCTCTTCAACAAATTAAAAAGACTGATTTCACATGTTACTAATAGCCAGAATCTAAAACAAAAAATTGAATTCGTATCTATACCTGCTGGATATACGATTATTAGTTTGGATGTTATTAGCTTGTATACAAATGTTGCTGATTATTTAATTTTTAACTCATTGGAAAAACGATGGAATCAACTTTATAACTTTTGCGAACTAAATTGTAGCGAATTCATCAATGTTATTAGTTTTATCTTACATAATAATTACTTTGTATTCAATAACATGTTTTATAAACAAATATTTGGAGCGGCCATGGGCAACCCCTTAAGTCCCATCTTAGCTGATATTGTCATGGAGGATTTAGAAAATCAGGCCTTATCAAAAATTTGCTTTCCTGTTCCGTTTTATTATAGATACGTCGATGACATCATCATATGTGTCCCTGATCGGATGATAGATTATACCGTTATCTTATTCAATAGTTTTGATAAGAATTTGCAATTCACAGTTGAAATATCTAATAATAATCAAATTAGTTTTCTTGACATTCTCATCATTCAAAATAAACAAAAAATTTCTACGGACTGGTTCAGGAAACCAACTTTTTCTGGTAGATTTTTAAATTTCAACTCTCACCATCCTGTTAGTAATAAAATTGGTATTATTTGTAATTTAGTGGATAAATGTATTAATTTAGCAGACACACATTTCCATGACAATTATCTTAATCTAATTAGAGACTTATTATTGGAGAATGATTATCCTATTAATTTTATTAATAAACACATAAATAAACGTTTACTACATATTAAAAATAATAATAAAAATATATGTAATTCTAAAAATATAAATTTCAACAGCATTTTAGTTTTTCCATATATTAACCTTTTAGCTGCGGGGGTGGTCGATATATGGACCATTCTAGAGACAAAGAATATTTGAAGTTTTTAGATCAAATTTGATGTTCTGAATACATAACAAATAGTTTTAAAATTTCTCAAAACATTCTTGACCTTGAAATACTGATTTTCAAGGTCAGGATTATCAACAGGAATTTTTTTATTATTTTTTACGTATTCAGCACATCAAACTACGTACGAAAACCGTCTAAAAACTTGACTTATAGTAGGAATGAAATTTGACCTTCAAGTGGTGATTTTCAAGGTCAAGGATGTCTGCGAGAATTTTGTTACTATTTTTTTCATATTCAACGCGTGAAATTACATAGAAATACCCTCTCAAATCTTCATAACAAAAGAGACAAATTTTTTTACATTGTACTTTACGTTGCCTGCGGGGCTGGTCGATATATGGACCAGCAGTCAGGTCAGCAACTCTATCTGAGATATCCAGTGATATTATGTATACATTTTACATATTCTGAGAGGTCAATTTGTACTGAAATTTCTCCGCAGCCTAAAGGTTAAATATATTAAGTTTTTTTAGCAGCAAATGGCAGTCAGATTAGAATATATTGTAGGATAGGACGTTAATGGTTTCTACTGCCCATGTAGTAAAGAAAAAAAAATACCAATTATTTATCCAACGTTTCGGACGATTTATTTTCGTCCCTCTTCAAGGTCTATAAACAATATACAAATAAAAAACACAAGTTTAGTTAAGAATCACATACTTAAGACGAATAATTTACAGCGCTTACCAAAACATATCGTAAAAAACTATGTTTAAGTGGGCATCCTAAGTGACCACTAGTCAATATGAAATTATAAATACGATTTCGTCGTATTTATACTAGACTATGCCAGAGTGTCAATCATGCAAGGGAGGGTGTAAGAGAGATATGCTATTGTACAATGATGACCCGACGCGTATATATAAATGTGAACAGTATTATTATTCTAAACATAGAATGGATTTTATAGCTATAGCTTATAATTATTAATAAACGTTTTATATTCTGACTTTAGGAAATTAGTATCAAACTGTCTGTTTAAGCTATTATGTTGTGAGTGAATGTGGAGCATTTCTGATAATAATCTTTTCTTTAAATTTTGTTCCTGATCTAGAATTTTAATGTTATTGAAATCAATTTTATGATTTGTAATCGCTATGTGTTCATATAAAACTGATCTGTCTCTCTTAAACTTACAATCACTTGCATATTCTTTACTTCTTATAATTAATTTTCGGGATGTTTGTCCCACGTAAGAAGCATCACAATCGCCGCAGTTAATTTTGTAAACAACATGAGCTTTTTCATTTTTTTGGTATTTGTCTTTTCGTAATCTAATTATCTGATTAAATTTATTGGAAATAACCGATCTTAGCAGATATGGTTATGGAGGATTTAGAAAATCGAGCGTTATCAAAAATTTGCTTTCCTGTGCCTTTCTACTATAGATATGTAGATGATATCATTATTTGTGTACCGGAGCGGATGATAGACTATACCGTTAACTTATTTAATAGCTTTGATAATAATTTACAATTCACAGTGGAGAGGTCTAACAACAATAAAATAAATTTTCTTGATATTCTGATTATTCAAAATAAACAAAAAATTTCCATGGACTGGTACAGGAAACCAACTTTTTCAGGCAGATTTCTAAACTTTAATTCTCACCATCCTGTTAGTAATAAAATTGGTATAATTTGTTCATTAGTTGATAAATGTATTAACTTAGCTGATATACAGTTTCATGAGAATAATCTTAAGGGGGTGTCAAACTCAATTTTTACCGACCGAGCAAAAAATATATTGTTTTTAATAGAAAAAAAAATATAACGATATATGAAAAATAATGAGTGCATTGCCCTCCGTAATTACATTATTAATCATTCTGCAAAATGCCAAGTCAATATTCAAAAGCGTCTAACGAAATTTTCGTTCAAATGCCATTCTCAGATGCCTTAAAATATCGACGTGAAACTTTGCAGAATGATTCATAATGTCATTACGGAGGGCAATGCACTCATGATTATGCATAATATTAAAAAAAAAAAATAGATTATTGTACCATATGGGTAATATGTAGCATCGCGAGATTCGCGAGTCGGCGACGACAGCGACGGCAGCGGCCAGCGGCGCGGCCTTGCCCGTGTGTGTGTACGCGCATGCGCTGCTGGCTGCAGCACAGCTGAGCCATCAGTCCATCGCCGATGCCTGGGCCTAGGCCCTCCGGGAGGCGGTCCCGTGTTGCCGCCACCACCTCCGCCGCCACCTTCGCCACCTGTGCCCTCCTCTATCCATTGCTAATCGACGTGTCATCGGTGTGCCTGCCGCCTGGACCGCTCGCAGACGGCGCAGCCTGGAGCGCCGCATCAGCCGCCCACCTCGCAGACCGTAGCGTCCGTACCGCACCGTGTGCGTGCACATCCAACGGACCGTGCCGCTTGGACTTGGCCCCGCCGTAAGACAGAAAAGTAAGTCATTCAAGAATTTATTTATTTTACGGCGTTGTTATTTGTACGACAGATCTGTCGTACAAATAACCTATAACCCACTTAAAAACGTGTAAAAATCACTGTTTTGAAAGTCTGAGATGGAAGGGACTATTATTTCTTTAGTCAAGCGTCAATCCTTGCCTATTCTTTCTTTAATCAGGCGTCAATTCTTCGGCTAAAGAAAATTGAAGGTTAGGTTTTACGTATATATAGGTATACCTATCTAGCAATCTGGCGTATAAATAACAACGGCCAACTATAGATTTGATGCGCTTTTTCGACTTTTCATTCCAAAGATTACAGATCTAAATAATCAGCAAGTGTGGAGATACTGCATTTTCTGTGTATTTTTCAAAATATTTTCAAGAAAAGTCATTTCCTCCAAACTGGCTGATTGAGTAGATCTGAAATCTAATATACAATGCCTCAGCATGTACTGGATTGTATGTAAACATTCTCATAAACTTTAAGCGAGGATGAAGAGGTCTACCTTGGAAATGCACACGCGCTTTTTCGACTTTTCATTTCAAAGATCCGTTTCCATTCTCTACAAATATTTCAAACTTTACACACACTATGTAATACATGCTGAGGGACTGTTTATCAAGTTTAAGATCTAAATAATTAGCAAGTGAGGAGATATTGCAATTTGTATGCTCTTTTTAAGAAATGTTCAAGTAAAAAAGTTATTTCCCCTACACTGGCTGATTGAAAAGATCTAAATTTAATATACAGTGCCTCAGCATGCATTGCATTGTGTGAGAACATTCTGATAAACTATGAGAAAGAGTGAGGAGGTTTTTGTCGCAAATGCACATGCGGCTTTTTGACATTTCGTTCCAAAGATCCCTTTCCATTCCCTACAAGTATCTTAAACTTTCCATACATAATGGAATACATGCTGAGGGACAGTTTATCAAGTTTCAGATCTACATAATTAGTAAGTCTGGAGATATTGCAATTTTTGTGCTTTCTCAGGAAATTTTTAAGAAAGAAAAGTAATTTCCTCCAAACTGGCTGATTGAATAGATCTGAAACCTAATATACAATGCCTCAGTATGTACTGGATTGTGTGTAAACATTCTCACACACTTTAAGCGAGGGTGAGGAGGTCTACATTGGAAATGCACACGCGCTTTTTCGACTTTTCATTTAAAAGATCCCTTTCCATTCTCTACAAATATTTCAAACTTTACACACACTATGTAACACATGCTGAGGTATTGTTTATCAAGTTTAAGATCTAAATAATTAGCAAGTGAGGAGATATTGCAATTTGTATGCTCTTTTTAAGAAATGTTCAAGAAAAAAACTTATTTCCCGTACACTGGCTGATTGAAAAGATCTAAAATTTAATATACAATGCCTTAACATGTATTGGATTGCGTGTTAACATTCTGGTAAGCTTTGAGCAATGGTCAGGAGGTCTTAGTTGGAAATGCACTTGCGCTTTTTCGACTTTTCAGTCCAAAGATCCCTTTCCATTCTCTCAACATATCTTAAACTTTACACACACCGTGCAATATATGCTGAAGGACAGTTTATCAAGTTTCAGATCTACATAAATAGCAAATCTGGAGATATTGCAATTTTTGTGCTTTTTCAGAAAATTTTTAAGAAAGAAAAGTTATTTCCTCCAAACTGGCTGATGGAGTATATCTGAAACTCAATATGCAATGCCTCAGCATGCATTGCATTGTGTGAGAACATTCTGGTAAACTATGAGAAAGTGCGAGGAGGTTTTTGTCGCAAATGCACATGCGGCTTTTCGACAATTCGTTCCAAAGATCCCGTTCCATTCCCTACAAGTATCTTAAACTTTCCATACATAATGGCATACATGCTGAGGGACGGTTTATCAAGTTTCAGATCTACATAATTAGCAAGTCTGGAGATATTGCAATTTTTGTGCTTTTTCAGGAAATTTTTAAGAAAGAAAAGTAATTTCCTCCAAACTGGCTGATTGAATAGATCTGAAACCTAATATACAATGCCTCAGTATGTACTGGATTGTGTGCAAACATTCTCACACACTTTAAACGAGGGTGAGGAGGTCTACATTGGAAATGCATACGCGCTTTTTCGACTTTTCATTTCAAAGATCCCTTTCCATTCTCTACAAATATTTCAAACTTTACACACACTATGTAACACATGCTGAGGTATTGTTTATCAACTTTCAGATCTAAATAATTAGCAAGTGTGGAGATATTGCAATTTGTATGCTCTTTTTAAGAAATGTTCAAGAAAAAAAGTTATTTCCCGTACACTGGCTGATTGAAAAGATCTAAAATTTAATATACAATGGCTTAACATGTATTGGATTGCGTGTTAACATTCTGGTAAGCTTTGAGCAATGGTCAGGAGGTCTTAGTTGGAAATGCACTTGCGCTTTTTCGACTTTTCAGTCCAAAGATCCCTTTCCATTCTCTCAACATATCTTAAACTTTACACACACCGTGCAATATATGCTGAGGGACAGTTTATCAAGTTTCAGATCTACATAAATAGCAAATCTGGAGATATTGCAATTTTTGTGCTTTTTCAGGAAATTTTTAAGGAAGAAAAGTCATTTCCTCCAAACTGGCTGATGGAATATATCTGAAACTCAATATGCAATGCCTCAGCATGCATTGCATTGTGTGAGAACATTCTGGTAAACTATGAGAAAGTGTGAGGAGGTTTTTGTCGCAAATGCACATGCGGCTTTTCGACAATTCGTTCCAAAGATCCCGTTCCATTCCCTACAAGTATCTTAAACTTTCCATTCATAATGGCATACATGCTGAGGGACGGTTTATCAAGTTTCAGATCTACATAATTAGCAAGTCTGGAGATATTGCAATTTTTGTGCTTTTTCAGGAAATTTTTAAGAAAGAAAAGTAATTTCCTCCAAACTGGCTGATTGAGTAGATCTGAAACCTAATATACAATGCCTCAGCATGTACTGGATTGTGTGTAAACATTCTCATAAACTTTAAGCGAGGGTGAGGAGGTCTACATTGGAAATGCACACGCGCTTTTTCGACTTTTCATTTCAAAGATCCCTTTCCATTCTCTACAAATATTTCAAACTTTACACACACTATGTAATACATGCTGAGGGATATTGTTTATCAAGTTTCAAATCTAAATAATTAGTAAGTGTGGAGATATTGCAATTTGTATGCTCTTTTTAAGAAATGTTCAAGAAAAAAAGTTATTCCGCCTACACTGGCTGATTGAAAAGATCTAAAATTTAATATACAATGCCTCAACATGTATTGGATTGTGTGTTAACATTCTGGTAAACTTTAAGCGAGGGTGATGAGGTCTTAGTTGGAAATGCACATGCACTTTTTCGACTTTTCATTCCAAAGACCCTTTCCATTTTGTACAGATATCTTAACTTTCCATCTATCTACTCCCTCTGTTTCTGGCAGGTCGATACTGCTATCCTCATTCCTATACTGCTTAACACTTTATTAATATATTCTGTTTTGCCCTAGGCGAAGAGCTCATGCAGGAGACAACACGTCTTCATATAATTCTACTCTCCTCCAGGGCAGCCAACACAACTACCACGTCCTGAAGACATCAGCTAGACAAACATATCGTAGAAGTGAGAGCGAAGGTGTATATAAATATAGTTTGATCTCCTGTGCCAGACTCGAGTAAGTATTTCACTTCGGATTTGGACTTTATCTTGTAGTACAGCCGAACCTAGTCTCCAACTTTCCATCGGTCTACTCCTCTGTTCCTGGCAGTTCGATACTGCTATCCTCATCCCTACTCCTTAATACATTATTAATATATTTTGTATTGTCCTAGGTGAAGAGCTCCTGTAGAAGACAACAAGTCTTCATATAATTCTACTCTTCTCGAGGATAGCCAACGCAACTACCACTTCCCGAGGACATCACCTAGGCGAACACAACGGAGAAGGGAGGGCGAAGGTGTAGTTAAATGTAGTTCGCGCTTCCGTGACACTCGAGTAAGTACTTCACTTCGGATTTGGACTTTATCCTGTAGTATAGCCGAACCTAGCCTCCAACTTTCCATCTGTCTACTCCTCTGTTCCTGGCAGTTTGATACTGCTCTCCTCATCCCCACTGCATAAAACATTATTAACATATTTTGTTTTGCTCTAGGCGAAGAGCTCCTGCAGAAGACAACAGGTCTTCATATCATTCTACTCTCCTCGAGGGCAGCCAACGCAACTACCACTTCCCGAGGACATCACCTAGGCGGACACGACGGAGAAGGGACGACGAAGGTATACTTGAATGTCTGCGCTCCCGCGACAGACTCGAGATGTAGTCTAGGCGCCAGGGGGGTTTCCGTGGCCGATGGATGTGCACACTTCCACCAAAGCTTTTCTTACGTATTTTTGACTGCTGATTCTGAATTTCGAAGGTGGAACGTCGCCAGACTGTTAGTTTTTTGTTATTAACAATTTAATTGTTTAAATTGCTGCCAAATCAATATGATTAATTATAACTGAATCCTAACTGCCTAAAACTGTAGTAAATTGATCTAGAATATGCTCGTTTTTTCAGAATTGAAAAATTTCGATTAGAACCCGAATTATTGCAAATTTAGTGCAATAAGTCGCGAATTCGAGCGCAAACGTGCATAATTCTAGATCAATTTACTACAGTTTTAGACAGTTAGGATTCAGTTATAATTAATCATATTGATTTGGCCGCAGTTTAAACAATTAAATTGTTAATAACAAAAACTAACATTCTGGCGACTGTCCACCTTCGAAATTCAGAATCAGCAGACAAAAATACGTAAGAAAAGCTTTGGTGGAGGCGTGGACATCCATCGGCCACGGAAACCCCCCTGGTGCCTAGACTAATGTCAGTATTTAGGGCACACCTGATTTTTAGGTACGAATTATATCTCCCCAAAAAGTAAGAGTTTTCTGCGGGTGCACACGGAAAGAAAACTCTTACTGCTACAGTTAAAACGGCTTACTCGTGGAGTATAGGAGTTCCTTTACTATATAAGTAAGGTGGTTTTAGCAATCTTAGTAAGGGACCCATACTTTTACGGTATGTTGCTTTTCATACTACAACAATTACACAATTATACGATCGTTGGATCAGCGGCATATACCGACGTAACAGCATCACACGATTTTAGTATACATTGCTTCCACCTTCAATTGTAAGGGAGAAATACTATAGCGGTAACGGTTGCTAGCTGCTAATACGGAAATGACAACTATTATAAGGAAGTGTTACTTATCGATAATTGAAAGCATCGAATGCCTCGTCTAGGTCTTTGAGGTGGTCAATGATGGAGTCGAGGTGATGCGCTCCGAAGTTTTTTGCGTTTAGATCCCAGGACGCATCAAATATATAGTCAAATTGTTCGGGGTAGCCGATGATGATGTCTAGGTCGTGCGCTCCTTAGTTTTTTGTCTCTAGATGTTGGAACGTATCAAATGCGTGGTTTAGGTCTTTGTGGTAGCCGATGATGGAGTCTAGGTTTTTTGCATTAAAATATCAGGGCGCATCTAATACGCAGTGCAGGTGTTCAGGGTAGCCGATGACGAGGTCTAGGTGGTGCGCTTTGTAGTCTTTTGCGTTTGGATATCAGGGCGTATCTAATACGTGGTCCAGGTCTTCGGAGAAGCCGGTGACGATATTTAGGTGGTGCGCTCCGTAGTTTTTGGCTAATAGGTGTTGGATATGTCAAAACTTAAAGTATTACTAATCACGTAATTTTATACTATAAGTAAAAATCGTGATTATAAATAAATACTTATTCGAACGTAATTACGTTCAAATTGACATGTGTTTGTAATAAAAAAAATAGTAAATATTAAAATGCGTATAGGCGAAATACGCACAATTATTCATAATAAATAATGCGTATATGCGAAATGCGCACAATTATTTATCATACAAAAATGCGTATAGGCGAAATACGCACAATTATTTATAATAAAAAATTCGTACAAGCGAAATACGCACAATTATTTATAATATCAAAAATATGTATAAACGAAATACGCACAGTTGTTTATAATGCAAAAATGCGTATAGACGAAATACGTACAATTATTAGTTATAAGGAAAGGTGTATGGGCGAACATATTTAATTATAACAGAAAAGAATTACAATTACATGAGTTTATTTAGTTATCTATTTATAAGAAACTAGATGTCTTGACATAAAATTAATTCTTTTCCGTTTTTTTTCAACAAAACTCATAAAATTTGAAAAGAAGCTAATGAAACTTATGAGCCTAGCTCAATGAAATTATAGTAGCTCTACTTTTGCCAATCATTCAGTAGCATGACAAGTATAATGCAAAGTAATTATTAATGACAATACTTTTAATAATACAAATTTTGTTAAAATGTTCAATTTGCAGTTATGCGTTTATATGATGGAAGGTGTATATTTTAAAATGCGGATCAACTTATATACCATACTCAGGTTCATTTGAAGTTCAACCCTTGGTCTCAAATTTTGTTACACCCTCCTGTTGTTTCAGGTATATGGGATATTTCACGTGAAGTCAGCAGCTCAAAATTTTAATATCCCTCAAAACTCGTTTTCTTTTAGTTTTTATGAACAAAAAATGTTCCTCAAATTTTAGGTCGATATTTGCAAAAATAAAAAAGCTATGCAATATTGAAAATTCAATTTTTTTGCAATTTTTGGTTAAAATCCAAGTTTATTCATTTTTTAACTGAAAATCTTGAAACTTTTTGTATAGTACATTGATTGGCAAAAGGTTTGAATTTTTTCTGTAGAATGTGCCAGTATTTATTTTATGACCCTTTTTGAAAGTCTCTGATTGGCTGCTTCTTAGTATACCTTCATCAAAGGATATTGAGGCTGCGGCCAAATATTCTTTATTCGACAAATTTTTTTTTGTATTCTTCTTCGAAAACCCTTCAAAATGCTTTTTTATCAATACTGGCCGAGCATAGGGAAAAAAGTTACAATTTTTGAAATATCAAGAAAAATCCATAATTTCAATTTTTGATAACATGATTAATGAAACTGAATATTATTCATACATCTTATGGCATGGACCGTACCACTGAATTTTGTTAGAGCATCAAATAGAACATTAGAAATATCTATTTTCAATAATATTAGGCTTACACAATAAGCGATACCTAATTATGAATGAAATTATCAGTCTGTTGCCTGATTTCATTTTGACAGCTTTATAGTAATTAACCTCTATAGCTTAATTTATTATTAATTCATAATTAGGTATTGCTTATTGTGTAAGCCTAATATTATTGAAAATAGATATTTCTAATGTTCTATTTGATGCTCTAACAAAATTCAGTGGTACGGTCCATGCCATAAGATGTATGAATAATATTCAGTTTCATTAATCATGTTATCAAATATTGAAATTATGGATTTTTCTTGATATTTCAAAAAATTGTCACTTTTTTTCCTTTGCTCGGCCAGTATTGATCAAAAAAAGCATTTTGAAGAGTTTTCGAAGAAGAATACAAAAAAAGTTTGTCGAATAAAGAATATTTGGCCGCAGCCTCAATATCCTTTGATGAAGGTATACTAAGAAGCAGCCAATCAGAGACTTTCAAAAAGGGTCATAAAATAAATACTGGCACATTCTACAGAAAAAATTTAAATCTTTTGCCAATCAATGTACTATACAAAAAGTTTCAAGATTTTCAGTTAAAAAATGAATAAACTTGGATTTTAACCAAAAATTGCAAAAAAATTAAATTTTCAATATTGCATAGCTTTTTTATTTTTGCAAATATCGACCTAAAATTTGAGGAACATTTTTTGTTCATAAAAAACTAAATAGATTGAAATTTGTTTAAATTTCAATAAACAATTAAACCCTCAACCAAAAAAATAAAAACCAAATCTAAGCTATCTCTTGGTAGAAATTTTGTAAACTATATCCAGAATATGTACAAAAAAGTGCAGTACTGTGCCACAAAATTTCAGATGCAGGTAATATTTTGAAAATCATAATATTAAATTGGACTCCATCATCGGCCATCTAAACACCTAGACCTCGCATCCGACCTGTCCCTTCACCTGGACACAAAAACCTACGGAGCGCACTACCCGGACTCATCGACCATCTGGAACACCTAGACCTCGCATTCGATTTGTCCTGGCCTCTGGACACAAAAACCTACGGAGCGCTTCACGTAAACTCCATCATCGGCTACCTGGAACGCCTAAACCTCGCATCCGATCTGTCCCGACACCTGGACACAAAAACCTTCAGAGCGCATCACCCGGATTACATCACCGGCCATCTGCAACACCTAGACCTCGCATCCGACCTGTCCCTTCACCTGGACACAAAAACCTACGGAAGGCACTACCCGAACTCCATCATCGGCCGTCTGGAACACCTAGACCTCGCATCCGATCTGTCAAAACACCTGGACACAAAAGTCTACGAAGCGTATCGTCAGCCGCCTGGAACAGCTAGACCTCGCATTCGAGCTGTCCCGACACCTGGACTCAAAAACCTACGAAGCGCACTACCCGGACTCCATCATCGGCCATATGAAACACCTAGACCTCGCATTCGATTTGTCTTGGTCTCTAGACACAAAAACCTACGGAGCGCATCACGTAAACTCCATCATCGTCCACCTGGAACGCTCAGACCTCGCATACGATCTGTTCCGACATCTGGACACAAAAATCTTCGGAACGCATCACTTACACTCTATCACCGGCCACCTGGAACAGCTAGACCTCGTAATCGAGCTGTCTCAACACCTGGGTACAAAAACCTATGGAGCGCATAACCCGGACTCCATCATCAGCCATCTAAACACCTAGACCTCGCATCCGATCTGTCCCTTCACCAGGACACAAAAACGTACGAAGCGCACTACAATTTTTAAGAAAGCATTTGCAATCATGCGAGGCGACGTCCTGAATTTTGAAATGTCAATAATAACTGAGACTATATAATAAAGTGATGAATCTGCATCTCATTATTATAAGAAATGTGTATAGGCGAAATGCGCACATTTGTTTACAAAAACATGTGTATAGTCGAAATACACAAAATGATTTATTATAAAATGCGTGTAGGCAAAATGCACACGATTACTAACACTGAAAAGTGCGTATAAGCGAAATACGCATAATTATTTATAATAAAACATGTGTATAGGCGAAATACACCAAATTATTTATTATAAAATGCGTATAGGCGAAATGCGCACAATTAATAACACTGAAAAGTGCGTATAAGCGAAATACGCATAATTATTTGTAATAAAACATGTGTATAGGCGAAATACACCAAATTATTTATTATAAAATGCGTATAGGCGAAATGCGCACAATTGATAACACTGAAAAGTGCGTATAAGCGAAATACGCATAATTATTTAGAATAAAATATGTGTATCGGCGAAATACACCAAATTATTTATTATAAAATGCGTATAGGCGAAATGCGTAAAATTATTTGTAATAAATATGCGTATATATGTGAAATACGCACTATTATTAACAATAAAAATGCGTATACGCAAAATACGGATAAATAATTATAAAAAGAAATACGTATACGCGAAATACGTACAATTGTTTGTAATAAAAAAACGCGTATCTTTAATATTTTTGAAATATGTAGCGCCATCTATGTTAAAATCTATTACGATTTTCCAGAGATGGCGCTTGTGTCATATTTCATCAATAGTATGTACTTCCTACCTTACCGACCTATGGGTCGGTCAAATCGCAGAATGGAGTTTGACACCCCCTTAATCTAATTAGAGATTTATTATTGGAAAATGATTATCCTATTTACTTTATAAGTAAACACATAAATAAACGTTTGCTACAATTTAAAAATAATAACAAAAATACCTGTAATTCTAATAATATCAATTACAATAGTATTTTTGTTTTTCCATATATTAAATATCTTAACTCTGAATTAAAAAATATCTGCAATAAGAATAACTTGATCATGATTAACTCAATTTCCAATAAATTTAATCAGATAATTAGATTAGGAAAGGACAAATACCAAAAAAATGAAAAAGCTCATGTTGTTTACAAAATTAACTGCGGCGATTGTGATGCTTCTTACGTGGGACAAACATTCCGAAAATTAATTATAAGAAGTAATGAATATGCAAGTGATTGTAAGTTTAAGAGAGACAGATCTGTTTTATATGAACACATAGCGATTACAAATCATAAAATTGATTTCAATAACATTAAAATTCTAGATCAGGAACTAAATTTAAAGAAAAGATTATTATCAGAAATGCTCCACATTCACTCACAACATAATAGCTTAAACAGACAGTTTGATACTAATTTCCTAAAGTCAGAATATAAAACGTTTATTAATAATTATAAGCTATAGCCATAAAATCCATTCTATGTTTAGAATAATAATACTGTTCACATTTACATATACGCGTCGTGTTATCGTTGTACAATAGCATATCTCTCTTACCCCCTCCCTTGCATGATTCACACTGTGGCATAGTCTAGTATAAATACGACGAAATCGTATTTATAATTTCATATTAACTAGTGGTCACTTAGGATGCCCACTTAAACATAGTTTTTTACGATATGTTTTGGTAAGCGCTGTAAATTATTCGTCTTAAGTATGTCATTCTTAAGTAAACTTGTGTTTTTTATTTGTATATTGTTTATAGACCTTGAAGAGGGACGAAAATAAATCGTCCGAAACGTTGGATAAATAATTGGTATTTGTTTTTCTTTACTACATGGGCAGTAGAAACCATTAACGGCCTATCCTACAATTAAATATATTAACCCAGCATTAAAAAACATCTGTAATAGTAATAACCTGACCATGATCAATTCAATCGCCAATAAATTCAATTACATAATTAGATTAGGAAAAGACAAATATCATAAAAATGAAAAATCTGATGTCGTATATAAGATCAATTGTTGTGATTGTGATGCGTCTTATGTAGGTCAAACATCTCGAAAATTAAATGTAAGAAGTAAAGAACGTGCGAGCGACTGCAAATTTAACAGGGATAAATCAGTTTTACACGAACAGATTACGAATACAAATCATCAAATTGATTTTAAAAATATCAAAATTTTAGATCAAGAATAAAATTTAAATAAAAGATTGTTATCAGAAATGCTCCATATACACTCACAACACAATAGTTTAAATAGACAGTTTGACACTAATTTTTTAAAAGCTGATTATAAAAGTTTTATCAATAACAATAAGTTGTTATAAGTTATATTCATTTTTGGACTATCAGAATAATAATACTTTTTATACATACGCGGTCTAGTCATCGTTACTTAATAGCTTGTCAGTACACACTTTTCTCACACACACACACAGGTACATATTTTACTATAAATACGACGAATCTGCTTACGTTGCTTCACATTGACTAGTAGTCACTTATAGTGTCTCCTTGTAGTATACTTTAATACGATGGAGTTTTGGTAAGATTCGAAAAACACGAAGTCATAGATTAAGTGTTCTTTGTTCCGGAATAAATTTGTGTTTTATCTGTATATTTTGTTAGACCTTGATAAGGGGCGGAATAAAACCATTCGAAACGTTGGACATATAAGTTTTGTCTTTATTCTTTAACCTGGGCAGTAGAACCGTTAGCGGCCTATTCCTTAGCTAATAATAATCTTTTATAATCTTTAATTCTTTACCTCTTTTTTTTTTTTTTTCTTGAACAACGCATGGAATAATATATTATTATTTCATAAAAAAATAAAATTTTTAAATTAACGTTTGTTTTTCAGTGTAGATAATTTTTTTGTTTTTGGTTTCACAGCTTTCTTAGGGAAGATTTTATACTCAGAACTAAGAGATTTATTTGAGCTTCAATGTACTTTCATCTATTGGAATAATAGCATGATACAGTAACGTGACTGGTATAGATTTAGCCTTGTTCAGTCTTGGTTTTATTTTCAAAACCGTTTCTTCATACGATTCTTTACTGCTATAAAAAACTTTCGTTTCTTTGCAGTAATCTTTAGCCCAGTTATACAGCTCTTCTGGCGTTAAAATATGATTACTAGAAGAAACTTGGTAACTCGCTCGTTTTGCACCTCTTTTTAGGTTCGCGCCTATACTATCGCACGCACCTTTGCCATGTGCTGTGGCATGAAAATGCCACTCAGCTGTAACTCCAAAATCTTTCTCGTGAAAAAGAAGATTTTGACAATTGAATTTATTTTTAAAATGCTGACCTGCTCCATCAGTCAAATAATAAACTTTCTTAACTGCAAAATTAGTTTTAAGATAAGATATTACTATTTTTCGATATTCATAAACGGCTATGGTATCATAATTTAAGTTGTCGGAAATCACAGCAATGCTTACATGTTTGAGTTTTGTTTATAGTACACTACCACTGTAAAAACTGTTGCTTGCTTGTTATTCCAGTGGAAGGATTGTGTAGAATTTTGTATAACGAAAGCATAATTTTCTGCAAAATCGCAACACACCAGAAATTCTCCTTCTTGAAGATTGCTTTTTACATTATTTACAAAACGTGATTGTTTCTTAGCAAAAAAATCGTGAGTTTTTAATTTCATTATTTTCTCCCCCAGTATGTCTATAAATTCGTGCACATTTACAGTTTTAGAAGCTATTGTACACCTATCTGTTTGAAACCACGATTGATACTCGATTTGAAAAATATCATTTTCATCAAAACATTTAAGTAAATGTCTTCGTAATATAGACGTATTGGGGCAATCCAAACAGTCACCCAAATAACATCTATCGTGTGAATCATTACACACAATTGCTTGGATGCAATCGTGATAGTTTTTCAGGGGCAATTGGGTGTCTTTAGTTAAATTTTCCATGTCCATAGAACTTAGCATGAGCTTCACATTTTCGTGATGCCCACACACGCATACATTATGTGTACCGCTACTCCCAGCTAAAACACAATATGGTGGCCTCAATTCTGTAAATTTCGTAAAACCAATGTTAATGTACTCATTTTCTTTTTTATATAAATTATACAATTCATTTAAATTACCAAGCAGTAATCTGTTTTGAATATGTTCTCGTTTGCCATTACTCTGTTTAATAGATAGATAATCTTTTGAACCCGGCATGATTCGACTTACATCATCTCTCTCATAAAAAGATTTGACAGAATTTACAGTATCAGCTGGAAGTAGTTTGCCACGTTTCTTAGCAGGTATTGAAAATATTCCGCTATTTGCTACCAAATCTTTCGCTTCACGAGCCTCCCGTTCACTGCAATTAAATTCTCGCATCAACTTCTTACGAGACCAAAACTCCGGTGCAAGAGTTAATAGCTGAATTCTTTCTTGCTTATTTGTTAACTCTGAAAATTTTTTCTTAACTTGTTGGAGAACTGCAACACCAGCTTTATGATATTCATCATCGCACACTATTTTAGCTTTTTTAGCATCAGTTTGAGGTAAATTTGATTTCTGATTATAAATTTGGCGTCGACAGGTTAAACATATTTTAGCATTTTCAGGTACTAAAGGAAATGGACTTCTTAAAAGTGTTGGAAAATCAGTCAAATTCTTAGATGCAGAGTGATCATTTTTATTTAAAGGATTTATACATTTCAATTTCCAATGTGAATCCATTTTAATTGTTTATAACAGAAATGGCAAGCTTTTTCTTTGCTATCAACGACAAATTCGAAAAAATTCGAGGAGGAAAAAGATAAAAAGTTATGATAATTATATACTTTTGACGTGACAATTTGCATACAGAGTAAAAAGTGTGGACGCCACCTACCGAATGAAAAATAAATGATTCCGTGTCGCACGGCAAACCGCGCTGTACCGCGCGTAGCGTAGAATATGCTTTCGCCCTGCCGTGCATATAATCTTTCGCCTTTTATTTGTATAGCATCTTGGACACTTTTTGGAAAATATCCTTTCCTCCCTAAAAAAAGGATAGCTTTCAATATTATGGGTAAAACAAAATACTAAAAATATACTTTTCGAGATATAGCACGTAAAAAAAAAACAAAAAAATTATCTACACTGAAAAACAAATGTTAGTACAAGAGTTTGCACATATTGCTGTTAATTTTGAAATTTTATTTTTTTATGAAATAATTAATAAAATATTACTCCATGCGTTATTCAAGAATAAAAAAAAACAGGTAAAGAATTAAAGATTACCCTGGTAGAAAATAAACCAACTCGAATGGCTTATCTACTAACTGTTGGCCAATAATTTAGGCGAACGAATAAGAAAAATATTGACCAACGGTTAACCGACGGTTGGTGGACTATCAATCAATAATAAAACATTAAGTAAATCATAAAACAATAATAGAAATTAATAAGAAATATAGATATGCAAAAAGATTTTGATACATAAACAATAATAAAAATTATTGTAATGCATTAAAAAAATATTTGAATGAAGTTGGGAGTAAATTTATTTGAAGGTTAAATAGACAGCGTAGCACGTGGGCTATGCTCCGAAATTGCTGTCCGCATCCCGCTTTCCGCAAGACAAGCACACATGCACATAAATATACATATATTACATACACACGAGTGCGATCGCAGGCTCATGTGTTATGTATAGGTAAAATTTAATATTTAACTGCGCAGACTCATACGAGTTACGTGATGGGATCGCCGGAATCGCGTGGTTTTACTTCACTGTAAAGGTCAGATGGTAACGGAGCACCGAGTAGAAAACGGAGTAATAAAAATTATTGCGTTTTTGTGTATTGTATTTTCAACATGAGTGGAAGTAAGAACCGTTCTAAAAAATATAGGCGTAGAAAGAAAATTAAGGAAATGCAAGAAAAAAGTAAATATGCTGTTGAATTACTTAAAAATTTACCAGAAGTAAATACATTCCAAAGTAGTTCAAGTGATGATGTTAACTGAAAGTGAGGAAGAAAGTGAAAGTACAATAGAATTTGAGAAACAAAATGAGTCAAATAATATTGCTGAATGTGAATCAAATGGCACTGAGGAAGAAAGTGAAAGTGAATCAAGTAATATTGTCAAGTGCGGAATTAAAGAAATAGAGGAGTTGAAACAGTGGACTGATAATAACAAAATACCTCATGTGCATGTGGACAAACTTTTAAAAATCTTAAAACCAAGACTTTTACCTACACTATCACACCACACATTAACACGCCCTAACCTCAATTTGAACAAACAAAATTTTACCCGTTACCGATTTAACCATATTTATCAGAAGAAAAATACTATTAATATGTGGTTTTTTATTATTCTATGAATAAAACAAATTTTGAGAGTTTTATATAAATAATAAGTTGTGTAAATGATTTTTGTTTAAGATTTTTAATATTAAGCATTCGTTGACCAAGCGCAAGGGAGATTCCGTGACGAAATAAGCGGTATTTATCGTTAACTGTTGGTTAAACGGTTGGCCAAACCCTTGCGATTTGGCGAATGGATGGCGTACGGTTGGTTACAATTTCTACCAGGGTATAAAAGATTATTATTAGGCAACGAGGCGAGCGCAGCCCGCGCGCTATACCGCGTAGTCCCGCGCGCCGAAAAGGCGATGCGTCGACTCTTTCGCATTCTATTTCTCGCAGAAAACCTTTCGGGCACTCTTTGGAAACTATCCTTTACTACGTAAAAAATGCTCAGCTTTCGATCTAGAGGATCAAAAAAAATATTTAAAAATACACTTTTTAAGATATAACACGTTATGTACTTTTTGAAGGCGAAAATGGAAAATTTCGGGAAAACTGCCTACACCATTGGAAAGCTGAGGAAAAAATACGTCGGAAAAGCTTATCATAAAATTTTTTTAAGTACGTTTTAGTATCGTAAACATGAGCTAGATGTAGCATGATTTGGCGCCTCGCACGCCGCGCTGGGACATTTGACGTGAAACGCCTCATTTACATAAGTAACACAAAATACACAGACACACACACTCGCTCACTAATAAGACATTTTACAGCTGTGTTGTCGCTGCTGGTGCTGCAGCGTTGCGGCCATCAGCAAGCTGTCCGAGGAGAGCGTACTGAGGAGATCTGACTGACATAGTATACTCTCGCCTTCCTTTCTTTGGCTGTTATTAAGTTTTAATAATGATGGTGGCTAGTTGTATCTGGAGTAGCTCTGTTGTTTGGGCAAGAGTTTCTGCCGATGGTCACACATACTCACACACGTGTACAAAGGCCACTAACACTTTTGTATAATTATACTGCTGCTGTTCATGCTGCTGCCACCGTTGCTGGCGAATCTTACGGGGACTCTCCTGCAGGCACTCGCAGACGACATCGCGGCACCTGCCACATCGATATGCGCCCCAGCGCCAGCACTTCTACCAGTCGAGCGCATTCTGTTCACTACGTAAAATGCGATGTGTTACACCACATTCTACGCACTGCTGCTGCTGCTGCTGCTGCTGGACGGTGGGCCCATGGTGTGGTCTCGATGAGAATAGCTGACCTATTATTTTGTCGCAGTGTTGCACTTAACTTATATTTCCGTGGTCGCGGCGATGGCGGTGGTTAGGATAAGAAACGATAACGTAAATGAGAGGGTGGGGGAGATAAGGTGAGGAGAGAAAGGTACGTACAAGTGAAAAAAAAAAAAACAAATGTAACAATAATGTGTATTTATTGGACAACCTCGTGTACTTGTTTTTCCAGAATGGATAAATACAGAGTGCGTAGTTTAAAAACAATCTATCTACACCAGTTTCTTAATTTTCTTTGAGATCGTCGAATATTTTTAGAACAGTTACACTGACGAAAGATATGTGTATTATACTCTCGTCGTATTTTTCATGAATGTGTATTTTGATATTATTAATAATTATCTCTACCGCCATATTAACAAATACCGCACTATTTTCTAGTTGTGTGAATCTAAAATTTATACAATCGCGTAATTTTTTCAAGTGCGAAAATATCTTTAACTGCATCACAACACTCGGCAAATTGTCGATCTTTCTATTCTTTCTGGGTGGTTCGGCAGCGTCGTCGGCAGGAGCTGTTTCTTGATTGGTACCGCTGCTGGTGCTGCGTCCTGCGACTCGTGTTCATAACGGCTCGAGAAGTCAGGTGGTGTAATTTCTGGACTCTGGTTGACGGATACAACTTTTGAACTGTAACATGTCATCAAGAAAATGTCGTGAGTGGGTAAGGTGATTTTTCTAGGTCCTCGGTTCTCCTTGATCATGTAGTCTTGAATGGTGACAAAATGTTTCGTGAATTTTTTTCCTTTTAGGCTTGTCCACAGTGACGTATTTGTGTGGTGAAGTACCTCCGGCCAGTTGAATAACAGCTCGAAATATTGTAAGCCAACATAGACAAACTTTGAGTGTGATTTATTGAGACCATAGCTGGTGTTGAATATCAGAGTCTGCGGAATATTCTCTTGATTAATTGTTTAATATTCTTTACGCCCGCATTTATGAAAATACTGGCAACGACGCCCGAGATGATGTGATTTTAATATTGCCTTTGATCAATCGACGCGTAGTAGTAGTTCGAGAAGTATTCTATTATGCTCGAGTATTCGGTAATAGCGGAAATGAGTTCATCTGTTTTAGTCATATATGCGTTGATAAGTTTTGTACAAGAGAGAAACACGATCATCGCGTAAATATCAATAATTATTCCAAGAAAGTCAGGCATAGACTGTATGAAGCAACTCGTTTCACCGTGTTTTTTAGTCATGCGTGTGCGTGTGTGAACAAATAAATTAAAGGTTAAAAGTACAAAAACGGCGACATCATTATTGTAACATTGATTTACACGATTGCATACAAAAGCCTGTCCCTGTGGAAGTTGCGCCTGGAAAATTGTTCACAGGACGCATTCTTTCATTTTCCTAGTTTCTGCCCGTGTCCTTTTCCGCGATATTTTCTCCTGACAGTTTTACAAAAATTTGCAACTAATTTGTAGTTCGCATGAGAATCTAACGTAAAGACTTGACAAAAAGTGCGTAAACTACGTCCACTACACATAAAATACAAAAACATAATACAATATTCGCCGGAAAATTTCGAATCAATGCTCTGCAGCTTTTTCTTGTTCCACTTGAACCACTTCCAATTTCTTTGGAGTCGATCGTAATGCCATCGTGACGAAGGTTCCAGTCTGTAGCTGTCAAGATATGTGCCGCTTGCATGACGATCTATATAGAACAAGTTTTTCACCACTTGAAAAAACTGTTACGCATATTCTTTTCGTTGATTCGACCTACTTATGTTTTTTCATGGAATAAACTTGTTTACATATTTTACGACACTACTTTTAAAAGATTATTTCCTTTCAAAACAAACACATATGCGTTACGCATATGCTTTTCGTCGATTCGACCTACTTATGTTTTTTCATGGAATAAACTTGTTTACATATTTTACGACACTACTTATAAAAGATGTATTTCTTTTCAGAACAAACACATACTGTATTGAGTGATTCTTTGTTAATTGTAGTTTATAAACAGTTGCGCGATGATAACAAAATTAACCATTACACATATTTGTTTGAAGATAAAAACAAAGGCGAGGAATTAAATTTAGCGGACAAGGTCGTTAAATGAATACGAGCTTTTTTTTAAACTTATTTATTGATCGATCAGATTACAAAATACATTTTAAACAAATGTATGAATAATATAAAAATTACAAGCTAAAAAAGGCCAAGACAAAAGTAGCATACAAAAACTTATAAACTAAGGAAGACGGATGCGCGCACACACACACACACACACACACACACACACACACACACACACACACACACACACACACACACACACACGCACACACACACACAGCAGCTTTTACAATTCTAAAACTTACAATACGTAAAGTGTAAATACAAAATTATAAACTAAAAATTGAATATGAAGTTGGATAATAAAGAAATATTACAAAAGAAAAAACTAAAAAATTGAATATGACGCTGGATTAAATAGAAATATTAGAATAAAAATTAAGCCACGCACACACGGCCACACACACACATGTACGCACTTTTATATAAATGCTTTACATGCTTGTACGAATGAGCCAGCACCCATGGAAGTAGCGCATGGGAAATTGTTCGCAGGACGGAGTCTTTCTCGGTGAATTTTACTTAATGCATTTTCATAAAATTTTGCGACAAGTTCGTCGTTTACGTGTGAATCACGTGAAAATACGATACAAAACGTGCGTGAAGTGCGACCGCTACACATATAGCAAAGAAACATAATACATATCCGCCGCATACTTTAGAATTAACACTCTGCAGTTTCTTCTCGTTCCACTTGAAGCTTGCGCAATTTCTTTGAAGTCGATCGATATGATGTCGTACCACAGGAGCGAGTCCATAGCTATCGGAATACGTTTCTTTTGCGTTTTTGTCTATGGGATCCAGGCTTATCTGAGGTGTCAACATTGGTTACGACAGCGGCCGCAAGATTCAAGCTTCTCGGGATGTGGTCGGCCGCGTATACACCTATCGAGTTGGCTCTGAGTCCACTAATGGCCATCGTGATTTGTTTCGTATTCATTTTATGCGTTTTCGCTAAAAGTGCAATATATGCTGCTGCCGCTGTCACTTGCTATTTGTGGGGTGACATCCACCTCGTCGCGCCCATCGTTGACGTTCTCCTCCTCAACGGACGGCTCGGAGCCTGGCTGAAAATGGAGTAATCTTTTGCGCAGATTCTGCTGATACTGATGAATAGCTGTGTAGAACATTTCCCTTTGTACTTGGTCTTTGTTGATCATCTTCCACTCTTCGGGTGGTATAGAGTGCATCCACTTTTTTATTTGGTGCACCTCGTAGAGCAAGCAAAAATCTTACTTATTTTTAAACCTCTTAGACGAGTGCGTAAAATATACCAGCACGTCAGAAAACATATGGTTGAGTTTTCTGAACGTCGGTGAGTCATATTTTTCTAAATTGCATATGTTTCAGCTAAGTAAAGCTTCCAGGTAACGGGTGTTCTCCTCGCCGCGTACGTAAATTCGTCTTGCTGCTCTCGCGATGTTGAAGAGACAACGATGTAGCTGTTTGAGTGATACCTCGCCCTCAAACCAGTTAATGCCATAAATGTCGACGGCACAGTAGGTATTTGTATTCTACGTCGAGCAGATCGCTGAAATTGCACCGTGGTTGTACAATCTAGTGGTCGACAATGGGGGGGGGGGGGTCTGTAGGCAGATGATCGCCACCTCCTTTGGTAAAAATTTCCTTTCGGCGTTCCGAAAACTTTGTAGGTCTACCACATAATCCATTATGCGTGTGTTCGCAGTGAGAATCGAGAGAAAAATGAGGTTAGAGACTGCTGCTCACTCCCTCTCGGATCCTTGTCCCCACACCTTATAATGACTAAGCACTAAATTCCGATAATATTTTGCAGGTGAAGTCGATTTCGAGAACGTTATCGTACTCGGCATAGACAACGCAGTTTATTGTGCTCATTGGAGTTGTCTCAAATCCCACCTATATGGAAAAGTTATCCGAGCGAATGAGATTCCAACGCGAGGCGCCGTGAGCCGATAAATCGGATGTGAGATCGATGAATAGATAGTTGAAACGGTTTATACCAAGCCCCTCGTCGACTAAATGTATCCCTGTGCCTGAGTCGAGGATTTAAAATACACCTATAAATATACTATCGTTATCGGCAAAGCGCGACTGTAACGGTTTGCTCGGACTTTGTGCCTCGTCGACGTAGAGGGAGAGGTGATTTATTGAAAAGTGTCGAAAATTAAACGGATTAGATGTTCGATTGCCGTTGAATGCCTTATTATTGACAAATCCTATTATTATTATTTTAGCCGGTTGCCCTAGAATGGTGTTATCGATGGTGTCGCTATCTATACCGAAGTGAAGCGTAAAAGTTTCGACTTCTACATGTGTGACGATATACCAGGCAGTTGTTTTTAGAGCTAGGCCGGTTCCGCCTCCTACCATCACTGGCCTACATATACAGGTAAGAGCAGAGGGATGAATGGTGGGGGAGGCAGAAACGGCCTCGTTGTTGTAGGCTAAATGCTTACCATCACCCACTGCAAAGGAGCGGTGGGAGGTACACGTTGCACGAGTAAAGATCGACGACCTGCAAGACTGTGATAATCCTCTCTTAAAAGAAATGATGGAAATGTGAAGCCGAAATAGAACCTTTGCAATTGGTCAAGTCCACCTGAAAGGTGCCCGTGAGTGGGCGAAGGTGGCGTCAGCTTTACGCTTAAGTTCTTAGCTGATTGGTCCAAGTAAAACCCACAACGTTTTAAGGGGTCTGTCTAGTAGCTCGCGTCGAAAAAAACGCGATTTTCGTGATTATTTCTTGGGATACTGGATAAAGGTAATGATATAAAAGTTATTAAGCTTAGTAAATACACTCTTGAAATACATAAAAAAATTTTTTTCTTTTATTTTATACATGTATTATGACCAAAAACGTCAGCCAAACGCAACACCTCGAAAAGTAGGTAGGTCCGCCTTGTTGATAAAATCTCGGAGCTGTGTTGTCTGAAACAAAAAAATCAAAGTGCTTTAGGTTTGGTATGACAATGGCAATGTCACCTATGAATTTTTTTCAATTATTTTAAAAAATAAAAAAATGGTGAAGAAAAAACAAAAAATTTTCAAAAAACCGGTTTTTTTTCGCCGATTTTTGAAAAAAAAATATGGTAAAATTCAAAATTTTTGAAAAAAATTTATAGGGGACATAGCGATAGGTTTGAAGAATATGTGGTTCAAATTTCATAAGGATCGGTCGAGTAGTTTCGAAAATTTCATCAACAAGGCGAGTAAAAGCGTTGTTTCGAGAAAAACGCGTTTAAAGTTTTTTTTACATGAAATTCTTAAAAAAAAATTACTTACACCTAGTCAGCGATGCCTGGACCGTACAAAATTCCTTCAGATTGTTCGAAGAGTTGACTTTCTTCCAATCTTTTCTGTCTCAAAAAAAAAAACGATTTTTCAAAAGTGAGTTACTAGACAGACCCCTTAAATTATGAAATATTTAAGTAAAAATATTAATCATAAATAGTATTAATGACTTAAAATTTGGTTTTGTATAACAAAAAAAAGTATTGAAATTTTATCTGTAGTTAAAAATGAAGGACCATGAATACTGTTCTGATTAAAGTTAAATTTCTGACCTCCAAATTTTTGTATTGTATTTAAACTAAAATAAATACAATCCAAGTTTCAATAAAAAATATTGGATAAATTTGGGGATGTTAAAAAGTAAAATAAATTTTCAATTCATAATATTTCAATACTAATTGTGTAATTGAAGGTAAAGGAAGAGCTCGCGCAGCTCGCCTGAACTTGCTAGTATAGTAGAAGCAGCAACTGAAAGCACCGCATATCTACCGTAAAGCAATATTTCCTTAAAAATAAAGTATGAGACACGCGATGCACAATCTAAAAAAGACACATCATCTCGTACGTTGCTGCCAGTATCTTCTTGAAAACGGGCGTAAAAAGTGATAAAAAATGAATCAAGAGGATATTCCGCAAACTCTGCTATTCAACATGAGCTACGCTCTCAATAAATCACACTCAAAGTTTGTCTATATTGGCCTACAATATTTCGAGCTGTTATTCAATTCGCCGGAAGCACTTTGTTACACAAATACATCACTATGGACAAACCTAGCTGGAAAAAATTGTCGGAACATTTTGTCACCATTCAAGACTACATGATCAACGAGAAATGAGGACCGCGAAAAGTCACCCTACCCGCTCACGACATTTCCTTGATGACGTGTTAAAGCTAAAAGCTCTATTCGCCAACCAGAGTCGGAAAATTATACCGACTTCTCGAACCGTTACGAACACGAGCCGTAGGACGCAGCAGCAGCAGCGGTACCAATCCAGAAACAGCTCCCGCCGACTTCGCCTGCGAACAACCCAAAAAGAAGAGAAAGATCAACAATTTACCGAGTGTTGTGATGCAGTTAATAGTAGTTTTCGTCACTAGGGCGTAAAGTTGAACTTTACGCACCGAGTGTTGGGCGATCACGAGGTCGTAAAGATTTCGCTCGCGTGGCGAACAATATTTTTTTTATAGTATGAGCACGTCGGATTATATAAAGCACGTCGTCGCATGGTTTGAGTGTGTAAAATTGAATTTTACGCATAGTATGCGTAAAGCAAAGCTTTACGCACACTATGTGTGAAATTGAACTTTACGCACTGAAAAGGATGCGAATCGACGTATTTTACGCATACTATGCAAAAAAGATATTTTCGCATTTGAAAAAATTACGTGTTTGTATAAATTTTAGATTCAAACAACTAGAAAATAGTGCGGTATTTGTTAATATGGCGGTAGAGATAATTATTAATAATATCAAAATACACATTCATGAGAAATACGAGAGTATAATATACACATTTCTCGACGGTATAACTTTTCTAAAAATATTAGACGAACTCAAAGAAAATTTAAAATCTAATGTGACCCATCGCGTGGGTTATTCAAACTTTAGAGAAACTGATGTAGATAGATTGTTTTTAAACTACGCACTCTGTATTACCTATTCTGGAAAAACAAGTGCATGAAGTTGTCCAATAAATACACATTGTTGTTACATTTATTTTTTTTCACTTATACGTATCCTTCTCTCTGCGATAAAAGAATAGGTCAGCCATTCTCATCGAGACTACATCATGGGCCCAGCGTCCAGCATCACCAGCAGCAACAGCAGTGCGTAGAATATGGTGTAACCACTGGTAGAAGTGCTAGCCCTGTGACGCATATCGATGTGGCAGGTGCTGCGATATCGTCTGCGAGTGCCTGAGGGAGAGTCCCCGTAGATTCGCCAGCAGCGGTAGCAGCAGCATCAACAGCAATAGTATATTTATACAAAACTGTTAGTGGCCGTTGAACACGTGTGTGACGTCAGGAGCGCCGAAGGCCAAGCTGACGCTGTGACGGCAGGTGGCTGATATGCCACGAACGCTGGGGTTACAATAAGGGCGTGGTTCCAACGCAGGCTGCTTCGTTGGCGGCAGGAGTTTAGGCGTTCGATGGATCAGCGACTCGGCGCCGCGGCGGCACGAAATTGGCTCTCGTAAGTCACAACGACGTTCAACACGACGAAATATAACTACGCTGATCAAGATAAGATAGAAAGGTACTATGGCGTTAACACGTGATAAGGATACCAGGCGATAGAAGTAACTAGCATGTGTGCTGCGGTTCACAATGGAGTGATCGTGCACCGCACGCGGACGAACGAACGAGCCCCGAAGTCTCCGCGAACGAGCGCCTTCACTCGTTCTCCTATGCGTACTAAGTTCTCTCTATCTCGCTCTCCCATTACACATGGGACGGCGGCGCGCACGCTGTTGTTTACTTGTGCGCCTGCCCCCGGTATCTCGCTACAGGACAACTATACGGCGATTTCCTCTGAAGAATGAAGATCCAACGACGAAGGAGAGGTGAAAAAAGTACTCCTGAGGCGAGCCGCACCATCAACAGCCGACCTACCCACATCCACTACCGAGCTTGACAGGCCAATAGAAGAGGTTAGATTGCTCTTCCCTTCACATGTAACAGTGCACTTACATTCAGGTGAGATCGGTAGCATTTACTTACTTCTTCTCTGCTCTGTCACTCGTATCTACACTTTTGTTGTTGCAGGTCACAAGTAGATGGATAAAAGGTGATTTATGTACAGCAGCAGTAACTACAGGCGCAGCTGTCCCCATGCAACCTAGTACTTCCACTACAGCTTCTCATAATCGCATTTCTTCCAGGTAGCACAGTCAGCGTTGATCCACTCATTAGAAGCAAGGTAGGCTTCGTTCCTCTGGTCAATTATGCAAGTGCTATATTGCCTTTGCTTATTCACAAGTATGTGCAATAAGGAAGCTGAGGCAGCGACAACGTTCGAGGCCCACTACGTTTCTGGATTGTTTGTAGCTAGGCTCCAACTCTTCTTACACTATGTTTCCCATTTAACCACCTGCCTCTTTTCGATATCGCTTATGTTTTCTTTCCACTCATTAAGAATTTATGTTGCAGGTTGTTGTCACTCACAGGCTGGCACTTCCACGCATCAGAGCGAGAGAGAGATTAAAAGGAGAGTATGCTTAGCACATGCGGGTATGCAGGGCTATAGCGTATTCCAAAGATGGCAGGAGCTACGTCTTCTTCATCGGGACCGGGACACGGGTGCAGCACTAGGACCTCGTCATACTCCTTCACAAGAGCGCTGTCTTTGTTTGTTTTATATTTAGTACAAAGGTACAGTGTTAGATTAGAGTGTCAAATGGGTTGCTTGGACCCAAGTATTTCTCTGTCGAAATTCTATAGGTTTCTCTATTCTGGGTATTTGGCCAGAAGAAAGCCCTTATAAGCTATTTAACTGTAATGCTCAACAGTGAGTGATACAAGCTTTGTAAATATCTGACGATGCAACCGCTGTTGCCAATGAAATTTCGGTCATCAGAATTTTTATAGCGAACAAAACGCCTCACAGTATTATGATTTTTGTCCAAGTTAGTAGAAAAGTAATCGTGAAACTTCTTAAAACCTTAACCCTGGCTCATGAAATTCAAAACACAATGTTGACCGTATACGTCGGATTAGTTACGTTGATTCTGACATGTATTCCAACGAAATGATATCTAATTTTTTCGCAAACGATTTATGTAATAGGGTACAAAGGGGGGTAATCCAAAACTGTCAAAGTGGAATCCATTGCCAAACTTATCGACGCAGATAACGAGCCAATGTATCCGAATGAAAGTCCACAGCCGCAGAATCTGATCCGCTGGGAATCCACCTACAGTGTGCGATTGGATCCGCGAAATGGTCTTTAATATTTGGAGACTGCCTATGACCAAAATCGATCAAATGGTTATTTAGATGAGAATCGCATGATCACAAGTAATTCTTTAAACAATAAATGTTATTTAATGCAGAGAAGAACAATCGTTATCGTATTCCAAGTTAATGATTTCATTTGCTATGATTTTATGTAGTATCAACAACTTTTCATTACCTCGTACATAAATCTTTCGCACAGTCTTCCTTATGTCTCGTAGAATTTCATGCTCTCACCGCTCTCATATCAGTTTCACCATCTGAATAATCAAGACCATGACAATGATGACTTAGCCAATTATTGTCACTGAACATTGTCGTTTAAACGTCCGACGTCAGTTGCTAGTGCCAAAAATCAGTGTCTATCATAATTGCCATTAAGAGCGACTACGGCAATTTCCTTAGGTATCACGAGCGCAACACAAAACAGACTGCCTGCTAAGAAGCAAAGCTTCTCGTATATACAACAAAACATCTACATCTACACGTTTCACCATAAGATTTCAACCGCTAAAATATTACCTGACGCTGCCGTGTTTTACTAGATTCTAATGACCGCATTCGTTGGCCGATAAATTAGGTGTTAAATCGAACTCGAATAAACAAAAACCATAAGGATATGCTTCACATGAGATTTAATTGCCTCGATTAAGAAAATGTATATTTGTTCTACAAAATAATGCATGATAGACATCGATATACAAGGTGCCTCATTTTAATCGCCCCAGGCAAATATCTTGAAAAGTAAGAGAGATGGAAAAAAACTTGAAATACAAAAGTTGTAGGGTTCAAAGGGGGTCAGCTAATGGTAACAACGACCTTGACCTTGAACTCTCTTTTCAAGGTTATTTCAAGGTCAAAGTGATTTTTAGGCATGACCGCTACTCGGGAGAGCCTTATATTTTCACCACAGTAAAAATTGTAACTCCCCCAAAACTAGCAATTTACTGTATAAAAACTATTTTCCGCTCAGAAATAGTTCATTTTAGGCGTTTTCTATGATGTATGTATGTATGTACGTTCGTATGTAATCAAGTTTATGGATTATCTCAGCGAATTTTCGATGGATTTCATCGGGATTGCGAAAAAATACTCCTCTAATTATACCTAAGTGCTGGTCCCTTAACCAGAAAGATCGATGAAAAATTGGTCAAATGCGAGCACAAAGAAATATCTCAAAAAATCGATTTTTAAGCCTAATGTCTAGAAAAATTAATTTTAAGCTAATATCTACAGGTCTATCTGCTAAAACTAATTAAAATACACATTTTTTCTCTTGAAGACTTTTCTCTAAGAGCAATGTTTACCAAGATAACTGAGAAAAACGGCAAAAAAGGTCAAAAATGGACGATTTTTGACTATAACTTGACAGAATTTGATTTTATACGAAAATGTTAAATATAAAAGTTGTAGATTATAATAATACACAACTTTTTCCCATTTAATATTTTCATATAAAATCAACTCCTGATGAGTTACACTTATAAAAACGATTTTAAAAGCATAAATAGTATACATAAAATGGACGATTCTTGACTATAACTTGACAGGATTTGATTTTCACAAAAATGTTAAATGCAAAAGTTGTAGATTATAATGAAACAAAACTTTTTTCGATTTAAAATTATCATATAAAATCAACTCCCGATGAGTTACACTTATAAAAACGATTTTAAACGCCAAAATACACATAAAATGGACGATTTTCGGCTATAACTTGTCAGGATATGATTTTTCGCAAAAATGTTAAATACAAAAGTTGTAGATAATATTGAAACAAAATCTTTTCCTAATTAACATTTTTTTGTAAAATCAACTCCTGACGAGTTAATCTTATAAAAACTATTTTAAACGCCAAAAAATACATAAAATGGACGACTTTCGACTGTAACTTGGGAGTCTTTAATTTTACACAAAAATATTCAATACATAAGCTATAGATAATAGTTAAAAAAAACTTTTTCCCATTAAAGATTTTCATGTAAAATAAATACCTGACGAGTTAAACCTATGGAAACGATTTTAAACGCCAAAATATACATAAAATAGACAATTTTTGCTTATCGTACAAAGAATTGATTTCCAATAGAACTCTTAAATACAAAGGATATCGTTTAAATACCAATAAAAAAAACTAAAACAATAACTAACAAAAACTGTTACATAAAAGCTGTTAAATCTTACAATTTCTTGTCCTGATCTAGAAAACTTAGTATATAGTAAAATCAAAATTATAAAAATGTTTAAAAATTGGGTTTTTAAAAATCTATAATTATGTTATCTTTCTGTTTTGATAACAAATAGAAATTTCATATAAAATTACACAGCTTAACCTGTTAATTATGTTCACAGAACCTAAGCGATTGAACTAAGAGAAACAAAATTGTCTAATATTATAAAAGTACATGTTAAAGTAATATCATACTACACAAAAGTGTAATGTATGTGTTATAGATTTTGTAGTATAGCAAAGTTCAATATGTATAAAGAATTAAAATGAAAACTATTAAATACGCAAGACTCACTTATATATACAATAGATACCTTGAAATGAGTTTTTATACCCTGACTAAACTTAGAAATTAACTAGATGAGCTAATATGACCAGCGACAACTGCTTACCGGTATCACATCTGACCACGCACACAGCACTTTTATGATATCCCCCAGTTCCTAATTATCTATCCCCTCACATTCTAAAGCACTAACACTTGAAGATCATTGTAGAGCTGGGGAAGTTGCAAAATGAGGCTGGATGGCCCAGGGCGGGCACGACTCCATGGATGCCAGTCTGCTCAGAATTATCTAATAGCCATCTGAGAAGAAAATACTATAGAGACCAACATGCGTGTCTCAATCTCAATGACTGCCTCACCGTAGGAATGAACAAAAATGAATAGTTCAGTCACTGATCTAGGAGGCAAGCGAGGATAGTTGAGCACCTAGAAACCACATATGACTAATGAGTAGATGACACAAGAAACATTACCATATAAAAGAAAATACTGTAGCAATGGTTGTTGTTCACTATTCTCGCTGCACCAGCTACCTCTAGAAATTAGAGGGGAAAGACTGGTGGAACCTTCACTTGTTGTTTCATTGCTGAAAACACCTCCATCCTGAGAGTCGCTGAAGGCACCAGCAGCAGATTAACTGTACACAAAGCCACTAGTATAAGAGTCAAACACACACATGGAAAGTTGAGTATCTGAAAACCACATATGACTAATAAATAAATGAGCCAAGCAACATCACCACACTCAAGAAAGATTCTGCAGCAGTGCACATTATTTACACTACTCTCGTCGCCAAATACCTGCAACAAGAGAAAGTACCATCAGCTTACCTATCAGAGAGGTTAGGAACGAGAAAGGGCTTACGAAATTTGCTTTCGCCGTCGACACGTTGCCTTCCTGTCTCTGACAGATATCATCATCAACCACTAAACACGATGAAAGGGACGACATTCTCCAGGGCGGCGTATTGCAACAGCCACCGTCATCACTGGGAACGCCGGGAGCCAGACGATGCGATTGTTGACATCACACCATGGGCATACGCGCACGCACGTCGCCGTAGGGCCGCAGACCCGCAGTCAACACAGACTCACTATAGGGCTAGTAGCAGAAAGCGCGCGCGCGATTTATATATGTGTATATATATATATATATCATATCTTATATATGAGGTGTTTCACGTCAACTGCCCTAGATCGGCGCGCGAGTGCCAAATCGTGCTATTTCCAACGCATGTTTGTAATACTAAAATGTACTTAAAAAAATTGTTTGATAAGCGTTTACAACATGTTTTTTCCTCAGCTTTCCAATGATATAGGCAGTTTTTTCGAAATTTTCCATTTTCACCTTCAAAAACTACAAAACATCTTATATCTCAAAAACCGCGCTGGAGCAGTTGACGTGAAACGCCTCATATCAGGGAGCGCTCACAGTCACGTGGGTCGCATGCGTTTTTCGCTGGTGCGAACGCACTATGCACAGCCTATAACCAAGATGGCCGTTAGGGCTGATATAAGTACTCTGCATGCACGCAGCACCAAGCCAGATTACCACTGACGAATGCACCAGTGTTGAGTTTTCTGTTTTTGTTTTTCTCCTATTCGCGGTATTAGTGTATGTGTGTGTAACGGGGATACGTCCCCGCACACACGCGACCACACGCAACACACGAAGATACACACACGCACTCACGCACACAGACAAACGGCGCGAGCAAACTAATTGAAGAGGCAAGGCGGCAGGAGCCGCGCACGAGCGGCACGAGAGAAAATAGAGAAAGTGAGAGAAAAGGTAAGAGAGAGAGAGAGAGACAACAGGAGCGAGAGGTGTCGCGACAGAGCTTGCGACAAGAGAACAGTTTCGATTCTGGCGGTGAGAGAAGCGGACGGATCGAAGGAGAGCGGGGAAGAGACCAGGGGGATAGCAAGCCCCAAGCCGCCCGACAAAGAGGCGACGGGACGATAGCACCGCGCTGAGGCGCGCGCCCCGGCCTTCACCGCCGCAGTCTCCTTCGCACCCGAGCTCCGGCATCCTACACCGCCTCCTCCGACACCGCTTCCAGTCAGCGACAGCCGAAGCATCTCGGCCGGTCATCGGGCGAAACTGTTGGAGAGGACCGACGCCGTAAACACCGCACCACCCAGCCATCCGTGTGTGACCCAGTAAGTGCATGTTCTCTCTGCGCTGGCTGAAGGTGGGTCGACCGAACTACGGCACCGATACAGGTGTCCGTTCAACGCGCCCCGCCTCCTGTAGACCGCCGACCCGCGCGTATCGACAGCGGTCGATGTATCCGCGAGCGACCGCAGCCCGTGTACTGCGACGACTATCGCCGAGGTCCTGCGGACCCATGTATGAGCAAGCGCGATTAATAAAGACTTTTTTACCCAACGCTCTTGCCTTGTCATTCGAACCTGCGCGAGTCCCCGTAACTCCTACTGCGCGCATGCCATCACCATTGTGTCACCAGCCTTATTCAGATTCAGCAGCTGCCACCCAGGTAAGACTTGAGCAGCAGCGGACGCACGCCCTACGCTGAGCAGCCCGGCGAACGTCCGAGCGCGAGCCCCCTGAGCGAGCTCCCGCATTTTGTCAACGCGGCGAAAGGACGGACAGCGTTCCGACCTGGGGAAACGCCCGACCTGTAGAGTCGCAGACCCCGTCCCAAAACCACGTTACATGTGCATGTGTGTATATGTATAAGTTATACGAACATAAGTGAGCGATTAATCTACAGTTTTCGTTAAACTGTGTAAAATATAGCTTTATATTTTTGTATTAATCGAGAGTAATGAAACGGTATTTTTCCTTAAGTTATTCAAAAGCATTTTACTTAACACAAAAATTTCAAATACAAAAGTTGTTGATAACATTGAAATAAAACTTTTTTTCTATTCAACATTTGCATAAATAAAAATAAAAACTATTATTATAATTCAAATAGAAATAATGAAAACAATGTTTTTAATTTTAAATATAATTGCAATCATAGTACTTATATATTTAATATTCCTATGTGTACTTTAATCATATCAATTAATAACACTTAATTAATTTATATGAATCATAGACTATTTGAAAAGTTATCTGCATATATCTATATTTGTAGAATTATAAGAAAAATATTCTACAAAAAAAATAATAAATATGCAATAGTAAATGCATAATTTCCATTACAATTTTACTGCAGAGATGTATTTATGTGTATTCTAATGATAATAACGATGAAAATAAGTATTACAATTAATGCAATAATAAAATTATAAGGTTTTTCTGAGCATTGCGGTCGTGCCTATTATGAAAAACGAAGTTTTTACATAGGGAGGCGGCGGATGACGAGCGAAGCGAGGAGCAGGTGTGTGTGGGGGCTGGTGGGTTGGCGTGCCGAAGGCAGGCAGGGGGGCGCAGCCCCCTAGTTTAAAATGGGAACCCTTACTTTTGACCCCGGAAATGGAAAGAGCGGAAAATTTTAAGTTCAGAAAGGTCTGATATGTTGGAGTTTCAAAGTCATTTTAAGGTCAACCAGCCAATTTAATCAGGTCGACCTGGAAATACCTCTAGGAAGGACAAAATTAACCTTGACGTTCAAGGTCAGTTTAAGGTAAGTCGATTTTATAAAATGGAACCCCTTATTTTTGACCCCGGAAATGGAAAGAGCGGTAGATTTTACATCCGAATATGACCTTGACCTGGACCTTGACCTCAACCGTGACTTTGAAGATTATTTTAAGGTTAAGTCGATTTAAAAAAAAAAAACCCTTAATTGATCCCAAAGGACCAATTTTGATACCATATGACGATACATATCTGAACGTAAAATTTTCTTCTCTTTCCATTTCCGAGGTAAAAAATAAGGGGATTTTAAAAAAATCGGCTTGACCTTAAAATAACCTTCCAGATCACGGTTACAGTCGAGGTCAAGGTCATATTCGGACAGCAAATCTTCCGCTCTTTCCATTTCCGGGGTCAAAAATAAGGGGTTCCATTTTATAAAAACGACTTAGCTTAAAATGACCTTGAACGTCAAGGTCAATTTTGTACTTCCTAGAGGTATTCCAGATCGACCTCATTAAATTGGTTGGTTGACCTTAAAATGTCTTTGAAACCCCAACATATCAGACCTTTCTGAACGTAAAATTTTCCGCTCTTTCCAGTTCCGGGGTCAAAAGTAGGGGTTCCCATTTTAAAAAATCACTTTGACCTTGAAATAACCTTGAAAATAGAGTTCAAGGTCAAGCTCGTTGTTACCATTAGCTGACCCCCTTTGAACCCTACAACTTTTGTATTTAAAGTTTTTTCCATCTCCCTTACTTTTCAAGATATTTGCCTGGGGCGATTAAAATGAGACACCTTGTATAATTTAATACCACCAAAATCAGGTTGTAACAGTTTGGAAGGCACTTATACACCGTACCATAGTGGGCGAAAGCGATCAAAATTCTGTCTACAACGCAGTTCTTGTCCAAATTTCAATGTCTTCGTTTTAAAATACTCGTGAAAATGTCTGCTTTTACATGCGACAATTTCAATATTTAAAGTTAATATTTCAATGCGACAATTTCAATATTTCAATATAAAATCTCTCACTTCAATGGGTAAATGGGTAAATGGGTTCAAGGGTAAGTCATAATAAATGGATAAATGAGTTTATACTGGCATTAATTAATTAAATTGAACAGTAGGTATACTTCTAATTGGGATAGATGAAGTGAGCGACTTCAAATAACAAAGCTGTTGCAGTACCATGAAAACGCGGACATTTTCACGAGTATTTAAAAAAAAGACATTGAAATTTGGTCAAGAATTGCTTGTGAGAGGATATTTAGTAGTTGTCTTTGGAAGTGCTTGAGCGTATACCAATACAATACCTGGACTGATATTTACACGTCTAATTAAAGATTAGCTTCCTCTATATGTATCCAATAAAGACCGGTAGGATCCATGAGACAAAAATTATCCCAAGACCTCTCCCAACTAGGAGAGACTCAGAGTTGCGGAACCCCAAATTCCTTAAAACTCGCAGAGGTTGTAGGTAATACCCTACAATGAACCCCTGTAGAGTTATAGATCCCAATGCCTTCAATGGAAAAAATTGCAAGCCATTCTAATTTTTCAAAAAAAAAGTCAAAATTTTAATAATATTCAACATTTTTTACCTTTGACGACTGTTTGTGCTGTAAAAAAAATATATCCAATGACTTATATTCTTAAAATATACATAAGTTATGTAAAATATAAGGAATCTAGTAAAATGATGTATTTAAAAAATGTTATTACCTAAATATATTTAATTTCGTGCGATATTTGCATTATTACTGTTTTGTATCTTCATTCTTAAAACGAATGCCAGAGCTTCTCCTGTCGTAAGGGCATTTTTTAATATGTAATTTTATTATATATTGAAGAGAACAAATAAAACATAAAATATTAAATCAAATATCTATTATCTCTGATAGTGTACATAAATCAGTAGATAATGAAAAACTACTAAACGTTACGATGCTAACTGAAAATGCTGAACTGGAAAATCAACATCAAATTGAAATTCAACTACTAAGACAATTAAATCAAGAACTAATGGAAAAAAACGACATATTGAAGCAATTAATAAAAAAGGATAAAAATTACCAGGAGATGGAAATAAAGCAACATAACCAAAAAACATATGCAGAAGTAGCAACTAACAAACTAGCAATTAAAAACAAAAGAATACCGAAAATAATTGTGAAAAATCTTAAAAAGGACATTAAAAATCCACATGACTTTAAGAAAAAGGTATGTGACGTTTTAATAAAAGAAAAAGGTATACAGATGAAACAACTAAAAGTAGTGAACGACAATGAAATTGAGATTAAAAGTATGAATGAAAAAAGTGCTAAAGTAACAATTGAATTACTCTCAAAAAAACTATCTAACAATTATAAAACATTTATTGAAAAAATTGAATCCCCGAAGATGAAAATAGTTGGTGTAGACAACTATACTAATATGAATATAGAAGAGCTGGAAGAGGACTTAAATAAAAGAAATTTTATTGGATATCAAGATAAGTGTAAGATACTAAATATAGACAAAAATAAGATTACAAAAAAGACAACCATAATAATTGAAGTTCCAAGAGAGCTATATAAACATATTAGTGACAATCAAAATAGAATCTTCATTGGATATTAAAGCTGTAAGGTATGGGATTTAATAAACATCAAGCCCTGCTTAAACTGTGGAAGATTTGGACATAACACATTGAAATGCAAAATAGTACATTTCGATACTAGTGCGAGGATTTGATTTTCCCCTCGTGTGACTGTTTGCAACCGAGCGAAGCGAGCGAAGCGACGTGCGAGAATTGAGATTTTTGCACGCATCGTTTAACGCAGCGTGCGAGAAATCGAACTTCTCGCACGGAGTTTCAAAAACACTCTATGCTGCTTAAAATGTGCAGGTCCGCATAAGACTGTGCAATGTGATAATAACCCATCCAACATTAAATGTGTCAATTGTTTTTACAGCAACATGACACAGAGAAATGTACAATATTTAAGAATAAGCCCAATAGATATATAGATATGACTGATTATCCGATAAGACCTACTATACCAAGATACTTAGGTAAAGTAGGAAACAGCAATCAAGCCACTATGATGACCAGCTCGACTAGCGCAACTATGCTGACTTCGCCGTCTAGAGACAATTGGACTAGCGCAACTTTGCTGACTTCGCCGTTTAGAGCCAGCACCCCATCTCTAACACATACGACACCAAGGAAACAGCAAACTAAATAATGGAGCAACACGTCGATCTCATTGAAGAATTGCAAAAAGAAGTAATACAAGAAGAAACGTCATTTCTTGATCTTAAAACTCTCAATAAAAATATAAATAAAAAAGATAGTTTGATATTACAGGTCAATATTAGAAGTCTAAATCACAATTATACGAAATTGAATATTCTTATTAAGAGCTTGAAGATCAAACCATATATAATTGTATGTACAGAAACATGGAATTTACCCAATCCTCACTTTTTTGCAATACAGGGATATAAATTGTACTACAATAACGGTAACTTAAGTCAAAATGATGGTGTCGTTGTATATATAAAAGATTGTGTATCAGAAATTACTGAAATAAACGAAATTGGTAGACTCAAAGTATTAAACTCACGAATAAGTCTAAATAACAACAGTAATCTTGAAATTTCAGCATTATATCGATGCCATGATTTACCGCGCCTTGAATTTATTTTGAATGTAAAATCATTTATCAATAGCAAAAGAAATATAAAAAACCACCTGATTATTGGTGATTTTAACATCGATATTATGAAAGATGATGAATATAGCTTAGAATTATTAGACAATATGATGGAAAAGGGTTTCTTCCCGGGTTTTATACATACAACTAGACCAAATGATAGGGGCGGAAGCGGTACATGCATTGACAACATGTATATAAAAGCTATATCTATAGACACTGAAACTTTTATACTCTCGATTTCTTTTACTGATCATTATCCACTTTTCTTGAAACTGAATAAGCCACCAAAATTAAAACAAGAACATATCCAGTATCACTATAATTACTATAAACTTTCAAGTATAGCCATTACAAAAAATTGGAATGTTATAGAGGCAATGCATGATCCCGATAAAGCTACCGCATTCTTGATAACTGAAATACAAGACTGTTTAGAAAAGTTTAAAGAAGCGCATAAAACAAAAAATAACAAGAGATATCCAAGGAAGGATTGGATATCTAAAGCAATAATGATCTCGTGTGAAAAGAAAGAACAACTATATATTAAAATGCGCAATGAACCAAATAATAATCTAATAAAATTAGAATATAAGAATTACACAAAGAGGCTAGACAAAGTTATTAAAGAGGCAAAAATAAAACATGAAAGAAATTTAATTAAGAACAATATCAATAATACCAAGCAACTTTGGAAATACATAAACAAAAAAATGGGAACCAACTTGAAAAAGAATAACACAATAAATAAGATCATTTTAAATAACAATTGCACAATAGAGGATCAGACACAAATTGCCAATTATATGAATTCGTACATTTGTAGAATTGGAAAAGATCTAACTAACACCATTGTAAAACCCCAGGGTAAGCATTTACAATTACCAGCAATGAACATGAATACAATTTACATTAAACCGACTAATAACGAGGAAATTCTTCAAATAATTGATAATATGAAAATAAAAAATGGTGGGGTAGATAACATTACTACCAAAACACTAAAAATACTATCATATCAAATTGTTAATGCACTAACATATATCTTTAATCTTTGTATTGAAAAATCAACATGGCCTCAAGCGCTTAAAACAGCTGAGGTAGTTCCTATTTTTAAATCGGGTAGTAAAATGGATACATCAAACTATAGATCGATATCTCTAATTTCTAACGTAGCAAAGATATTTGAAAAAATTGTATATGTTCGTTTACAATCATTTTTGGACAATAATAATTTGTTAGCGCAGAATCAATTTGGATTTATAAAAAAGAAAGGTAACAAAGATGCTCTTAGTTACTTAATGAACATAATCTATAAGAAATTAGACAAAAGTAAACCAATAGCTATTGCATTTTTAGATTTAGCAAAGGCTTTTGATACTGTCAACCATGCTATTCTTTTAGACAAATTATATAATTATGGAATAAGAGGTAAAGCGCATGCACTTATATCTAACTATCTTAGTAACAGAAAACAAAAAGTAAGAATAGGAACAACTGAAAGCTATTATAAAACGATAACTACAGGTGTGCCGCAAGGTACTATACTAGGGCCACTCTTATTCATAATTTACGTAAACGATTTACTAACAAACAGAACAGATAGTACCATCACATATGCGGATGATACAGCTATTATTTCAACAGATGATAACTGAGAGAAAGTTGAAAATAAAATGAACAAGTACTTAGAAGATATAAATATCTGGCTAGCACTTAACAAACTATAACTAAATATAAAGAAAACTGTGTACATAACTTTTGGTAACTATTGTGATAGTGTTCCCGAAGATATGAACATACGCATACAGGGTACTAAATTGAGCAGGGTTGCATACTGTAAATATCTAGGTATAATTATTGATTATAGGCTAAAGTGGGATAAACATATTGAATATATAATAAAAAAAACTAAACATATAATATATATACTGTACAAGTTATCAACATATATGCAATCTGACATACTTAAGATAATATATTATGCATTTTTTCATAGTGTCATTAGCTATGGAAATATTGCATGGGGTGGTGCATATAAAAACAACTTAAAATTACTACAAAACATCGAAAATAGGATTTTAAAAATTATAAACAAAAATATTTTCAATCGAGACAACCCCTTGAATCTAAAACAAATTTTTGGTTACGAATGTGTAACGTATCATTATAATGAACTTAGAAATTTATACTTAACATCGACTAGCAAAACTAGAAATAAACTTATAATACCACCAAAGTGTTCGAAAACTGTTAGTGATAAAGATAACTATGTCAGAGCGATACCAGTATTTAATTGTCTTCCGAAATCTAATCCAAATCTTAAAGTTCTAGATATCGCAAAAAATTATAATAAGAAAAAGCTAAAAATTTGGATTGGTACTAATATATTCTAGAATTAAAAAAAAAAATAAATAAATAAATTAAATAAATAAATAAATAAAAATTTAACTTTCCAGTATGGGTGAGATAATCAATGTGGACAAAATATATTATTTATAGTGGAATCTTTGATTCCATGCCTAGTTTATAAGTTACTTAAGTTTTTTTAGTTTTAAGTACACCGGACCTATGTACAGGTAGCTATGTCTACCTCTATAGGATGTTTGCTGCTTCAGACATGTAACTATGTCCTGAAGTAAGCAATAACATGTAATACAACATGTACTACTCTGGTTTAAATAAATAAATAAATAAATAAATAAATAAAATGTTTTTGAGGATAAGTTAAGAGGATTGGTATTCCACGTCCAAACAATCCTCTCTTCTCAACAAACTTCTCATTGGATCTCAAAATGCTATTGCTGCTCTCTGACAAATGAGGTTGTCTACTTGTGCATACTAACAAGAAAAGAAAAACACAAAGAACCTATTTTTTAAGCAAAAATAATAATAATTAAATAAGTCTCCTCAAAAAATGTTGAGGATACTCATACTTATCTGACAAATACTGTCTCGGTGATTTTCATTTTGCTCTGTGAACTGCAGAAGCAATAAATGATTATTTCTACAGTTATTTATAAAAAAGAAACTAAAGTTGTGTAGAGTTCTTAAATTCTTAAACTTCAAAAATTTATTTACTTACCAAAATAATTGAAAACATAACCTTATTTCCCATTTATATGCAATATATACAATAGACTTCGGCCATTTCATATAAGCAGTTATAAATCTGTTGCACTTTCCTATAATAATTGTTTATTTATCTTGCAATTGAAGCTATAGACTGTGCTTATGCTACGGAAGTAGTACTTACAATTCTGTATGCTGAAATATAGATGATCAGGACGCGTTTACATGGGTTCCGACGTTCTAATAAGAACGTAAGAGTGTCAATCTAATCCAGCGTTCCTTCGCAATGGCGAACCGCTCTGAAAGTAGCCGCTCGGAGCCGATTGAAATAACCGTTTGCCAACGCTGTGTATATACTTAACAACTATCACTGACAGCAAAATTTTACAAGGGCTTGCTAGAATGGAACTCCATACAACTTCAGTTTTTTTGTTATATATAACTATAAAAATAATGATTTACTTCTTCTACATTTCACAGAGCAAAAGGAAGATCACCGGGGTAGTACTTGTCAGATAAGTATGAGTAATCTCAACATTTTTTGAGGAGACTAATTGAATATACAATGCCTGATTTTTTTACTTACAAAATAGGTTCTTTGTTTTTTTTTTATTTTTAGTATACGCAAGTAGACAACCTCATCTGTGCGAGAGCAGCTACAGCATTTTGAGAGCCAATTAGAAGTTTGTCGAGAAGAGAGGATTCTTTGGACTTTAAATACCAATCCTCATAACTTATCCTCAACAACATTTTGGTCTCTTCAATCTATAATAAAATTACATATTCAAAAATTACTTTACGACAAGAGGAAAGGAGCTCTGGCATTTATTTTAATAATGAATGTACAGAACTAATAATAAAAATATACCAAGAAATTTAATATATTCAGGTAATAACATTTTTTTAAATACATCATTTGACTAGATTCTTTACATTTAACATAATGTATGTATATTTTAACAATGTAAGTCGTTGAATATATTTTTGTTGCAAAGGTGAAAAATATTGAATAATGTTAAAATTTTGACTTTTTTTTCTAAATTAGAATGGCCCTCAACATTTTTCAGTGAACTCAAGATCTATAAAACCACAGAGATTCACTGTGCAGCATTACCTCTGCGAGTTTTAAGGAAATTGGGATTTCTGAATTCTGAGCCTCTCCTAATAGTAAACGCACTAGTACCTCGACACAGTTTATTACTAATTTCTCTTGGTAGATGATATCGCAGTGAAGAAGACCAATCAGATCGACTGCTTTTGTTGTCGATAGTTATTTACGATGCGCCACAAAATCAGCAATTTAATCTCTACTATCGTCCATTTGTCCGGCTGTATCGTCACACAACAAGACACTCGTCAAATGCGAACTATTTGCAGCCGGTCCATAATTTAACAAAGTTACAATATCTGGTCTCTAAGCGTATGCGTTGGTCATCTTTGTTACAGGTTTTTGATTAAAAAATACATCGACTTGTTTCACGGTGGGTTGCAACAAACTTGTAATTCGATTGGCATACCACCCACGATTTTTCGATTAGATATGATAGTTCAACACTTCAGAAGTAATTTCCAATAAATTTTAAAATCGCCTACTGGAAACTTTCTAATAAATCAATTTCATTTTTTTTTATATTTTATTTACTATTTTTACTTTCTCAAAGAGCTTAGTGACGGTGACAAAAAATGTTTAAAAACATGTCTCAAGACTTTTAGCGCTTAAGAACGTTCTCCGAATCGAAAAGCAATTTTAGTTTTTATGTGCGTGCGTGTGTGTCTATGTGTGTGTGTGCGTGCGTGTGCGTGCGTGCGTGTGTGTGTGTGTGTGTGCGTGTGCGTGTGTGTGTATGGACGATAACTTTTGAACCATTCGACCGATTTTCATCGGACAAAGCTTATTCTCTTCATTTCGGAGAATATTTTTAAGGACATAACTTAGTTTTCGATTTTATTGATTTACTTGTTTTTATAACCAAAAACCATGTAACGGAGTGGATACAGAAAGGGGCGAATAAAAATAGGCGATGGCATCGGGAATCGAACCCGATCCATCCGGACGGAAGGCAAGCGCCTTAACCACGGGGCTACCGATCGCACTCCTCCCTGGCCGTCGATTCGGTGTGATAACCGCAGGTGCCGGTATCACAGGGTCCTACTCTTGCGTCAGCTAACGCCGTATCACACCTCGTTATATCCCCCACCTAAATTCCGAGCGTTAACGTCCTCGAGAGAGCGTAAACCCTAGGAGGCGAGAGGCTTTTCCATGCTCAGGTTGACATTAGCTCTGTAGCTTATCAGCCGTGCAGCAGTACTCCCTGCACTCGGCAAATACTTCCGGAAGAACGTAACCGTCTTTCTTCCAGTGCAAGAATTCCTTTGTCGACTGGGAAATTCACGCGTCAGACTTGAGAGAGGAATTACCTTACCTCTATACAATCTCGAAAGTCCGTCTTCAATACCCTGCGATGCTTGGGGCCGTACCACGTATCCATATCCACACTACGGATTTTTCCGTCGTAGCATTTTTGCTCCCCTATGGCCGTACATCACCAAGGTTTAGTCACGGTATGAGGCAATCCATCTTGGATTGCGATGCGTGATGATGGGGTGGAGGAAGAGAGAGAATTGTTTGGGCTTTTTACAGTCCAACGGAAATCATCGGAGTATTATTCCCTTCGATCGTGGGTTAATTAAGTTGGGCGCCATGTAACGGGGTGGATACGGAAGGGAGAATAAAAATAGGCGATGGCATCGGGAACCCGAGCCGTCTGAACGGGAGGCAAGCAACCTAACTTACGGGGCTACTGATCGCACTCTTCCCTGGCCCTCGATTCGGTGTAATAAGCATAGGTGCCCGTATCACAGGGTCCTACGTATCATACCTCGTTATAACACATTTTGAATTTTTCGATTTTTTAACATAATACAGCTAGTATTACTTATCATCATAAATTTTTATTGAAAGGTCTTTAAATCAACTACATTTTTTTTAAATATTTAAATTATCTCGTCGAGTTAAAGAAGAAAGATGCTATCTCGAAGATGCGTTGAAAAACATGCTATCTCGGTGAGATTTGGAAATCATGCTATCTCGACAAATATTTTTTTTCGTCAAAATTTATGTTGGCATCTCTGCAGAAACTTTTGAAGAAAATTGTTTTTGTCAATATATTTAGTTTGATTATCAATCATAATAAATTTATAGGATAGTACTTTACTATAAACTTGACTGTCTTACTATATTGACCTTTTTAGAATTTTAAATAAATAATAAAACTTATTGACAAATTGCCATTTAAACAAAATTTTTATATTACTTTAGTACGATTACATTATGCTTAATTGCCGTTCATTTATGGGAAAAATCGATAAATTTCAAAAACGTTTCATTTAGTTTGAGATTTTATTCTATCCACTAACCGATCTATCTTACAATGTCTACGAAATATGAGGCAAACCAACATTTTGTAGCTGATGGAATTGTTAGTTAATTGTTGCACATCAGCTGTCAGGTAAGGCTAAGTAGCCGATTGCAAAAACGTGAAATGATAAATACCCACCAAACTCACTTGAATGAAGTCCCCGAATCCTACCGTCATATTGTGATAAATTGAAATAAAAAATAAATAAATAATTAAAATTAAAAAATACTGTTGCATAGACCGTGTCCCTCTACTTATTAAAATCTGCGTTATAAAATGTAAATTTTTAATTTAATATTTTACGATTATGAAAAATAATAAAACTCATTTATAAAAAACCCAAACGATTTTGGATGCTGCGAAAAATCTGCTAAAATCTAATGCAGATGAGCATGAGATGTAGACAAAAAATTTTTAAACGTACGTAAATGTTAATGTTCGACACAGCTTTAGAGTTTTTGGCTCCAAACACTTGTCCACGCTTTGTTCTTTTCACACCGCCCATTTGCAGAATCGCGATGCTATACGTCGCTAAAAAAAACGCCAACTTTACAATTAATTACTAAACCCTAAATAAGCGAAGGTAGCGAGTTCCAGATAGAAGTGTATCTATGCACGTACACATTGGCATACGATAAGTAAAAACCCCACACACCAAATACGCGGTGGAGGCAAATGACACGTAAAAATGTAACTATAGGTGAACGCATAGATGAGGGCAAACGATAAATAATTTTAATTTAATAAAATAAAAACATAAACCTGAAACAGGCGGTGGAGGCGAGTTCCATGTATGTAGAAGAATATCTCTTCTCCTTTGTCATTCATGTTTCAAGAATTTTCTTGTTGAAACACTCTCCCTGTTCGTCTGTGCTGTGTGTAAATATTTTTTTACGTGGCTCTCATCTTCTTCACCTGTTTAGGGACTGAAGTTTGAGTTTTTTTATTTAATTAGTCCTATTGTCAATAATCATCAACGTGAAACTTAACTCTCCACCTGTTTGGGGTTTGCATTTGCGATTTTATTAAACTATGTATCGTCTGCTCGCGTTTACGTGTATATACTTTTTTACGTTGAACTTGCTTCTTTCGCCTATTTGGACTTTGTTTTTCTATTTTATTGCATTATTCTCGTCCTGCCTCCTTTTGAAAATATATTCTTCTACGTGGAACTCGCTTATTCCCCACTTATTTCGGGTTTTTTATTTTATTAAAATTGTTATTATCGGGTCGCGTTTACATATATTTATACTATTTTTTTTATATACAATAAAAGGTCAATATAGTAAGACAGTCAAGTTTATAGTAACGTACTATCCTATAAATTTATTATGCTTGATAATCAAACTAAATATATTGAAAAAAACAATTTTCTTTAAAAGTTTCTGCAGAGGTGCCAACTTAAATTTTCACGAAAAAAAAATATTTGCCGAGATAGCATGTTTTCTAAATCTCTGCGAGATAGCATCTTTTTTCTCTAACCCGACGATCTTTAGTCTGTCATTTCTTATTAATGAAAATATGGTTCATACTTCTTTAATTTATTTCTAAAAAAATATTGTATTTATCGACTTAAAATTTTAAGCACTTATTACACTTATCTAGTACAACATTTGGCTAAAATTTCAAGAGATTATCTTCATTTGTTTTTATTTTTTTTCATATTTTATAAATATAAACACAGTAGTATTACAGTCGTGTTGCTGAGTACACTATGCAGTGTGAGAGAGTGTATATATAGCAAGAGCGAATATGTAGTGATAGCCAAGATGTAAATAAACTAAATACTACCTAACTACACGTCTATCTTATTTATTCTGATTTCGACTATTTTTATTAAATCTTTTAATAATTTTATATTATATGATTTATACCTTTTATTATTTAAATATTTTAATAATTTTACTTCACAAATCAATAAATTTATATATTATACATAATAATTTTTATCATTTAGAATTTTAAAATATGAAAAAATATAAAAAATAGTAATTAAAATGTAAAATCGATTTTGTAAAAAAAAGTTTGCAGTAGGCGATTTTAAAATTTATTGGAAATTACTTCTGAAGAGTCTAACTACCATATCCAATCGAAAAATTGCGGATGGTATAAAAGTTTGTTCGAGTCCTCCGTGGATTAGTCAATGAATTCAGGAAATTGTTCACAGATCCGACTTTAGTTATTTGGGGGGTTGCAACTGTTGCTAGTGGATCGGTTGTAGCTTAACGCATAGGCTAAGTGTTGTATGAATCAGATCGATACATTCTTGACCATTTTCTGGTAATACAAATTGTATAGGTGAATCATCAGTTAGAGAAGATATTGCCCGGTACTGTACACAATGTGAACTTTCTATAGATGTTTGGGTAAGTGAAATTTTAAACAAAGATAACTCCGGCTTGTAACGCGGTGGATTTTTCGGGTTACTATCGCGTATAGAAGAGCGGATTTCTGCTATGAAATCCCGTCAACTGGAAGCCAGGAGGAGAGTCCTTTACCTCAGCGCCCGGGTCACTGGTATTTTTGTATTTTTGCTTATTTTTTAATTTTTTTTTTCATGCGAGCAAAAATTATGCTAAGAGCAGGTCACCTATAGAGTCCATCATTCCATCGCCGTCCGCCTTGTCACCGTCATGAAGTAGCATCCAACATCAGCTAAAGATCATGACCTACAGCGGGGACCATTTACCAAAGTTACGTATTTATTTTCTTGTTTACCTTTGAGAGATAATTAAAATGTATTAATTAAACTTCGCATATCTCTATGTTGCTCTCTTTATTAAACGCATTAGATTTTCGTACCTAACAAGATGCCTTTTCATCTTGGCACGCTATCATAAAAATGCCTAGTAGAGCATCTCGAATATTCTAAAGTAAAATTCCTATTTCTACAGACACAGAAGAATTCGCCTCGACTCAAAATTAGTGAGAGATAGAAAACAACAAACGCAGCTTTCGGTTGCGGTTCTCCGATGAGATAACCCTTCACGAGCTAATCAGCGATGCCCGTGTCTACGGCAGTCGAGACGTCGGCGAGAAGGACGATGTGGCGCTCGACGACTCTCCTCCTGGCCAGCGACAAAGAACGACGTGGCATCAGCCAAGCAGTACCATCTACCATGCCGCGTTTGCTTTTTTCAATTGCCGAGTTAGGAATTGTCCCATGAGTACCTATTAAACTCGTGTCATTAATTAATCACATTTATTGAATTGTAATTAACTAGTATTTTGCACAATTATTTAGCTGCCGCGAGATCGTAACCGAACCATGCTACATCTGGGTGATTCGAGCTGGTTTATGGAAGCAGTAAGGCTTGCGCGAACTGTAAATTTATCTTTGAATCATAATTTATGCCTATAACAGGCTATAGTATTTTGCCGAGATGCCTTCATCCCTGCGCCATTACTAGAATTTAACTTAACCCATAAATGCCTGAAATAACAAATTTTCGTGCGCAAGTTCAAGCGTACAGTTCAAATAGTAAAACGGAGTCATTTTTTCTCAAAATCATATATAGGGAGTTTCCAAGGGCGCTCTTTCAGAATCTGGCATTGGTTTTGCATAAAAACTTCAACAATCTTATTATTTTTTGGGTTTTTTAAAAAAATCGTGATTTTTTGGGTCAATTTTTTTTTTTTAAACTCTATTATTTTATGCTAGCAAATTTTAAATTACCACATAATCAATAGAAATCGTGTTATTAGTGCTTAAACTTAACAAAACCATGAATATAAAAGTATTTTCATGTTTTGGTTTTTGCAAAATGGCCATTTTTGTACAATAGCGTTATAAAAAAATTCTCGAAGTTTTTTACGTCACTGTTTTTTTCGCAAAAATGTCCATTTTGCAAGAGCCATAAAAAAATCCTGATTACAAATTTACTTTCAGATTTGTATAATAAAAGGTCGTAGATCCAATATGAAAGGCTAACATAAAAAAAAGAATTCTATTTTAAAATAGAATATTTAAAATAGAAAATAGAATTATTTTTTTTTTATGTTAGCCTTTCATATTGTCTTTACGACTTTTTATTATACAAATCTAAAAGTAAATTTGTAATCAGGATTTTTTATGGCTTATGCAAAATAGCCATTTTTGCGAAAAAAAACAGTGATATAAAAAACTTTGAGAATTTTTTTATCGAAAAGGATCAAATTTATAAAAAAATTTTATAGAACAAAAAATGCTTAGAATTAGTCAAGGAATGCGTGTGAATTTTTTGAGAATTTCTCTGGACATGTTGCATTTTTCAAAAAACGGCCACTTTTTGAAAAAATAAAAAATATCCCGGACAGCTCTGTAAAAATTCACACGTATTCTTTAACTAATCCTAAGCATTTTTTGTTCTATAAAATTTTTTTGTAAAGTTGATCCTTTTCGAGAAAAAAATTCATGAAGTTTTTTATAACACTAATGTACAAAAATGGCCATTTTGCAAAAACCAAATATGAAAATACTTTTATAACCATGGTTTCGTTAAGTTTAGGCACTAATAACATGATTCCTATTGATTATATGGTAATTTAAAATCGGCTAGCATAAAATAATTGAGTTTAACAAAAAATTGACGCAAAAAATCACAATTTTTTTTTAAGAAACCCAAAAAATAATAAGGTTTTTGAAGTTTTTATGCAAAACCAATGTCAGATTCTGAAAGAGCACCTTTGAAAACCCCCTATATCTGATTTTGAGAAAAAATGACCCCGTTTTTCTATTTGAATTGTACGCTTGAATTTGCGCACGAAAATTTGTTATTTTAGGCGTTAATGGGTTAACTTCACGACAACTATTGTCACGCGGATCTCTTTAAGATTTCCATATATTGTAAACTAGTGTCTCGTGATTCTATATTATTTTTGTAAAGGTGAATTAATGAAGAACATTCAACTTAGATTGTAAATTAATTTCTCGAGCAAAACCTTAACTATTGCCGCACAAAACTTCATTTTGTGATTGTATTACCTCTGCGAGGCCAGCGCATCAAAGTAATTTGCTACAAAAATATTAAACTTAGAGAATATTTTAAATGAAATTGCCGCTTTAACTTAGCGTATGTTCGAATAGAAATAGTTACTAAATGAAAAGTCTAGATTTATATTTATATTTGCTATCGTCTATTCATTTTATTTATTTATGTTACGTTTAATTCACTAAGTGTACATAGTGTTGTCATTGTGCTTGTCCGGACGTGAGAACTACTCTTTCCATCGGAAGTCGCTCCTCTACTTCAGAGCTGTCCAGCAAGCTTAACATTCTGTAAGTACTTTACTCCATTTTAAATAATCTAGGGAGAGGCACTGCTCATTCAACTTGTCGTAAAATTCGTATATTAACAGTGGTGGCCAATAAATCGTGTTATACCTTCCGCATCACGATTTAACATTTATATAATTGTAACTGCCGACTATCAATTAGTCATCGTTTTCATTTGCCTTCTATTGGCAATCTATATTTATTTGGTTACCAAATATAACGGGAGAAATCAGTTATCTCCCACATAGCTAAATCTCCCCGTTATAGACTTTAAACACTCGCACTGTTCTATTTTTTTGTTCGGATGACACGTGCTAAAACGTCAACGAAATTTCTTGCCAAACACGTTTGCTACCTACGAATTCTCGAGGGATAGCTGTATTACAAAGAGTGGGAGAGAACTGCAGATGTCCGACTGGTACACTTTTTTTTCTCTACTCAGCATAAATCAGCCATCGGATGCGGTTGTTGTCTGCAGTCAGCAAACGCGGCACCCATCTTGCTGACAGCTTCCTCATGCCTAAAATCTCATGTAGGATATGCCACACGCGTTCTTCTGAGATGCCTACTATCGCAGTTATCTTGTGCACCTTTAATCGGCGGTCTGACAAAACGATATCGTGTATTTTTGTCACGTTCTCCTCCGTAGTTCCTTTTTGAGGTGCCTACGTAAGAGGCATCGCAATCTTTGCAGTTTATTTTATAAACGACAGATGCAGTTTCGAGCGGATCTAGTTTATCTTTTCAGAGTCTAATAAATTTAAGCTTATTTATGTTTTTACTGATTGTTAGTAGGTTTTTGACATCTTTCATAGTGCTGCATAATTTTTTATTTAAGTCTTTTATGTATGGAATGACTAAGGTCTTATTGCGGTAATCTTGTTTATTATAATTTAAGAATTGACTATTATTATAAGAGTGCAGACGTTTTTTAATATATTTTTCAATGAATGTAGGAGGATAGTCGTTTTGAATAAGAAAGAATTTTATTATTTTTAAATTATCTTTATGGAAAGAGATATGTGAAATTTTAATTGCTTTGTCGACTAAACCATAGATAAGTGCAATTTTTGGTGGGTAGAGTGATGAGAGAAATAGTTTATGTATCTTCCGGAGGCAGTCGGTTTTCTGTACCAATTAGTTTTTGCGATGTCGTTATTTTCTCTGATGATTTTTAGATCTAAAAAGCTAATGCTCTTTTCTGCTTCTAATTCAACAGTGAATTGCAAAAACGGATCAAATGAGTTAAAAGTGTCTAAAGTTTTTCTAATCAAGTCTTTTTTAATAATTAAGAAGCAATCATCAATATACCGTTTATATAAAATAATCGAATTTTTTAGCGAACCTAAGCATTTATCTTCAAGAAATTCCAAGACTACGTCTGCAAAAAGGGGGCTAGAACAAAAACCCATAGGGGCACCCATAATCTGCTGGTAAAATTCTCCATTGAACGTAAAAAAACGTGGAATCGAGTAACAGTTCTACATCTTTAAGAAACTCTTTCCTGCTTATAGGTAGTAGGTTGCCAAAATATGGCCACTTTTTTCCTAAAGTTTTAAGAATGATAGTTTTTGAAAGGTTCGTAAAAAGGGCAACTACATCGAATGAAACGCAGCAGTAATCCTGTGGAATAATGAGATTGTCCAATAAAAGCTTAAGTTCATTGCTATTATTTATGTTAGAGGTTGTTTTCGGAATGTATTTTGAAAGAAATGAAGTTAGGGCTTTATCTAATTTATAAGTCGGACTATTGATCGCTGAAACGATAATGCGGACCGGGAGATCTTTTTTGTGTATCTTAGTTAGACCGTAAGCTCTAGGCAAGTTTGTATTTTCGATTTTCTCATTAACATTAGAAAAACTTGAGTCACATTCAAACACGCCTTTCTTCTTCTAATCTAAGATAAGATTTTTTATATTTTTTTGCAACTTATTAAGAGGATTCTTATCTAATTTTGTATAGTATTTTGTATCGTTAAGCGCGAATTTTACTTTATCGATGTAATCTATTTTATTCAATATTACAGTGACGTTACCTTTATCGGCCTTTGTAATAAGTAAGTCTTTGTTTCTTTTTATAAAATCGTTAGTTAATTTAATTTTTCTGCTAAGAATTCTGTCTTCTAAGATTAAGTGTTTTTTAGATCTAATATGGTGATTAATGCAATTTAATAATCTATTTCTTATTTTATCGGTAATATCGTTACTAGACCTAGCACTCTCAATATCTTTAAACAATTCAAAATACGTTTTTTTATCTATATCTGCGGTGAAATTAAATTTTTCACCTTATCTTAAAATTTCTGTTCCTTATGTAGGTAATGTGGTCGATGATAAATTTAAAAGCCACTTGTTTTTGTTTTGGTCTGTGTTATTATTGTCAGTCAACGGGTTGCGAGGGCTGTGAGCCGCCTGTTTGTTTTCTAAGTTTAAAGGGACGTTAGTGTTTTGAAACGCTGCGAAATCGATTGGATGTTTACCGTTTTTTTTCAAAGCGATATTAAATTTCCTATTTATACTAGTTTTTTCTTTTTCTTTGATGCAATCAAGAGCACTGCTATAATAATTTTTGAATGTGATTAATAAATCTTTGCTAACAATTTCCAACATCTCATTTTCAATACGGGTCTGGTTTTTATCAAGAAAGGAAAGGTGAATATTCAAGTCTGAAATTTCGAGGTTTAAAATTTTCTTATGAGACTGGGATAAAACTTTGTTAACGTCATTGGTTAATAACGTTATATAATGCGGTTGCATAACGGCTCTGCAAATTTGAAGTTGCGAATTTAAGTGAGTTTACAATATGTATCGGAATAATATCATATTTTCTATGGTCTAATAAGAACTTTAGCTGTATTCTACAAATTACTATTCTTTTGAGTGTTCTAGTTAAATTTACAAATTTTAGGCGTATTGTGTGCGAATAATGTCTCGAAATAGTTTGCAGTATAAAAGTTAATTTTGAATTTTGATTTTCTTTAATAGTTCTGACGATTTCTTTGTCTTTCACAAAATTGTTATTAAACGAGGTGTCAGTATTAGTGTTTGGGTTCTTATCTGTAATAGTCGGACATCGTCCTACGAAAAAAAACGTATTTTGAATTGTTTAAAGATATTGAGAGTGCTAGGTCTAGTAACGATATTACCGATAACATAAGAAATAGATTATTAAATTGCATTAATCACCATATTAGATCTAAAAAACACTTAAGCTTAGAAGACAGAATTCTTAGCAGAAAAATTAAATTAACTAACGATTTTATAAAAAGAAACAAAGACTTACTTATTACAAAGGCCGATAAAGGCAACGTCACTGTAATATTGAATAAAATAGATTACATCGATAAAGTAAAATTCGCGCTCAACGATACAAAATACTATACAAAATTAGATAAGAATCCTCTTAATAAGTTGCAAAAAAATATAAAAAATCTTATCTTAGATTGGAAGAAGAAAGGCGTGTTTGAATGTGACTCAAGTTTTTCTAATGTTAATGAGAAAATCGAAAATACAAACTTGCCTAGAGCTTACGGTCTAACTAAGATACACAAAAAAGATCTCCCGGTCCGCATTATCGTTTCAGCGATCAATAGTACGACTTATGAATTAGATAAAGCTCTAACTTCATTTCTTTCAAAATACATTCCGAAACCAACCTCTAACATAAATAATAGCAATGAACTTAAGCTTTTATTGGACAATCTCATTATTCCACAGGATTACCGCTCCGTTTCATTCGATGTAGTTTCCCTTTTTACGAACCTTTCAAAAACTATCCTTCTTAAAACTTTAGGAAAAAAGTGGCCATATTTTGGCAACCTACTACCTATAAGCAGGAAAGAGTTTCTTAAAGGTGTAGAACTGTTACTCGATTCCACGTTTTTTTACGTTCAATGGAGAATTTTACCAGCAGATTATGGGTGCCCCTATGGGTTTTTGTTCTAGCCCCCTTTTTGCAGACGTAGTCTTGGAATTTCTTGAAGATAAATGCTTAGGTTCGCTAAAAAATTCGATTATTTTATATAAACGGTATATCGATGATTGCTTCTTAATTATTAAAAAAGACTTGATTAGAAAAACTTTAGAAACTTTTAACTCATTTGATCCGTTTTTGCAATTCACTGTTGAATTAGAAGCAGAAAAGAGCATTAGCTTTTTAGATCTAAAAATCATCAGAGAAAATAACGACATCGCAAAAACTAATTGGTACAGAAAACCGACTGCCTCCGGAAGATACATAAACTATTTCTCTCATCGCCCTACCCACCAAAAAATTGCACTTATCTATGGTTTAGTCGACAAAGCAATTAAAATTTCACATATCTTTTTCCATAAAGATAATTTAAAAATAATAAAATTCTTTCTTATTCAAAACGACTATCCTCCTACATTCATTGAAAAATATATTAAAAAACGTCTGCACTCTTATAATAATAGTCAATTCTTAAATTATAATAAACAAGATTACCGCAATAAGACCTTAGTCATTCCATACATAAAAGACTTAAATAAAAAATTATGCAGCACTATGAAAGATGTCAAAAACCTACTAACAATCAGTAAAAACATAAATAAGCTTAAATTTATTAGACTCGGAAAAGATAAACTAGATCCGCTCGAAACTGCATCTGTCGTTTATAAAATAAACTGCAAAGATTGCGATGCCTCTTACGTAGGCACCTCAAAAAGGAAGTTAAACAGACGTGTATACGAACACAAATACGCGGTCTCAAAATCGTTAACGACCTCCGCACTCTCAGAGCACGTTCAAAAAACTGGACATCAAATAGATTTTGAGAATACATACATAATAGACACCGAAACAAACTTCCGTAAACGCACTTTTTCAGAAATGTTGCATATACACTCGAAAATAACAGCCAAAATCGAATGGACGACACTAAGAATCTCAAGTACATTTATAAAAACTCCGTTGAAACAACCAATAGACACTTCTGCAATAACGAAAATAACAATAAACGCTGTTAGTCCTACGATCTCCAGTATGCTACTTGTTGGGGCGCTCCCTCTCCTCTCACTCTCAGAATTTGAATTTGCGAAAATTAACGTCCCCCCTGGAGGTATATAAACCTCGGAAATTTCGCATTTCTCTCAATGTCGAAAAATGGACTCCAGAGTGCAGGATGGGTAAGAGCTCTAGCTGTTTATTGTTATATTCGTATAAAATGTTAATTTTCGTTAACTTAAAATCAAATTTTGAAAGTCGAATTCTTTTCAAAATGTTCTAGTTAAATAAAATCCGCTCATAGACGTTGCACTATGTGCTATATCATTACTTGATCGTCGTCACCTATGTTTGTCTACGAACCATGGTGTAAACTTTCGTTAATTTATTAGGTCAGTAAAATGCCAAAAAAAGTGTTAATGGGTTCTTTTGCTTAAAATATTCTGTATATATGTTTTAACTATGTATTTTTTCCCCCTTCTTAGCCCTGATGAAGGTATTAATATTAGTACCGAAACGTCGGCCAATAAGCGAAGTTTTAAATGAATTTTTCTTGGTTCCTCGTTGATCGTTTTATTGCAACCTCCTTCAAAATTTACACTTTGGAACGTACGAGTCATCATCTCACATATGGCATTTACAAACAGATTGCAAATTGATAAAGAAATTATCAATTTTGTCAGTATTTTGCGATGACATGCAATATCGTAAACATAATATTTCATTATAGATCGATAAATAAAAAATACTTAGATACCATGCACCATTATGAAAACGATATATGATTGCAAATTTATAAAGAAATTATCAATTACTGCAGTATTTTACGATAACATACCAGAACATATAAATAATATTTGATTATAGAATGATAAATAAAAAATACTTATATAGATACCATACAACATTATGAAAACGATCTATGATTGAAAATTTATAAAGAAATTATCAATTTTGGCAGTATTTTACGATAACATGCAATATCGTAAACATAATATTTCATTATAGATCGATAAATAAAAAATACTTATATAAATACCATGCAACATATGAAAACGATCTATGATTGCAAATTTATAAAGAAATTATCGATTACTGCAGATTAAATCATAATAAATTATAATAACTATTTTTGATTGTAAAATAAAGAAATTATCGTGTGCTTCAGATCATAAAATATCATGGAAAATTAGGAAAACAGTCCTTGGTTGTTAATTGATAAGGGTATGATCATTGTTGCTGTTGTTTATAACATGCAGAACCATAAAAACAATTTTCATTGCAGATCGATAAAACAATCAATTACTGCGATATTAAATAAAACCATGCAAAATTTTTTCTACAACAATTGATTGCAGATTAAAAAACCATATTTACATATAAAATAACGTGCACATTTAGTTATAAAAAATATTTTATTGCAACTCAATAAAGAAGTGATCTATTGCTGCAGAATACATAATATACAAAATTATGATAATTATTAATTGATAAAGAAATCATTAATTACTGTTTTTGTATTGAATACAATCATGCAATAATGTACACATGCAAAACGATCTTTGATTATAAATTGTTAAACAAATTATCAATTACTACAGTATTTTACTATAACATGCAATATCATAAACATAATATTTGTTTGCAGATCGATACAAAATCGATTCCTTTAGTACTGTAGTATATAAGTGACATAGCAGACAGCCATTAGCTACAATCACAGTAAAGACTGTCAACTAGGACAGCCTCTTCAGCAATGCCTTCACTAGTGTTGTTTACAGCGGAGGACAGCTGTACACACAATAATGCCAGGAGTGCAAAGGCTGTAACATCACATGTTGATGTTACAATAAAGAAAATGTATATAGTTAGAGTCGACATATATAATACAGAAGTGTGGACTAGAAAATCTACACAGAGAGCTCAGATTGAGGGAAGGCTCTGAGCAGCTTAATCAACTCTCTAGGCGCAACGACTTACTTGTAATGTATTTTCCTAGCAATATGAGAGTGTTGATAGAGAGCATGCAAGCTCTCTATAGGCCCCAACGATTATTAGGGGATAGTAATAGGAGTTCAGCTGCCTGAGGCGTAGTGACGTTGGCCTCTTGACGGCTCCTCTTGCACCCGCTTGGGCCTTGCAGGCCTTTATCTTTCTCATATGTTATATATCGTACCTGTAATATAAAGAAAAGGATTAGTTGGACTAGAATCACTCATTGCATGACGTATAAAAGAATAAGAATAAACAGTAGTTGAAACGATAGCTATTACAATCACAACTGCCCTGTAAACGGTCTTGGAGCTGAAAAGACAGCGACAGTTATTGGGAAGCTTCATCGGCACCAGGGGTTTAGCCACATGATGTTAAAAGGGATAAGAAATCGCTGCCAGCTCATTTTCATCCATCGCAGAAGTGTCGGTGATATCAGTGCCTTTAATTATGCACATCACAGATTTCTCACTAAGGTTTGCCCCATGTTGTTTGCAGCGTAGGGCAGCTGTACACATTAATACTCCAGAAGCACTTTGCAACTTACACTTCACCAGGAGAACCTCTGCACAGCTAGGTGCCGTGGAACAAAATGCGATCTCGTCGCAGCATCCCCAACGCTTCTCCATTGTATTGCCAATTTGTATTAATGCTGCCTTCGAGAGGAATAGAATCTTATGAAGGCGTGTGATCATCTGCAGGAGCTCTTCGCTTTAGGCAGAACAAAATATATAAATAACGTGTCAAGTATTAGGGATGAGGAAAACAGTATCAAACTGTCAGTAAAAGGGGAGCAGATAGACCGAAATTTGAAGGTTAGGTTCAGCTATGCTATATAATAAAGTCCCAGTCCGAACCAAAGTACATACTTGAATTGGTTGCAGGAGCGTGGTCTTCATTCAACTGCACCCTCACTGACCCCGTCATGCTCGCCTCGGTGATGTCCTCAGGAAGTGATAGCTGCACCGGCAACTCTCGAGGGGAGTAGAATTATATGAAAGCGCGTGGTCATGTACAGCAGCTCTTCGCTTTAGGCAGAACAAAATATATTAATAATGTGTCAAGCATTAGGAATGAGGAGAGCAGTAACGAACTTCTAGGGGGTTAGGAAATCAGGCAGATGGAAATTTGGAGGTTAGGTTCGGCTATACTACAGATACTACAGAATAAAGTCCGAAGTGAAGTACTTACTCAATTCGGTCGCGGAAGCGTGGCTTCAATTGCACGATCGCCCTCGCTTCTCCGTCGTGTTCGCCTCGGTGATGTCCTCTTTCCTACTGTGCGCGTATGCGTTGTGTGTATGTTTGTGTCCGCTCTTCACTGTTCCCGAGGAGCCGCGGCGTGCCGGCATCGCCGCGTCCAGCGATGTTGTTGTCGCTTCCTACTACGCGAAAACGCAGTGTTGTCAAATCTCGGCTACGGAGTGCGGTGGTGCGACTGCGGCATCGACAACCCGGGCGCGCGCTTCGACGGCGCTCGGGGAGCTCGCAAGAATTCTGCGAATTGCCGCTTGCTGCTATGTTATCATATGAGCCCACGTAAACTGGCAACTGAGTTTCTTTGCCTCTCGCAAGCTGTTTTTCAGCTGTTAGCGATTTTGGTTGGCCCAGGCGCCGTAAGTTTTTCGCTTCTGTTTCCCCATGTACCTATATCTGCTAATCCAATTGGAAAAAGTAACGATTGCTCTCGTCATGAGATGAGCGCGCAATACAGCGTAATATGACAATCTATTTTTTATAGATGGATTTCCATTCATTAACCCGTAAATCTAAGGAACTCTTAACTTTTTGGGAGCTTAAGAGTTTAAAATTCAAAAGGCTGTAGCACATGTTCTTTACAATAAGTACACAAATGAATGAAAGCTCAAAATATTTTGCAGCGTAGACAAAATTAAAAAAGGTCGATAATCCAGTTGTTCTTTATGTTTTTAATGTGTTTATTTATCTATATAGAAAAAGCAGCACACATACTATCAATATATAATTGGTTTTGCTTTTAATTTGAGCCTCGATAGGTCGATATGCTATGAAAAGAAGTCAGAACATAAGATTCTAGCGATATTGGAAATGTTTATATGACTAGTGCTAAACAATTGGTTATAATATAGTACGCAATTACAAGACCGAAACCGACAGAGCTTGTCGGCGGCCAGCTACTCTATGGGTAGTCGAGTTCGGTCGAGCGTCGAACGGCTCTGGCCACCCGTACTACTACTACTACTAAATGTGCCTGCTATACAGTATTCGTTTGTGTTAAAAGAATGTGCAGTTTTCAATATACAGGAGTTCTAGTTCACGAATTTATGAAATAAAAGAGGTTAAATCGTGTTATTTTATCGTGAAATTTCCATTTCACCAACTATTATTCCTTTCAAATAGTGAGCCTGATATTTTTTAGATAAGTATGTACGAAAGAAAGAAAATATTTCGATAGAGCTGCATTTGGCAATACAGTTAATCATCGTGTATTATGGATGCTCGTCAATAACCAAAAATTCCTCTGAATAGAATTGCTCAGAGACAAAGTAGAAATTGGGATATAATTATAAGCAACATCTGGTTAGATGAAAACCATTCCCGTTATGATAGGGGCAAATGGTATTTTCTTCCATTACTGTAGACGCGAGGTATAGCCGGCTTCGCCCTTGTTTTAGAATAATGTAGTGGCCAGTACTTTTATTTCAGTGCAAATATCACCCGAAATCGTCCCCATATCCGAATTCCGCGCGTCCGCACAAGACGTGTGGACCTACTGCGGCGGCTCGCCTCTCAGTCCGCGCGAAAGAGCCGCTGTCGTAGGCCTCGATCTGACGCGGCCTATTTACCGGCTACTACCTAATGAACAGCATCACTGTCCTTTGCAGGCGTCAGTGAAGGAGTGAATGCAGCAGTATCTGTTGAATGCCTAAAATCTAATGGCAAATACTTTTATGTCGGTAAACATAACACCCGAAATCGTCCTCTTATATCCGCATTTCGTGCTTGCGCACAAGGCATGGCCCTACGGCGGTGGCTCGCCTCTCGGCTTGTTCAAAGAGAGTCGCTGCGGTAGGCCTTGATCTGATACCGCCTAGTACACAGAAACACTGGTCTGTGACTTTCCTTGTTGCCCGTGCAAATCCATGTGCATTTAGAATTCCTTAATTTCTGAAGGTAGAGGCTTTCGGTATTGCTGTGCAATTGAAAACTGTATATGTTGCCATTCTCATGCCTGCATTATACGCTGTCGTCGACATGGGAACCGCCCCCTAGTTAGTAGTGAAGCAGTTCCGGCACCCTGTACAGCAGCTAGCGCAGCCATCTGCGCTGTTGTTAATTTATTAACTTCCATTTACATAAACAAGCTCTGTTACTCTACCCCGTATCACCTCTTATCACTTGTGGTGGCCGGTGATTCTTCAAGTAATACACAGATAATAAAACTGCACTTCCTCTTTATAAATAGTAGGAAATAAATAAATTCTATTCTTCGCCCAAGCCATAATTAATTTTCACTATTGCAATAAATCTTATTTCGTAAAATGTTTGGTAATCTGTGAATAAAGTCAAGTCATACTTTTTGGCCAAAAAATGCTATAAAGACATTATTACACGAAACAAGGGCGAAGCTGGCAAATAGGCCGCGTCAGATCGAGGCCTACGGCAGCGGCTCTCTTCGCGCGGACCGAGAGACGAGCCAACGCTGTAGGTCCACGGAGTATGCGCACGCTAGAAATACGGATATAAGAACGAATTCGGGTGATATGTGCACCGAAATAAAAGAATTTGCCATTAGATTTTATGTATTCAACAATTACAGCTGCATTCTCTCTTTCACTGGTACCTGCAAAGGGCGGTAAGGCTCTTCTTTACGTTCTATGCTTCGCACAATCCATAATTAATTTTCGCTATTGTAATAAATCTTAATGATATTAAATTTTTGGTAATCTATGAATAAAGTCAAGACATACTGTTAGGTCAATTAATGCTATATATAATCACACGAAACAAGGGCGAAGCCGGTAAATAGGCCGCGTCAGATCGAGGCCTACGGCAGCGGCTCTCTTCGCGCGGGCTGAGAGGCGAGCCGCCGCCGTAGGTTCACACGTCGTGTGCGCACGCGCGGAATTCGGATATGGGGACGATGTCGGGTGATATGTGCACCGAAATAAAAGTACTTGCCACTACATTATTCATAAAACAAGGGTGAAGCCGGTAAATAGGCCGTATCAGATGGAGTCCTACGGTAGCTGCTCTCTTCGCGCGGGCCGAGAGGCGAGCCGCCGCCGTAGGTCCACGCAGTATGCACACGTACGAAATGCGGATAGCTGGACTTTTTCGAGTCATATTCGCACCGAAATAAAAGTACTTGCCGTTACATTATTCATAAAACAACGGCGAAGCCGGTAAATAGGCCGTGTCAGATCGAGGCCTACGGCAGCGGCTCTCTTCGCGCGGGCTGAAAGGCGAGCCGCCGTCGTAGGTTCACACGTCGTGTGCGCACGCGCGGAATTCGTATATGGGGACGATTTCGGTTGACATGTACACCGAAATAAAAGTACTTGCCACTACATTATTCATAAAACAAGGGTAAAGCCGGCAAATAGGTCGCGTCAGATCGAGGCCTACGGCAGCGGCTCTCTTCGCGCGGGCTGAGAGGCGAGCCGCCGCCGTACGTCCACGCCGTGTGCGCACGTGCGGAATTCGGATACCAGGATCTATTCGGATGGTATGTACCGAAATAGAAGTACTTGTGGCACTACATTATTCATAAAACAAGGGCGAAGCCGGTAAATAGGCCGTGTCAGATCGACTCCTACGGCAGCGGCTCTCTTCGCGCGGGCCGAGAGGCGAGCCGCCGCCGTATGTCCACGAAGTATGCGCACGCGCGAAATGCGAATAGCTGGACTTTTTCGAGTCATATGCGCACCGAAATAAAAGTACTTGCCGTTACATTATTCATCAAACAAGAGCGAAGCCGGTAAATAGGCTGCGTGAGATCGAGGCCTACGGCAGCGGCACTCTTCGCGCGGGCAGAGAGGCGAGCCACCGCCGTAGGTCTACGGAGTTGCGCACACTCGAAATGCGGATATAAGAACGATTTCGGGTGATATGTGCACCGAAATAAAAGAATTTACCATTAGATTTTATGCATTCAACAATTATAGCTGCATTCTCTCTTTCACTGTTGCCTGCAAAGGGCGGTGCAGCTGTTCTTTACGTTCTATGCTTCACACAATCCATAATTAAATTTCGCTATTGTAATAAATCTTATTGATATTAAATTTTTGGTAATCTATGAATAAAGTCAAGACATACTGTTAGGCCAATGAATGCTATATAGTATCACACGAAACAAGGGCGAAGCCGGTAAATAGACCGCGTCAGATCGAGGCCTACGGCAGCGGCTCTCTTTGCGCGGGCTGAGAGGCGCGCCGCCGCCGTAGGTCCACGCCGTGTGCACACGCGCGGAATTGGGATATGGGGACGATTTCGGGTGATACGTGCACCGAAATAAAAGTACTTGCCACTACATTATTCATAAAACAAGGGCTGAGAGGCGAGCCGCCGACGTAGGTCCACGCCGTGTGCGCACGCGGGGAATTCGGATACAGGGATCTGTTCGGACGGTATGCACCGAAATAGAAGTACTTGTCACACTACATTATTCATAAAACAAGGGCGAAGCCGGTAAATAGGCCGTGTCAGATCGACTCCTACGGCAGCGGCTCTCTTCGCGCGGGCCGAGAGGCGAGCCGCCGCCGTATGTCCACGCAGTATGCGCACGCGCGAAATGCGAATAGCTGGAATTTTTCGAGTCATAAGCACACCGAAATAAAAGTACTTGCCGTTACATTATTCATCAAACAAGAGCGAAGCCGGTAAATAGGCTGCGTCAGATCGAGGCCTGCGGCAGCGGTACTTTTCGCGCGGGGAGAGAGGCGAGCCGCCGTCGTAGGTCTACGGAGTATGTACACATACGAAATGCGGATGTAAGAACGATTTCGGGTGATATGTGCACCGAAATAAAAGAATTTATCATTAGATTTTATGCATTAAATTACAATTATAGCTGCATTCTCTCTTTCACTGGTGCCTGCAAATGGCGGTGAGGCTGTTCTTTACGTTCTATGCTTCACATAATCCAGAATTAATTTTCGCTATTGTAATAAATCTTATTGATATTAAATTTTTGGTAATCTATGAATAAAGTCAAGACATACTGTTAGGCCAATGAATGCTATATAGTATCACACGAAACAAGGGCGAAGCCGGTAAATAGGCCGCGTCAGATCGAGGCTTACGGCAGTGGCTCTCTTCGCGCGGGCTGAGAGGCGAGCCGCTGCCGTAGGTCCACACGTCGTGTGCGCACGCGCGAATTCCGATATGGGGACGATTTCGGGTGACCTGTGCACCGAAATAAAAGTACTTGCCACTACATTATTCATAAAACAAGGGCGAAGCCGGTAAATAGATCGCATCAGATCGAGGCCTACGGTAGCGGCTCTCTTTGCGCGGGCTGAGAGGCGACCCGCTGCCGTAGGTCCACGCCGTGTGCACACGCGCGGAATTGGGATATGGGGACGATTTCGGGTCATACGTCCACCGAAATAAAAGTACTTGCCACTACATTATTCATAAGACAAGGGCGAAGCCGGCAAATAGATCGCGTCAGATCAAGGCCTACGGCAGCGGCTCTCTTCGCGCGGGCTGAGAGGCGAGCCGCCAACGTAGGTCCACGCCGTATGCGCACGCGGGGGATCGGATACCAGGATCTGTTCGGACGGTATGCACCGAAATAGAAGTACTTGTCACACTACATTATTCATAAAACAAGGGCGAAGCCGGTAAATAGGCCGTGTCAGATCGACTCCTACGGCAGCGGCTCTCTTCGCGCGGGTCGAGAGGCGAGCCGCCGCCGTAGGTCCACGCAGTATGCGCACGCGCGAAATGCGGATAGCTGGACTTTTTCGAGTCGTATACGCACGGAAATAAAAGTACTTGCCGTTACATTATTCGTAAAACAAGGGCGAAGCCGGTAAATAGGCTGCGTCAGATCGAGGCCTACGGCGGCGGCTCTCTTCGCGCGGGCCGAGAGTCGAGCCGCCGCCGCAGGTCCACGGAGTATGCGCACACTCGAAATGCGGATATAAGGACAATTTCGAATGATATGTGCACCGAAATAAAAGAATTTACCATTAGATTTTATTCATTCAACAATTACAGCTGCATTCTCTCTTTCACTCATGCCTGCGAAGGGCGGTGAGGCTGTTCTTTACGTTCTATGCTTCGCACAATCCATAATTAATTTTCGCTATTATAATAAATCTTATTGATATTAAATTTTTTGTAATCTATGAATAAAGTCAAGGCACACTGTTCGACCAATGAATGCTATATAGTAACACGAAACAAGGGGGAGGCCTACGGGAGAGACTCTCTTCGCGCGGGCTGAGAGGCGAATCGCCCCTGTAGGTTCACACGTCGTATGCGCACTCGCGGAATTGGGATATGAGGACTGTTTGGGAAATATCAAGTTTTAAATTACCCGCGGTTGCGCGACTGAGGGATAACTCAAGCAGGCGGCCGCGCGACGGCAGCACTCATCAGCTGCTCTCTGCGGAACAGTTGAATCGCTACACTGATTAGCCGAGTACGGCAAAAATCATACTGTCTCTCTCATGCTTACACATGTAAATGAGAGAGACGGTGATTTGACTCACTCCTTGGGAACAACGAGATGAGGAAGAAGACGGAAGTGCTCATTCAGTCTGTCGCTGTAAAATTCTGGACGGCGTGCTCGCCACGAGGCCGCACGGCCGACTCTCATTCAGTCGGTTTACTCAACTCATCTCTTCGTCTGGTCGGCGTACTCGCCAAGAGGCCCCATGGCCGGCACACACGGCGTTATCACTACAGTCAGGCTCTCTCTCTGAAACGGTCGGCCTCGTGGAGAGTTTCAGAGTACAAGTTCGACAGCTCTCACACCGGATGGACTCAAGTGTGGCATTCTTATTCTTCTCAAACTCGACTCATGTAACGGTAGGCCACGTGGAGATTCAGGGTGGACATCCTCGGCAATTCTCATCGGATGGAATCAAGTGTGATCTTGCGCACTCTCTCCACATGGATATCATACGGCATCGGCTCACGCTGCTACGATCATACAGCAGCAGTTCTCACACGGTATAGTTCATTGCGTGCTTGCCACGAAGTGATTGGACTGCTCGTGCGGCATCTTCTAGTGCCGCAGTGAGTCTCACACGGCAGTGAAACTCAAACGGCATCTGCTGCACTTTGGAGGCTGCTCTCAAGGAGGAGGCTTCACTGGTGTTCTCACACGGAAACTTCTCACACGGCGGTGATACTCAAGCGGCATTCTTCTCACCGGCGCTCGATGCTTTGAGCACACCACGAGGCAGCTTCTCACCCGGACATTCTCATATGGCAACTCCTTACAGCAGGGTTGTGTCGCAATGCGCAACCCAGGACGGCTTGCTGCATCTAGCTAGCAACCAGGCGACATATCTCAGCAACTGCTACGCCAAACTCAACAGGATTGCTGATATGACCTCTCTCATCGGCTGCTTCGCATCCTCACACTCATCTCACCGGCTGTCTCATTTTAATCATCATGCTTAACATACGGCTCTTCTCAACTGCTCATCTTTGTTGCGGAATCACCATCACTCAACCAACTCATCAGCGTAAGGATTAATATAACTTCTACGTATGAGAATGTAACAACTCAATTACATGCGGCCATTTTATACCAAGGTGCGCTGCTATACGGAACGCATAGCCACGCGGTATAATTAGGAAATACTCAGGCACGATTAGGTCAGTAATACCTAATCGTGTCTTCTCATTGAAAACTCAACCACAATCAACTCAATAATAATTGATTGTGTTGCTTATGGTATGGTTAGCACTCTCATCAATGATTCGCAACGTCACACAGAAAACTCATACACTCAAACAGCAAACTCACCAATACTCACAGAAATTGTAACACTCATACACTCAACTACTTATTGTAACAGTTACACACACATTTTGTTCAATTTTTATAATACCTTTTATCGACATATGTAATAGTAATTTATATTTTATAGTTATTGTGAATATATTGAAATTTAATTGACCAAAGTATTTGGCTCTCAATTTATTTTGTAAACGCCCACAGCATGTCCTCATTATAATTTATGGAATTCTCAAACAGGGACGATGGCTTTTAAAATATTCTTACTGCTAAACCTGCATGCTTATTCTTTAGTGTTTTATGCATCTATTTATTATCTTTAAATTATAAACCTATTAGTTTGTCACTCGTAAATAATTGTATTTGTTACGTATCGGGTTATCACTAAAAGATACCATGATGATGATTGGAAAACGAAATCAAGTCCATGGCAAGCACAAGTCTCGGCTCAAAATGATTTCTGTCAAGTTCAGTTGACCTAAAAGCATTACTTTTAAAACATTTTTTATTTATTGCATGTTCTCTTTGGTACCTAAAACTCTATGCTTACTGTTTACTATTTTATGTATTCAGCTATGTACCTATTAGCAGTAATTAAATTATATGCTGGTAAATGAAACAATAACGTATTGAATAAAGAATAATTAATTCATTTACATGTTATTTTTCATTATTTATTGTTTATCTTCAAATATAAATATTCACTATATTCATATATAAACCACCTTTTAACTGCCTATTATCCAAGCTATTATCTCATAATTTATTATGTTATTAAAAATACCACAATATAGTATCAACAATGTTTTAGTTTGCATGATATTTGCCATTTTGTAAAAAATGAAAAGTAGAAATTTCGTTTTTATTTTATCATGCTTTCAATGTGCTTATCCCATATTAAAAATTGTAATCAAAAGTAATTTTGTATCTTATTATTATATTTTTATAAATATATCATCTTTGGAATATTATATTCCGATCTTATTTATAGCTATTATATTTCATACTTCTGTGTCAAATCGAATTCTGTTAAATAATAAGCGAAAATTGACTATGTAAGGTGCATTGAGGCGTTCAAAATCGTGTTTGTAGGTTTAGATTATCAGGAATTGATTACATGAAAATGTTATAATTGGGAAAAAGTTTTATTTAGATGTAACCTATATCTTCTGTATCTAACATTTTTGTGTAAACTTAAATCATTGAACAATAAGCGAAAATCGTCCAATTATAACTCTCTAAATGAAAAACTCTTCGCATGTTCTTTATAAAAAATGTCGCGAGCACGTATTTCCAGGAAAAAGCGCGGAAAGAATTGTTTATATTATTTCAAATTGGCAGTTATTATAAGGTATAATAAAACTTTGTTGATTCACTTTGATTTTATCATTTATTTAATAACCATTACCTACACGAAAACCCCTTCATGTGCTTTTTACAAAAAATTTCATACCCCCGTATTCACGGGCAATAATGCGATAAAAATTATTTCTTTACGAAAAATGTTGCAGACCTATATTTCCAGAAAATTATATTGAAAATAATTGTTTATTATAAATTAGTAGTTATTATAAGGTGTAATAAAAATTTGTTGATAAGCTTTGATTTCATCTGAAAATTGTTCAACAATAATAACGAGCTACGTTGAAATAGCAAAACTTTTTGAAAGAATAAAATGTAATAAATAATTATATAAATTGTTATTTATCCAGTGAAAATCTTTCTGTACAGTAATAATATTTATATTCAAAACCCAATCAAATTTTGTTTTTGAGGTTATGAATGCAATTCATTGCTACTATATCGTTCTGATTAATTTATATCATAATACAGTTACATAATTTGCAAAACTGAAATTTTTTAAGTCTATTTCACTTCAATTATTATTTAATAATATAATTTATAATTTTATTCTCCAAAAGTGTAGTCATAGCGCCATCTAGAGTCATTTACGAGAACTATACAACGTAAACAAATATAAGGCGTCAAAAAAGGGTGGTACGACTTACTTTGCACCATGCACAACCATTTTACGTTAGTGTATACATGATGAGTAGTTTTGCCAACCTCACAACTTATTGTCGAAAGTTTATATATGGAAAAAAATAAAATAATACTTTTTAACGAATTTCGAAAAAAGAAGATTGTTACGGTGAGCATATGTGTAAAATTTCAGGCAGATCCGATGTATATTCGAGCTTATGTTGAAGTTTTCGTTAAAAAATGTTACTAAAACATGCATAACTCGATAACAGTTATCTTTTTTGTTCTGAAAATTTAATATGATCATCTCCAAAGAATTTCCGAGCGCCTGACAATGCGTTTTTGTCACAAAACTCATTGTAGATTTAATTATTATTTAATATATAGTATGTTACCGACATATCGGTAACGTAGGGATTTTCACTTGAGTATTACATGGCCTTAAAGAATGATATGAATTCTGATACATAATATTGTTAATCACATATGATAGCATGATTTCTGAATGTAACTAGCTCGACATACCAGGAGTACATACGTTCGAAGAGTAGCCACGCCTTCACACTTAAACCATTATTATCAATGTATGGCTTAACGTGATTGGAGAGATCGCCTACGAATACGTGCTGTCTTGGTACCTCTCCCGGTATGTTGGTGTCTTAACTAACGCCTCTTTATATACCTTCTCTTTGTATATACTTACATATTACGTATACACATACACATTTAATACTGGACTATAAAAAGGCTTGCAAATTAATTATTGAACTATTGACTCGCGGAATATCGTTCCGTCTACGAAATTGTTGACTTTTACGTTTCGATGTAAGTAATTTTAGATAACTTTGTGAAAAAATTTTTTTATAATATTGTGACATATAACCAATGTAAAACGTGTTGAAATTTTATATAAAAAAATTCATTGTAGCCCTGAAGAGGAGAGGAAAAATAAACTCTCAAAACGTCGGAAAAAATTTTGTCTATATTTTTCTTACCTGGTAGTATGACCATTAATCTCCACATCATTACTACATTAAAAAAACTACCATCAGCTTCTACTATCTAATTAATTCTTATTATTAATAATATGCTCTGAGCAACCGCTATGGAGTAGCCAGTTAATCTCAACCTCGCTATTACATAACATGTTCGCCTCGCTGCCGTGCACCGCGTACACCGTTGCTACCCAAGTGTCTTCGCCGCTCCTCTTGCACTTGCTGGCTCTCTGCTGTCGGAAGTTTCCGCGCCCTCTGGCGCTGTTGTTTCTTCCGCCTCTGCCTCGTCCGCGACCACGAGTTGACCTCGTCATGTTTCACCGTTACGTCCCGCTTGGCAGTTATCTTGACACTCTCGGGCGAAATACCCAGATTTTCCACACCTGTAGCATCCTTCTGCTGAACTTTTCTTGGCCGCAAACACATTTGTACTTTTCTCTCCATGCTGACTTCGATTTCTTGTTTCAGCTAGTTTAATTTTGTTTCTGATGTAATCAGCCGTTTGATCTTCTTCCTTTAACGTATCGCTCAAATCGCCTATATAACTATGGCAACGTGTTGAGCATATAATTCAATTTTTCCTTTTCACTTATTTTGGCACCCGCGCCTTTTATCTCGTTCACTATTTTTTCAAACTCACTGAAAAATTACTCTGAATCACTATGATTTTTTAATCTCATTTTTTCCAGTCTATTCCTGTATACAATTTTTAAAGCCGTTGATTCCGTTAGATACATATTATCCAACTTTCTCATAACTTTGAAGGCTGTTTCTTCCTCGCACACAAATTTCAGTTGCTTATTTCAGATCGCACAGTACATATGATTTATTGCTTTTAATTCTTTTTCATCCCAATCTTCTTTATCTGTATGTCTTAATCTTCCTGTGATTTTCTCTTCTTGTTTGACCTCGAACGTTCGTTCGTGTCCGGACTCTTCTTCTTGCTTGACCTGCAATGTTGTAGCTACTTCCTTTGTTTTGAACGTTCCTTCGTGCTCAGACTTTCTCTTCTTCGAGTCTTTTTCCATATACTTTTCTTACGGTACTCACATACACGGCACTTTTGTTATCTCTACATGACTCGAAAGTAGATGTAAAAGATAAGTAAGAAACTAACTACGCTTTTCGCTACCATCTTAAGGTGTGGAATATTTAATAAAGGAGAAGAGGCAGCTTTAATAGTAAAATAGAAAGACTGCTTTATTAAAGGTAAAAGTTACAATCCAGCGCGTCATTGCGTCACGCGTGAGGTGCTCACTATTCAACGTACAGCGGTAGAGAGTGTGAGAGCAGCGCGTCGCTCGCTGATGCTCGAGTTACACGCACACACTAGGGATGGGAGATTTACATGTGTGCGTTCGGACTCTTACATGCGCGCTCTCGATACAGTCGTGTGCTCACACATACTATACATTTCTCCATGCATACGATATAGATATATACTATTTTCAACAATGTTATAATGTTAAATATTTCGTATGAAGGAGGAGCATCTCGGGTGAACATTTAGGAGTGCAATCAAATAGAACTAGTTTACTATCAATAGCAATTAGCATGTAGTGCTTGTCTATTCTTAACTAAATCATTTTACAGTGAGAAATGGTACATTGCCACGGGGCGACTGATAAAGGTAATATACAAGTGCCGATGTGAACGTGTCGGCGTCTTGTTTACATGTGCTGGAATTCGGGATATTGAGCGTTATTAGAGTAGGTAGGCTACAGTCTAGTCTTCCCAAGAATAATTGTTATAATGTTGGTTAAAATATTCCATCTCCATTCCAAATAGTTTTAAAAACTACACTCTTAGAAAACTTTCATATATGAGGGAACCCATGAAACTTTTTATTTTAGGTGAGTAAGGAAAAATTAATTTTTTTTTGTGGCACATTGTTGATCAACCTTTTTTCGTAAAGTAATATGTTCAAATAACGAGAAAAACATCGGGCTCTTAGTTTTTTTAAATACTTTTTTTTTAATTCGGAGAATTTCCTTTAATCGTTAAAAATGATTTAATATGTAAAATACTACGTTTTTTATACTAAAATAATATTTATTTTTCATTTCACATTAATATTTACAAAAACAATTAAATCTGTAAACAATAAATTATTTTACTAATGTATTATAAATAAATAAATTAACATATTAGCATAACAATTAACAATATAACTTATTTGGCTTCATTTTCGTTTCATTTTTTTATGTTTTCTGATTTTTTCTTTCGGAGCTACATCCCAGATATGAGACTTTAAGGGGTCGCCGCAGTTAATGTATTATTACATGAAAGTATTGTAGCATATTTTATTTTCTAAATAAAAAAATATGACAATTTTCCAAAATCCAAGAGTTGTCCGCACTTGATATACAAATTTTGAAGTGATTCCCAAAATTTCAGCTATGTCGGTTAATTCTTTACAGAGAAAACTTTGAAAAACTAGTTCTGTTACTCTGGCATTCCGTTAAGGTAGTACCGTCATTACCTAAATAGCGTTGAGATATTAATGAAATTAAATATATTAATTCATTTTGGTCTAAAAGCGACTGAAGAAAATTTTTGTAACTTTTTGGAGCGTTACAGAAAAGTTATAAGCACTTTAATTTTTACTAATTTAACACGTAGTCTTATGGGAAATCGTGTTTCCAGCACAGTTATCTTCAAATTGCATAAAAACTGCCGTTCAAATTTGAAAACAAAATAGAGAAAATATAAATTTGACATCTGCAAACCATTTTGAGCTCCTGAACGTATTGATTAGGAGCATGTGACAATAGAATGGAGCGATGAAATATGATTATAAACAAAAATAGCAGACGACATGCATGAGAGCGAGAGAGATAGAATGACGGCGTATGGTATAGTTTGTGCTCTCGCTGAGCGCACAAACTATAAGTCGCTGCCGTACTATCTTAAAGCATAATGTTTGCATGGTAGATTATCGAGACATATATTGCAGGAAAGATAGTTCAGATACAGTTGTTTACTATTTTCTGCACTCCAAAGCAACTGAAAAATTTTATTTGAATTCGGAGCTGATTTGAAATCAGGTCGAATGAGCACATCTATAAAGCTTTAATATTGGATGATGTAACTAAACAAATTTTACTTGATGTTTTTGTTTGCTTCTCTTTATCTATCTAATGGATGAAACAGACCGAGAAAGCGAAGCCCACTATATCTCTCGCTCTCACTCTAAACAGGAGCTTCGCTCGTACATTGTGATAGACGGTCCATACTTACTAAGTACGTCTATGCTGTAATATGAGAAGGTGAAGATGAAGGTAAAGATGAATCTTGCTTACTGAACTAGCTCAAGTTAGATTTACAGGAGAGCACAATAGGAACAACATTATTTTTTCTCCTTATACTTTAGGGGTAAAAACAATAGCTCTTAGTATACGTTTATGAGCGAGTTGAACAGAGCGTATTTTACGCAAAAAATGAGCTGCGCGCACCCGCTGGTCTGCTTCTGCTGGACACTCCCATGTATAAGATTTATAAGATTAAACAAGTAAAACATTTTTTATATCGTTTATAATAAATTTATATACATATTTTTTTTTCAAAAATTATTTGAACGATAAAAATATGTTTAGAAACAAATTGTATAATACTATTAGAACCTCAATTAAACTCAAATAAAAAACGTCTTTTTTACGAATTTAGTGAGAATTTTTTTTTTTTTTTAAATAATGAAAAATTTTCACTTTTTTGTTCACGTTTTATCTCATTATCATGTCATGATCATTCTTTAAGCATCTGGGGAATGTTGGCATACGTAATTACCTAAAATGGGCCGGTATTTTAAAGTACTTTACTCTCATGTTAAACATGTGCCATAGAAAAACTTCATTTTTTAAGAAGAGTGGCCCCATAGATTGATGAGACTTTGAATTGTAATAACTTTCCATCTAAAACTGGCACACCTATAATGTCAATGGGGATTGATTAGACTTCGTAAAAACTAGAAAATAAAACAAAAAAAAGTTGATAATTTGAAATTTTTTTTTTAATGTAAAAAAAAAGAAAATTTTGTTATTTTTTAAAAAACGCAGTTACTCTACATTTATAGTAATTTATTCAGTGCAACCGTAGGCACACTTTTAAAACATAGATTTCTGATACAATAGAGATAAAATATATTGGAAAAAATTTTTTTCAGATTTTTCAGAAGAGACTTTTTTTTAATTTGGCTTAAGAAAATAAAAACAGTGCTGAGTTTATTTTCAAACCAATGATAAATTGATATATTCACAAACCTTTACACAATATATATATAGGTTCAATCAAAAAGTATATAAAGTACCCTTATTTTTGCACTACCTTCTTATAAAAAACAGTTTTGTTAACCCATAAAAACGTCAAGGTCATCGAGAAAGATTGCGGTTTACTGAAAATTAAAAGTTTCATGGATTTTCTCATATATAGAGATTTTCTCATATATTCTGTCTACATTTTGCGTTTACAAATGTACACATTGTATACCTATACATGTAGAAGTTTTCTGACAGTATACCGAGAGGTTTTTCATTATTCATTTAAACTTGTACAAAGAAAATAAAATTATAACAGTAACAAGCATAAACATATCGAAGTTTGGAAAGTTGTGCGAGTCATGTGTGTGGTAGTACTGAAAAAGGGCTTTAGTTAAAGTTTTTCAAAAATAGAGTTATAGAATTTTTTGCTTTGTATGAGATCCATTGCAGCATCTGGGTAGATATAAACACATACACATAAATTTTTTGAAAAAAAAAAGTTTAAACGAACTGTCTACTTGATTTTATTATGTTGTAACATTTAAATCGTATGATTTGTCGTAAACTTTTTCAAGTGACTTAAAGTGGTTCTATGGTTCAAATTGACCTTAAATATAAAGATCTTTTACAATGACTACTTCGCATGCTATAACATAAATAACGGCGTTACCTAAAAGAACGGCATTTTAAGTAACAAAACAGTTTTTTGTGCCAAAATTTAACCATTGTCAAAGTAGATACCACTACATAAAAAAATTCAATAAAACAAGATTGCAATGTTATAAGCAATGTCTTGTTAAATTTTGAGGTTATTTCATGACCTACATTTTCCGAAAATCTGTTTAAAATCTTAAAATTTCCGGAAATCGTGTATTACATTTTTGGACACGTTCCCCGGAAAATGTAGTATGAAATTACCTATAAATTTAACACGACATGGCTTGCATCATTACGTAGAGCCAGATCACCCTCTTTTTGCGAAAAAGTTTCTAGAATTAACAAAAAAAAAAAAAAAAAAAAAAGAGATAAAATGTCGATGCCAGTAGGTAGGGTTCTACGCTTCTGTTTCTTCTATATGGTGTAAGGACATAACACAAAAAGCTCTAACAGGCACAAACAAAAATCTTATCATCAATTTTTAAAAAAATGAAAATAATGCATGTAAATTTCCCGGAATTAAAGACTGTGTAACGTACAAGAATAATGAAGGAGAAAAAGTAGCAGAACTAAAATGTTTGCTACTCAGTATCTTGAAAGAGTTACATATAGCTTTCAAAGAGCAATATTCAGATCTAGATTTTGGATTTTCTACGTTTGCAAAAATGAAGGGAAAATGTTGTTTGCTAGTTGGAAGTACTGGTACTTATATCGTCAGTGCCTGTTCGATCCATCCAAACGATAAATTGTTAATATTGGGTCATTTATTTAATTCTTGAATAAGAAAAATAAGAATAATTTTAAAATTGATATGGATTGCCAATACTTTTATTTATTTCAGGATGTTCTCTAGATAAAATCACAGATGATAATGTTCATAACTTGATGGATTATAAAGATGTGATTAACTTTATTGTTTGTGATAAGAACACAACTTCTGCATGTCAACGACTCAGCGGAACAAGGTTGTATCTCGGGGTGCGGACGAAGAACGTCGTATCTCGGCGCACGGACGAAGAAGGTCGTATCTCTGCACACGGACGAAGAAGGTCGTACAGTAATTATACTAAGTAGAAGTACTTGTACTTAGAAGTGCATATGCCAGAAACATAACTATTTATTCCTTAAAGTTGCAATTTACAATACGACGATCTTCGTCAGCGCGGCGAGATACGACCTTCTTCGTCCATGCGGCGAAATGAGATCTTCGTCCGCGCGCTGTGATATGATCTTGTTCCGCTCAGCCGTCGATGTTGAGAATATTTTTTAGGAAAGTGCAAAAACTATTACTTGAAAGGTTGCGAACATACTTAGCAAAATTTTTTAAAAAGAGTATGCTTAGATAACTAACATATTCACAGTAGATATCAAATCCAGTCAGCACATTAAAGACTATCGAAGACGACGCAGATGACTTTATAGATAAATGGTTTCGAAAAGTGAAAAAGTTATTACTTTCTGCATTTATTTCAAGACATCAATCAATTTTTTACAATAATTGCAAAATGAATATCGAAGAGGATGAAATACTTCTAAACTTGGATTTTGCAGACAACTACGCATTTATAGTACAAAATGCATCTCAGCTTCCATTGGAACAACAACCAAACGTCAGTTTTCGTAGCATTTGTCAGTTTCATGCGGGAGGAAAAACTACAAAAAGAATGGATGTTGTCACATCCGACAATCTGAATCACGATGTTGTGGCAGTTCATACTTATTAACAACTAATAATCAAAAGTCTGAAGGAAGAATTTGCAGCAGTTAAAAAATAGTATATTATGCAACATGGGCGTAAAATGCGATTTTACACCCGCGTACTGATCGCCACGCCCGAGGGTCGGTGCGACGGCTGCGCACAACAGTGAGAGTAAAATTTTATACATACGTAGAAGTTGGTATCTAAATAAAATATTAAAACCCCGTCAAACCACCAAATTATTTATGGAAGTGGGGCGAAGGAATGGGTCGGGGGAGAAGGAGCGGGTCCAGGGGACGAAGCCCCCTCCGGGTTGGGTGGTGGAGCCCTCCACCTACAATAAAATGCATTAATTAAAATGAATAATAAATAAAAACATGAATTCTAAAACATATTCATCCATTCACGAAAATCACTATAAAATTTACGATAGATAACTTCAGATTTGTACGGAAGCGTGTGGTTTACCGTCAGCTGCAGCCAAAATATCGTCGGAAAGATAGGAGTCATGATCACTTATTTTGAATGCTATGACTTAGAAAGTACTTAAAAAGTGTTGTACCGACGAAATTCAAAGCGACACTATTTACATTACGAGCATGGATCTTTTTCATGAAATTTGTTTTTGTTTTTTTTTTCTTTTTAAGTCATTCATTCACGAAAATCATTATGAAATTTACCATATATAACTATAGATTTTTACGGAAGCGTGTGATATCAAGGTGTAAAATAATAATTAAGTTTTTTAAAATTATTTTTTTAAGTGATCGATCTTCTCAACAATTTAAGAATTTTAAAAATGTCTTAAATTTGTATCACCACGACGTTGATTTTAATATAACAGCATAGTGGCATTTTCTTCCTACCGCACATGGTAAAGATGTTTATGACGGGATTTATGCACGGAAAAAAATTGGGAGTGGCTACACCTCCGAGAAAGCCGAACGTTGCCCAATACAAGCCACGATTGAACTCTAGATTGGATATGCAGAACCTCGAGGCTTCTCGGATAAGAGGAGAAGCGGCATGATTGGTGCATCTAACCTTTGTCCTTGATTATTTAAATGAAAAAATAGTTAAAACAAGAAATGAGCTATACGTGAAGATAGCCAAACATCTACTGTATCAAACTAAAAACTTTTTTACAGCATAGCATTTACAATTTACTGAATATAAAGGATTTATTAAAAAAAATTTGCGCCATCCAATCTGCCGCTTGCGGATTGATTGGCGCATACGTATACCTATAGCTTTAGATCTCTTGCGCAAACTAATGTGCTGCACATGCCCGAATAGACTGTCCATTTTTAACATCATTTATAGTACTTTCCAACTTATCTTTGTCCCACTCGTTGTATTTTTTTGCAATCTTGCCCATCTAAATAATCATACCCTCAAAATATTTTCTCAAGAACGATATTACTTTATACACACTTGCTGCGCGAGTAAAAATATCAGATAATGCACTTAATGCATAAACATTATAATAAGAGAATATAAAAATGCACTTATTTTGATAAATAAAAGCTAGGCGGTGTATTTTCTAGAAAATCTAGTTTGGAAACAAATTTTTGATGATTAAAATTTATATGAATTAGAAATTATATTATTATTATCTTGAAAAATGAAAAAAATGAGTTTTGTATGTCCAACGATTACGGGAGTTAAATTGTCTTAATCGTTTCAAAATTCCTTGTAGAGGTAGATTATGGATAGCTCTCGGTCGAGTTCTTTGGGCAAAATGATTGGTCCATACATTTCAGAGATATTTGAGGTTACAATATTTTTAGCCTTTTTTCATATCATAATTTCTCGAGAACGGCTCTATGTATCTGAATTGGATGGGTAGCATTATAATACTCAAAAGATACGTGTTTTGTAGAGAAATAGAGTTCGTAAATTATTTATTATACGAGTTCTTATGGCAAAGTAATTCGTTTATGAATTTCAGAGATATTTGACGTTAAAACTGTTTTAGACCTCTTTTAAAATCGTAATTTTTCGGGAACGGCTTTATGTATAAACATGAAATTTATAGACAATTTTGTGGGTGGTATAGGCAATATAGGATAAGCAACCGTTTTGGTGTGCTATTAAAGCAGACAACAGTCCGTATTAGTGACACTTTTTAACTAACTATTATTAACAAATAGTATATCCAACCGAGTAATTTATGGGATAAATCGTCTCTTTACTGTTTGTTGTAATAGCTATTTATTATTTTTAAGGTTAGAACCTTTTCCTTAAATCGTAAATAGCAAAAAGAGCACACAAATACGGATAGGCACACTACTAGGGATAAGTACCCTATGTGATTATTACAATCATTTTATTTATTTTTCACACATAATTTACACAAAATAATAATATATATTACTTTATTCATATTTTATACATAATTTAATGAATTCAGAATCGATTTTACAGAATTAGACCATTACAACTAAAAACGATAATAATGCATGCTCGACTCTCGCGACGCGGACTGATCTTGAAAAACGCAGCACACAAAACCACTGTAGAATTTTTGGGAGTACACTGCAACCTTCATACATATGAAAATTCAAATACTGTTGAATAATATGAGAAAAACGAGAAATTCATGTGTATTTAGGCACTAAAAATCGTTTTTATTATTATAGGTCTAGCTCACCAAGAATTGATTGTACATACAAATTTTAAATGGAAGAAAGTTTTGTTTGAATATTACTTGCAACTATTGTATTTAACATGTTTGTATAAAGTAAAATCCTGTAAAGTAAAGTAAGTACTTTTCTCTTCTTGCAGGTATCTGGGGCAGCGAGAGGAGTAAACAACGAGCACTGCTGCACTGTCTCTTGGATGTGGTAATGTTGTCTGGGTGATTGATTTATTAGCCATATGTAGTTTTTAGGTGCCCTTTGGTCGTTGTTTGGCTCCCAGAGAAGTGACCGTGTATATCCTCAGATTGAGGATATCTCTAGCAATGAAACAACAAGTGAAGGTCACCACTGGTCCTTCCCCTCTACCAGACGATGTGGCCACCACTAGTTATATCATTCTGGTCAACAGATCGGTGTCCTAGAAGCAACGCCAACCTGGACAGGCCAGCTCCACTTTGTTGCCTCTGTAGCTTCAGCAGTGCTTTAAGAGTGTCAGTGCTTTAGGATGTGAGGGGACAGAATAGGAACTGGAGAAAAATTTAAAAAGTGCAGGGACTGTGTTTAGATACGGTACAGAAAATTAGTTATTACTGAGTAAATTAGTCAAATTAATTTATAAGTTTATCTAGGATATAAGAACTCGCCTCAGGAGGTTTGTCGTATTTTAATACTTGTTAATATATTTACAAAAAGAAGCTCTTGTGTACGTACTACATTTAATATAGATATTGTAACATGGCAAATTGTTCTATACAAAAAATGTAATGTATATACTAGCGGACTCTGTCAGGCTTACAGTGTGCTAGAAAACAATTAGACAGGTAAGTCTTGCAGAATACTATAGGGACTTCCCTATTAATTATTTTGTAGTAAACTGTAAGACTGACAAAGTTAGCTAGTATATTCAACAAATTATATATACACTTATCGGGGTTTATGTAGCCCAAGACTGTATATTAGTACCTACAGCCTAGAGTTCCTTATGGCAAGTGACTAAAGAAATAATGGACCCTGGGGTTATAGACTCTAGGTCAGGCCGCATAAACCCCTATATTTAGAAATATTATGAAGCCCGGGCTGCATAATCAAAATCGAGCTCAATAAACCCCTATATGCAAAAAAACGGGCTTTATAAACCCCTTTCGAGAAATGCGTATATTTGAAGAGATATCAACGTATAGATCGGTACTTTTGAAGAGATGTTGGCATTTTGAAGAGACTCCTCAAATTTCTCAAAGCAAGAATCGCGACTTTTGAGGAGAAATCTATACCCCCTTTTCCCAGAGTCGGTAACCTGAGGGTCATTATTTCTTTACTCACATTGTTCGAACTCTGAACGAAAGGTTCACATCTCCTCAAAAGTACCAATTTACAAACATATACACCCACACACACACACACACACACACACACACACACACACACACACACACACACACACACACACACACACACACACACACACACATATATATATAATATACACTTATCGGGGTTTATGTAGCCCAAGACTGTATATTAGTACCTACAGCCCAGAGTTCTCTATGGCAAGTGACTAAAGAAATAATGGACCCTGGGGTTATAGACTCTAGGTCGGGCCGCATAAACCCCTATATTTAGAAATATTATGAAGCCCGGGCTGCATAATCAAAATCGGGCTCGATAAACCCCTATATATAAAAAAACAGGCTTTATAACCCCCTTTCGAGAAATGTATAATATATATATATATATATATATATATATATATATATATATATATATTCACATTTCACCTAACCCCTTTATGGAGCCCATCCCCGTATATCAGTACCTACGCCCAGAGTTCCCGTATACAAGTGACTAAAGAAATAATCCCTGTCTGGGTATAGAAACTCTAGGTCGGGCTCCATAAACCGGGACGTATTGAATGTTTATGGAGCCCGGGCTCCATAAAGCTATCTATCATTAAAAAAGGGCTCCATAAAAGTAGTTAACGAAATGTATTATATATATATATATCTATATATATATATATCTCAATATTATATAGGTGTAAGCATTTTTTGGGGTCCGCTCCTCCTCCGCTCATCAAAATAACGTAAAAACTTATGAATTTTTACGTTATTTTGAGGAATTTGGTCTATTTATAGCCTCCGCTCCTCCGCCGCTCCTCATCCGCTCAACCGCCGCTCCTCCTCTGCTCCTCCTTAGCTCCTCCGCCCCTCCAGAGCCACTCTTCTTCTCCTTTTCTCCTCCTTTCCTCCTACCCTCCTTATTGCTTTCTAATAAATGTATATAATATATACATAATATATAGTATATATTTAGTTTTGTTGACAGCTACGTCATTTTTTATTTTTTTTGTTTTTCCGAGGTACTTCCATTACAAGAGCGCCTCCTCCTTGCCTACCCTATCTATAATAACTCTATCAGGATTAGCCTTCTTGGCCTCAAGGCGAACCTCGATAGATTCCTTGATCTGTTATATGTAATTCATATATGAATTCGAATATTCGATGAAGTAACGCACAAGACAAGCTTACAACAATGAAAATTATAAATTTGAAAAATGCTTAGATTATGATGAAAATTGTTATATAGGAGTTTTCGAGGACGTTGATCAAGATTTTGCTATTGGACTTTGGAAATTCAAAATGCCGGATCCAATATGGCGGTAAAAAATTCGAAAAAATTTTAGATTCTGCTTCGAATTAGTATACAGGGGTTTTCGCGATCCCTGATCAAAATTTTGTTTTTGGACTTTCGAAATTCAAAATGGCGGAATCAACATGGCCGTTAACAATTCGAAGAAAGCTTAGATTCTGCTCAAAATAGACATGCGGGTGTTTTCGAAGTTGCTGATCAAGATTTTACTATCAGACTTTCATAATTGAAAGTGGTGGATCAAATATGGCAATAAAAATTCGAAAAAAGATGAGGTTTTTCTCAAAATTGGAATACAGGTATTTCAGATGTCGCTGATCATGATCTTGCCATAAGACTTTCGAAATTCAAAATGGCGGTCAAAAGTTCGAGGGAAGCTTAGATTTTGCTTAAAATTCGTATACAGGGGTTTTCGAGGTTACTGATCAAGATTTTGTTATTGGGCTTTCGAAATTCAAAATGGCGGAACCAATATGACTGTTAAAAGTTTGAAGAAAGCTTAGATTTGACTGAAAATTGGAATACAGGGGTTTTCGAGGTCGCTGATCAGGATTTTCCTATTAGACTTTCGAAATTCAAAATGGCGGATACAATATGGTAATGAAGAGTAAGAAAAAATATTAAATTGTGTTCAAAATTAGTATACGGGGGTTTTTGAAGTTGCTGATCACGATTTTGCTATGAGACTTTCAAAATTGAAAATGGTGGATCAAATATGGTAATTAAAAATTCGAAAAAAGATGAGGTTTTTCTCAAAATTGGAATACAGGTGTTTCCGATATCGCTCATCACGATCTGGCGATCAGACTTTTGAAATTCAAAATGTCCGTCAAAAGATAGAGGGAAGCTTAGATTTTGCTTAAAATTATTATTTTTGTTTTTATTTTATTAAGATTTTGTTATTGTACTTTCGAAATTAAAAGTAGGAGAACCAATATTGCCGTTGAAAATTCGAGGAAAGCTTAGATTTGACTGAAAATTGGAACATAGGGGTTTTCGGATCGCTGTTCGCGATCTTGCTATCAGACTCTCGAAATTCAAAATGGCGGTTAAAAGTTCGAAGGAAGCATTTTACTTAAAATTTGTATAGAGGTGTTTACGAGGTTTACGATAAAGATTTTGCTATTGGACTTTCGAAATTCAAAATGGTGAATCCAATATGGTGGTGAAGAGTTCGAAAAAAGCTTAGATTTGGCTCAAAATTGGTATACAGAGATTCTCGAGGGTGCTGATCACGATTTGGCTATTAGTAATTTTTTACTGAATAACCGACGTGTTGGTTTATAGAACTATCCAAATGTAACTTAGATCTCACCATTCAAAAGAGCACACTCATCAGTAGTGAAATTCGTTTTGGAGTCAATATTATTTTTTTTCCTGTTGAAAACATATACTTGAAATTAGAAGTTATTGGTGATATTCAAGAAAATGAGAAGATCAAGTAATACAAAAGGCACATCAGGTAGTTTAAAGTTTATTGAATTTCTTTACTTCCTTCAATAAAAACTCATACAATTTTAATGGTTTCCAAAATTTGATAGTGACATAGTCAATAGATTAGGCCTACCTTAATATAAAACGCATCTTTCTATTTACCTCTAGGCTGAAAAATAGAACAGAATTTACAATTTAATCAGTATCTAAAAATGGGGGGTTGACGAGCGGGGCGAGTAGGGGTACCCCCTAGTGTATACACACACACACACACACACACACACACACACACACACACACACACACACACACACACACACACACACACACACACACACACACACACTGTATAATCCGGGAAATAATGTGTATGTGTCTATATATATATATATATATTCACATCTGGGACGCATTTTGAGGATTATATAGGTCATATATACCGAATTTTGAGGATTTTTTAGGCATTTTGAGGAGTCTCCTCAAAAGTCCAAAGCACTCGAGAGGCATTTTGAGGATTTTTCAGCGGTTTCCACAATAGTGTGTTAATACATCGATTTCGGAAATTCCGTGATATTTTTCCGTAAAAGCGGGCGCCGCAGGCGTCGTGGTGTTAGTCAATAACCTTAGGGTCATTATTTCTTTAGTCACGCGCTTGTTTATTGGTTGTTTATAACAATGTTTATATTTGTATCACCACTATTGTACAAATTCTTTATGAAATCCTCAAAATAGCGAACTCGAAGCGCCTGCTGATTTTTCTCGAGAGAACTTTAAGATGACTGCCGCCATATATATATATGTGTGTGTGTGTGTGTGTGTGTGTGTGTGTGTGTGTGTGTTTGTGTGTGTGTGTGTATATATATATATTTAATACATCTCGTTAACTATGTTTATGGAGCCCTTTTTTAAAGATAGCTTTATGGAGCCCGAATCCTTTCATGGAGCCCGGGCTCCATAAACATTCAATACATCCCGGTTTATGGAGCTCGACCTAGAGTTTCTATACCCAGAGAGGGATTATTTCTTTAGTCACTTGTATACGGGAACTCTGGGCGTAGGTACTAATATCAGGGATGGGCTCCATAAAGGAGTTAGGTGAAACATATAATTATATATATATATATATATATATATATATATATATATATATATATATATATATATATATATATATATATATATATATATATATATATATATATATATATATATATATATATATATATATATATATATAAGTTATATGTTTCACCTAACTCCTTTATGGAGCCCATCCCTGATATTAGTACCTACGCCCAGAGGTCCCGTATACAAGTGACTAAAGAAATAATCCCTCTCTGGGTATAGAAACTCTAGGTCGAGCTCCATAAACCGGGATGTATTGAATGTTTATGGAGCCCGGGCTCCATGAAAGGATTCGGGCTCCATAAAGCTATCTTTAAAAAAGGGCTCCATAAACATAGTTAACGAGATGTATTAAATATATATATATACACACACACACACAAACACACACACACACACACACACACACACACACACACACACATATATATATATGGCGGCAGTCATCTTAAAGTTCTCTCGAGAAAAATCAGCAGGCGCTTCGAGTTCGCTCCAACGTTTTTTTTGCGGTTCTTAAGGTGATGCGATACTCACGCTAATACTCAAAATTGGGTTCCCGTTTTTCTCATTCAATTCTTAATTTTAAGGAAAAAACTCCTTGATACACTATAGTTCTTTATTAAACTTAAAACGTGTCAAGGAGTTTTTTACAAAAAGTTTAAAATTGAAGGAGAAAAATGGGAATCCAGAATTGAGTAATAGCGTGGATATCACATCACTTTAAGAGAAAAGGGTAACTTCCACGCTCGCTAGATTCACCGTATGATAGTGTTGTGCACACTGAAGCTATTACGCGGATTTTCGGCCTTCGTTAACGTGTACTTGCGCCGCTGCGACGTGGAGACATCAAGCGATCGTGCGACAGGCGAGATGAACCTGCCGCACAATCTTCATCGTCGCGAAACCACGACTACGAGACAGTTGACACCGCAGCCAAGAGAGAAAGACGATCGTCGCTGTAGTTTTCGTCAGTTAAGGTAAGCTTGCACGCATCTACCGCGCCGCGATATAGTACCGCGGAACCGCTTGTCTAGGCTCGTGGTATCTAGACAACGGGTTCGAATAGGCGCTCTAGTGCGGAGAGAGCAAGTGCGTGGAGAGAGTGTAGGCTCCGGGCTCGCGCTTTATCAAGGTTAGACGCAAGGTCGAATCACGGGCTATTTCAAAGCTGGTGGGTACGCACAACAGGAAGGCACACGTGCCGCCCCGCCACCTACCGTCTCTCTTGCACTTATAAGTGTGTGCGTCGCACAGCGATCGCGACCGCTCTCTCACTTCGCCGCTTTACTTGGCGAGCGCGCGAGTTAAGTGTAAGGGTGAATGGCTTTTTTCGTCTGAGACAAGTCAAACTGGCTTTCTTTCGTCTGGGAGGGCGCAAACTGGCTTTTCTTCGTCTAGGAGGACCCAAGCTGGCTTTTCTTCGTCTTAGATGCATTTTTGGCTTTTCTTCGCCTGTAACTTCCAACTTGGCTTTTCTTCGTACCACGCGACGACATACGATTGAACCTTGAACGAAGCGAAAATCTAACAGATTATAGTAGTGCATTATTAATTCTCTTTTCGAGTAAGTTCCTAATAGGTGAGTAAGTATATCGGAAATTTGTTTATAACTCAGTACTTCTACATCACACGTTTGATCTGAAAAAAATAAATGAACGCTTTATTTTTCCGAACAAATCTAAACTACTTCGTTCCTGTATTATAAGATTTATGAGCGCTTCGAAAAAGTTTAGATGTTTGTCTCGTCAATCAGTGGCTTTGGAAATATTCCATAAATTTCGATTCATAACTTCAGTGTTGCTATTCATGTTTATCTTAGCACTCTTCGCTACTATGAGCAGGAGTATCATGATCAATCCGCTCTTCATTTTCCTGTAAAAAGGAAGAAACTTTTCTTACCCTTTTTGCATCTGTTAAGTTATAACGACGCGGTTGCCCGCGTATATAGAAATCTAAAGAGGGAACCTGATGTTTTTCTACAAGGAGTTTCTGATATCGCGGCACGGTCTTATCACGTTGCTGTTGGTGAGTTTTATTAGACATTTCTTTATCTTCTAATGTTTTATCCGAATCGACCGGCAAATTTTAGTTCCTCGTAAAACGGTAAAGTTTCATTTTCTCGAAGTTCGATATGTCTTTCGACCGTATCTGTATTTGGGTCAATGACATGTTTATGAAGGTCTTCGTATGGCCCGTATAAAAGTGTGAATAGCGCATAATTTGTTGTTGAGTGAATACTTTGATTGTAGATCAATATTGCGGTAGTTATATGGTTTTTCGTAGTCTCTCGTGGGTTTTGATCGATTAGTATGCCTAATTTTTCTTTTAGAGTTGAATGAAGTCGCTCGATGGATCCGTTGGAGGTGTATCTGTTGATGGTGGTCTGATGATATTCGATTTTGTGTAATCGGCAAAATTCCTTGAATATTGTAGAGTTGAACTCACTTCCACTATCTGTAGTAATTTTATCAGGGAAGTTGTGATGTGAAACAAAATGCCTTAATTTACTTATTACCGTTATTGCATTGCCGTAGGGCAAATGGTAAGCTTGAGCGTATTTTCAGAATATGTCGATGATCGTGAGAAACTTTTCCTTGCTATAATGGAATATATCTAGATGGAAGTTTTGGAGGGGCTTATTCGCTATTATAGGCCCATACGTCTCTGTGACATAAGGCCTTCTCTTGTATTTGTGCTCTAAGCAGGTTTCGCATTAGTTGATGTAATTTTGAATCATCCTCTCCAGATTGCGCGTGTATAATTTCCTTTTGAAATACGCTACCGTTTCTCTGATTCGATTGTGAGTCTTATTATGGTATCTTTCTAATTCCTTTAAGAAATTAGTTCGATTGGTTAGAGGAGTGTAGGTATTTGTTTTGACTAATTTTAATTTTTCGTTAAAATGTTTTTTCAATATTCTATAGGCAATCATTTCTAGTTCTTCGGTTTCAAAATAAATTCCATACTGTTTATTCGGTTTTATATTTTCGTTGAAAAATTTAAGTAAGTACGCTTCTGCATCGTTTTTGTTTATTTTTATCATAAATTGAATTAATTTATCCTTTGTTGTTTTGACTTGGTAATTTTCCATTTTTGCCTATTATGCTATAGTTAAATTCGTGTATATTTTAATCTGACACAGGTAGTGAAAATACTGGGTTTTGTTCGGCTGTATGAATCGTTACGTCTTCTTCGTCCTCGGACGTTTGAGTCAGCTCTTGGTTGTTGAGGGGGGTGATATCGGACGCTTGTGGGACCATAGAGAGTCCTATTCGTCTTCTTGATTGTTTATCTCGATTCTGCTTAAAGCGTCAGCTATTTTATTCTCACATCCTTTCTTGTATTTAATTTCATAATTATACTCTTCTAATTTCAGTCTCCAACGAATTAATCTAGTCTTAGGTGTTGTCAAGGATCAGAGCCAAGTGAGAGGCTTATGGTCTGTTTCGATAATAAATTTTCGTCCATAAACATAGGGTCGAAAATATCGGCATTCTTCGACAATTCATAATAGTTCTTTCTTTATAGTAAAGTAGTTCTGTTCTGCAGAGTTTAAAGTCCTCGAAAAGTTGGATATTGGATGTTGTTCTTGGGATAAAACTGCCCCAATAGCTGTATTTGATGCATCAGAAGTTATGTGGAATACTTTGTCAAAATCTGTATATCTTAATACAGGTGCATTACTAATGAGTTCCTTAAGTTTGTTGAAAGCTTCAATAAATTTTTCATTTTTATAATCTACCTTTGCTCTTTTCTTGAGTGTATCGGAGAGTGGTTTGGAAATTTTTGCGTAATTTCTGATAAATTTCCTGTAAAAGCCAGTAAGTCCTAAATATGTTTTTTCTTCTGTTTGCGTTTTCGGTATGGGGTACTTTACTATTGCATTAATTTTATCCGGATTAGGCTTAATTCCTTCCGGGGTAATTACGTGCCCAAAAAACGGCACTTTTTTCCTCAAGAACTCGCACTTATTTAGCTGTATTTTTAATCCATGTTCTCTGGGTACGTCAAGAACAAGTTTTATGTGTTGAAGGTGTTCTCGAAGTGATTTTTCAAAGATTACGATGTCATCCATGTATACAAACAGAACTTATGAAGGTATTTCATTAAAATTTTGTCCATCATGCGTTGAAATGTTGCTGGTGCGTTTTTTAAACCAAATGGCATCCTGGTGTACACGAAGTGGCCATTTTCAACGGTAAAAGCAGTCTTTTTGATGGAATCTTTCTCTACTGCGATTTGGTGGAAGCTTTGAGCTAGATCTAGTGTCGAAAAATACGAACATTTTCCTAGGTTTTCCAAAATTTCATCCATACGAGGAAGCGGATACTTGTCCTCGATAGTTTTGTCGTTCAGCTTTCTGTAGTCGTTCACCATCAGCCATTTGTTCTTTCCATTCACGTCTGGTTTTTTGGTACTATCCATACGGGTGACGAATAAAGCGAATCGCTTGGGCGAATTATTCCATCTTTAAGTAATTTTTTTACTTGATTTTCAATTTCTTCTTTCAAAGCGTATGGATATCGAACATTTTTTAGGCAGATGAGATCTTCGTCTTTTGTTTTAATAAGGTGACTAACTGCTGTCGTAGCTTATAGTTTTTCTTCCTCGTTATAAAAGCAGTCACTGTACTTGTGGCATAGTGATGTAACCTTATCCATCTCCTCGCTGTTCATATGGCTCGTTCTTATCTGAGTAGTCGACTCCTGATGATGATTCATCTTCACGCCTTTGCTTTTGGTTGGAATATTCTTTAAGTAATTAATCTCGAAATTACTCGTACTAAATATTTGATTTTTATAATCGATATTTGCTTCTAAATTTTGAAGATACTTGTGGCCAATCAAGCAATCATAAGTCGAATGCCAGGGTGCGAGTAGAAAAGTTATTGGCGTTTCGTCGCCTAATTCTTTTAGAATTGTAGAATAGGAAAGTTTAATCCATGTGTTCCTTAGTGATTTTGTGTAGAGATGAAATTTCGAAATTGTGTGAAAAAATGTAGTTCGGAAACAGTTTATATGCTATACCCGGGTTCATAATTGAAGACGATGCTCCAGAATCTATTAAAATTTTCAACGGCGGGTTCAGCGTGATTATATGCAGCAACTCTGGTGAATTTCCGATGTTATTAAGATTTATTATTGTCTCTTCCGATGTATTGGGATCCAACTGAAAATTTTCAGTATTATCAATTTCAGCTGCTTCATCTACTAGATTTTGAGGCTGTTTATCTTGGCATTCGTATTCTTGTTCTGCGAAATTTTGTTGAACATCTTGATGATGAAGTTCTTCTGAGACAAAGTTCGGAGGTCCTGTACTTCTAAAACGTTGGTGGTTCTAGGCGCAAAGTTATTTTGCACATTATTTGGTCTATTAGTTTGGTTACCACCTGGTCGGTTGACATTTCGTGTACTTATACACATAGGCGTTGGTTGGTAATTTTGACGCATTTCTCGATTATTATTGTTATTATTTTGTCTAAAACTGTTGCCAAAATTGTTGTTTCCGAGATTGTTGTTTCCAAGATTGTTGTTTCTAAGATTGTTGTTTCCAAAATTAGTCGATGCAGGCCTAAATGGGGTTTGCGCTATGGCGGGTCGCGGTTGAAATGAAATTACAGATTTGGAGATACTCGGCCCATTGAGTAAATTCGTTTTCGGTTTACTTTCGCGTTGCCTCATATACGAAAGAAAATTAGCTTGCTGTTCATGATTATCGTGTCTCCTACATTTATTTAACCAATCTTCAATATCGTTTAATTCAAAGTGTTTTCAAAGGTTCTTTTATTCCGTTAATAAAAGCGTTTTTAGCGACGTTTTCATAAAATGAAAATTTCATATTAACTAACTGCCTGTCTTCATTATTTAACTGAATATGTTCCTTCAATCTATTTAATCGTAATTTTATTTCGTCTGCATAATTTTCAAACGATTGATTCCCTTTTTGGTAACAAATACTTAGTTTATTAAATAATAGTTCTTCTGAACTCGCATCACTATATCGGTTGATTAAAATTCTCTTACATTCGGTCCAGCCTTCCGAGTTATTTACTGCTACTAAATCTAACGCTTCACCGCCTAATTTCGATTTTATAAGTGCGTACAGAGATTCATTGACAAGTGGATTTGTTGTATATAACATTTGGATACATTTATCACATTGTTGAATAAAATGCGATAAAAGTCTAGTACCGCCTTCGTACGGAGGAATAGCTTCGCGCCAAATAGATAAGCGTAGTTTAAATTGCTCTACAGTAATCTGAGCAGCTTGATCTTGATTTGGATTCACCATGATATAATCTATGCTATTTATATTTATTCTTTCGCAAAACGTTTAAGGTCAATCGTATGAAAGGTTGAAAGGTTGAAGGGATAAAGGAAATATCGAAGACTTACAGAAGAAATATCTTCGATGATTTCTCGGTGAGTCAGGGTCAAATCGGTGGGTTTCGATGTTGACGTGTAGATACTGCGACAGTGGCGAAAAATCGCCGGCTGCCTCCTTGGTGATGATTCTCGTCCCATAGTTGGAGAGGAATTTGAAGTTAGCAGTCTCGTAGTATCCTGTCCGCAGCGCCAGTTAAGTGTAAGGGTGAATGTAGGTAAATTCCGATTCACAGGGAATGAAATAATAAGACAAATTCACACACACACAATTAGTAGAAAAGAGTGTTCTTTATTAACCCTTAGAAGGCCGGGATTCAAAAATTTTAAAAGCTCATAATTTGTACTGAAAAGTGATCTAAGGTCCCCAAATTAGTACCAAACCAAGGTCGGATGTTGGCGAGTCAGACCATGACGCCTCAAGGCGTCATCCCGGCCCTCTAATTGTAAGGGTTACAAAACGTTGTTACAACTCGAGGACCCGACAGAGACTAACGTGAATATATTATATGACTGTTACCGACTTCTTACCTCTCCTTATCTCTTGATAACTTGGAGCTGAATAGGCAGGACGTGCAACTACACGTGGAAGGTCGGCGCGAAGGGTTTCGCATTACTCGCGCGAAAGATACCGCACGCGTGAGATGTATTATACCTTGCGTGTGCGACGTAAGTTACCGCGAGCGTGATGTCAGTCTCCGAGACAGCTGACATCTGTAATACAGTACCGGCGCACCATTCGGTTAGGATATTCGACTTATACATTCACTTTCGATTATTTAACCCGTTCCATCAATAACTAAATTCAACTTCTTTTATATTACTGCACTTTTACCAAACCTCAACTTCTTTTATTCAATAAACAAAAGCCTTTATTATAAACATTAACTGTTCGAGTTATCATTTCGCGACCTTAATCATTCCCCGTTCCCCGCCGCCGCTTACGTTAGTGAAAACGTATGGTTTACATCTGAGCAGCTGGCACACGAATCATGGACCCGGGGAGGAGTTCAAGTCCCTGGCAGAAATAAAGCGCGAGTCTCCGACTTGCGCATTGCACCGTAAGTAACCAGAACAGGTTTAGCATTGTACGACGTTGTAGCGTCCGCTGCCTAATCTGGCCATTGGGTTTCCGAGAGTTGAACCGGAGGACCCGGAGTTGAATCGCTAAGACGTGCAGGTGAAACGCGTCCTAGCCCTAATAACCACACGGTAACAACTGGCGCCCTAAACGTGTGTGCGCTTGGGAATATCGCGAAATTTTGACTCCGGTGGAGTAAAGTTCGAATTCCGAAAATTTCTTTTTTGCGTTTTTCCGATTTTTTTTTTAGCTTTTTAGTTAGAGAGTGACTAAATGACGATAACCAACCAACAACAAACCCTCTGGGGGTAGAAATTCAAAGTTTTTTGTGAAAAAATAAGGAAAATTACTGTTGGCTACAAAGTTTTGGTTTTTTTTTGAGAACATCGTGAATAATTAGATACGGTGCGCCTAGGCGGAATAAAATATCGAGCGAGATCGTAATTTTTTTAAACAATAATGAACCTTTGCCAAGAGAAGCATCAGGGGATTGAACACTCCAATAAGTTTGTGACGAGCGTTCAATCGGTACCAGTGGCTAGCCTAGAGAAGGCTCGTATAGGCAATACCCTCAGGGGATTCGAACCAGTGACCAAGAATCAAACTTTGGGGTAGATTCGAACCCGCGGTGACCTGGCTGGCGTTTAAATTTTTTTAGATTAAAAAGTTTAAAACAGCTGAAAAACAGCGACAAACCAGTAATTTGTGCTAAATCGGGATCGAAGCACCAATTACTGGCCAATTAATAAGAAAACCAACAAGTGCATTTTGAAACCGAGCGACTGGTATCAAACCCTTTGCAACTCGAAGTGAAATTCAGAGTGTGGAGGTTAGGTAGAATTATAATATATTATAAATTATCAACTGATAAGAATTTTTCCATCGGTCTTACAGTCTTACAAATTAAATTAAAATAATTCATATTTATGGCAGTCAGATTCCCTGAGGAGGAGCCGGAGCGGGCTCGAAACGTTGGGCAATTTGGTGGTGGGGAGCAGTCAGATCGTCCTTTACTAACAAAGTTTTTTCCAGGTTTAATTGAGTTTTTATTTCAGATTCTACGGGGGTGATTATAAACAGGGGCAATCTGACTGCCATAAATATTAATTATTTTAATTTGTAAGACTGTAAGACCGATGGAAAAATTCTTATCAGTTGATAGTAAATTGCAGTCGACATAAGTAATATTTTTAATGATATTATAAATTATTTATACATATTTATTTATTTATTTATAAATTAAGAAGGTGCGCCTTAAGGAACGATCCCTTTAATAGAAACCGCACACACAACCACACTCTGAAATACACATTCAAGCGCGTGTAAAGAAGACTTCGAGCGGAACAAAAATCCAAGATGTCACAGAATATAGAGTAAGCCATCGGAAATTGGTGCCAACGTTTGACTGCAAAAGAAGAGACGACGATCTACAGAAACTGAACTTGAAAACCAGCGGCTCCAAATTTATTAAGATGAACAGAATGTCGCAATGGCTACTTGGAATATACGAACCGGAGGATTTTCAAGTGGAAGAAGGGCAGGATGAATATTCCCTGCTCATAAAGAGAGAAAACCTCAGGGCCACGTTCATCCAAGAACACAGCACAGAAGACCTTCCACCAGCATGGAAGAACATAACAGATAAATCCATGGACGAACCACACCCGTTAACCATGCTGGCAGAAGACGACGCGACAAAAGCCAACCTTAAGGCAACAAGGTTGGCAATAAAAGAAACCGCGCCGCCACAGCCGACAAAAGAAGAGACAACAGGCGGAACGACTAGAGAAAAACCGAGCCAACAGGACTCTAGCAACTTAGTAAACCAGAGTTCTGTGGTAGACGACACGACGCTTGCACAGTTTTCCGAGCCGATGGCAGCGATGACATCTGCATCCGGCATGAAGTTCCTGGTAACAGAAGCATTTTTAGAGTTCTGCGGTAACATGATGCAGGAAAACAAAACCCTGCGTGCAATCGGCGCAACGCATAGAGCAGCGTCTAGCACCAGGATGGAAGACGGCCGGTCAAAACAACGGAAGGGACACGTGCGCTTACAAGACACATACACGTATCAGTACCCGGTCGATCCGAATTGGGACGGAGCATCGACCCCCCAGGCGCATTTTGGTGAAAGGACCAAGCCACTGTTGGAAAACCGTGGGGGAGGGGGGAGGATTCTCGAGGAACGAAACCTCTGAGAACCTCGGCGCCAGTGGAGTCGAAGATTCGTCGTTAAGAAGGCGAACCTTCCCCATTGTTAACGTCGGACTCACTGTACGGAAATAGAACGTGTTTTTCTCCGGTCAAGAAGGCTAGAGTATAGAAATTTTCTTCGAAAAAGTGGAAGCGTGTCGTGGATCTACCAGTCTAACGGAAGCTGAGGTGTTTCAAGCCCTGCCTGAACTCTTGAAAGAAGTAGCAGCCATGTGGTTCCAAGTAGAGAAACACAGATGGACCACATGGTCAGACTTTAGTTTAGCAGCTCGTCATTGGTATGAAACCGGAAGACGTTACCAACAGCGGTTATTAGCCGAAGCGACAGCCAGGACACAAGGAGAAGATGAGCTATCAAGAGACTTCATAACTTGCCTTCTGGTAATAATCAGGAAGATGGAGCCAATTCCAAGTCAGGAAATGCAGCTCGACATGCTGCACCGGAATTTAATGCCGGAAATCCAAAGCTGGTTAGGAGAGCTGACTTCCGTGACATCGGTGAGATACAAGAGATGGAACGAGAAGCAGAGATGACTCTCGAAACAGAAAGGCTTTTCCGACCTCCACCGCCCCCGGATCGAATTATGTTACCAGAGGCGGCGTATAAAGCCAAAGCCTCAAAACCTGCGAAGCCACAGCTCTCCGGTGTGGGAGCCGGATTGTATTATGGTTCCGCAGGCCAAACAACGCCCCCAGATCAGTCGATAATGGCGGCGATTTCGAGGTTAGAAGCCGGATTGAACGAGATGAGAAATAAACAGAACTTTCGTTAATCCGGCAACAACTCTAGGAGAAAAGGCGACCATCGCCAGGATAAGGGCAAACTGTCACCAGCAAAGACTAAAGAGAGGAAAGACGAAGGGAAACGACCCTCAACCGGTGGCGGCAAGAGAAGTGAAGGTGGCGGAGAGCCAAACCACAAACCCAGCGGACCTGCCGAGCCGATTAAGTGCTGAGGCTGCAGCAAGATAGGATATCGCCGCTTGTTTTGCCCCGAGTGTCCGGAAAACGAGAATCGGCGCGATTAGACGAGTCCGAATCCGCCGACACCATAAAAGAGGCCCCGAAAGTGTCAAGTAAGAAGGTTGAGCGACCAACTGACCTGATAGTGACAGCTAGCCAGGTCAAGGCCGAGCAATGCTCAGACGAAGTGAAAGTCGAGCAAAGGAACACTTCCGTGAAGGAGCTTGAACCCAGCTCGAATCAGATCCCAGTACTACCCGACGAGCTGCATTGACGGGTACAAGTGAGAATCGGAGGGTTCCCAATTCGTGCGCTGTCTGCTACCGGAGCATCGAGAACAGTGATGGGATCGCTCGGGTTACAGTTAGCAACAGAATGCGGACGTACGTTCCGACCAGCCTCTGGCGCGGGAGCTAGAGGTGCTGGTAATAATTTGCTCCACGTAACGGGACACGTAAACCTCCCGTTCGAGATGAGCGGGATTAAAAAGAACGTCCTGGTATCGATAATACCAGATTTGGAGGTTGACTCCTATGTCGGCACCAATTTCGTCCGTGCGTTTGAAACAATGCATGATCCCGTGGAGAACGGGTTGATAGTGGGAAAATCCAGAAAGAGTGTCGGAGTAGAACTAGCCTGTGTCTCCACGACAGATCCAAAAGATCCGACAAAGATCAGGATCGCCTCCATAGACATGATGAAAGCTTCTTCAATGGGTCTCGTTGATATTACGCTAGAAGAGCACCAGCGCTTACAAGCCCTTCTGACAAGAGCACTCCCAGCAGTAGACGCTCCATTTGGCTGCACTAATTGGGCCGAGCACGAGATAGACGTTGGCAAAACTCGACCAATCCGGCAGAAACAATACCCGATTTCCAGAAAATTGGAAGAAGAAATGCACCGACAAGTTCGAGAGACGCTCGCAGCCGGATTGATCGAGCCTTCGTCGAGCCCTTGGGCTACTCCTGCTGTCATGGTGCCGAAAGCTGGCATTAAACACCGCATGGTGATAGGTATGCAAAAAGTAAACGCGGCCGTGAAGGGAGATGCATACCCGCTGCCAAATATGGATCAGATCTTGCGGAAGCTTCAAGCCGCCCGCTATATATATAGACTTTAGATCTGAGCAGCGCGTATCATCAGATACCTTTGAAAGAAGCGTCGCGCGAAATAACTGCGTTTACAGTGCCAGGACTTGGACTTTTTCAGATTAAAAGAATGCCTTATGGACTGTCGAACGCAGGAGCCACCTTTCAGCGCATGATTGACAGGGTAATTAGGGCCTGAATTAGAGCCATACACGTTCTCTTACTTAGATGACATCATCATCGTAACAGAAACGTTCGATGAACACTGACGATGTTAGAACGCGTATTGGCAAAAATTAAAGAAGCAGACCTCACGATCAACCGAGAGAAGAGTGTATTCGGCAGATCTGAGGTGAAGTATCTCGGTGTTCTCGTCAACCGAGACGGGTTTAGACCAGACCCGGATAAGATAGCTCCGGTTATGCAGTATCCTGAGCCTAAAAACCTTAAGCAACTAAGGAGCTTCCTTGGTATGGCATCGTGCTATCGGAAGTTGCTTCCCAAATTCGCCACAATCGCTGACCATCTCACACGCCTAACGAAGAAAACCTTCAGGTACGTGTGGGAAGAGGAATAACAACAAGCCTTTGCATACATAAAGGCACTCATAGCCACAGCTCCGGTCCAGATTTTAACTCGCGCTTTGTTATGCAAACCGACGCCAGTGATTCTTGACTAGGAGCGTTCCAGGTGATAGACGGCCAGGAGCGAGTCTTGGAGTTTGCGAGTCACTCGCTTACCAAGACTCAGCGAAACTACTCAGTAACTGAGAGCGAGTGCCTTGGTATGATATGGGCTATCGAGAAGTTTCGGGCATACGTGGAGGGATATCATTTCCTCATAGTGACCGACCATAGCAGTTTGCGTTCGATTCGGACACTACGTAGCCCGACACGTAGACTATCAAGATGGTCGCTTAGGCTGCAGATGCACAATTTTGATGTTGAGCATCGCAAAGGGAGTCTTAACTGCGTACTGGATGCATTATCCCGTATGTATGAAGAAGATGAGGGCGGAGAACAACCAGTCGTAGGTGCCGTTTCGTGGGCAGTAACCACGAAGGACGAGTGGTACCTCGGCTGGCAGAAAAAGGTGTTAGAAGAACCTAATACTTTTCCCCGATGGAAAGTATTAGGCGGTCAATTCTACATGTACTGACCTAAGCAGGACATTGAAGAGGATTTAGGATTGGACGATGATGCCTGGAAATTAGTCGCTCCGAAGGAGGAAAGGGAGAAGGTCCCCCTAGAAGGCCACGCCGACCTCACTGCTGGCCATCTCGGAAGAGAGAAAACATACGCGAGAGTAGCTAGGTATTACTACTAGCCAAAATACTACCAGTCAGTAAAAGAGCACGTAAGAGCATGCCTAGCATGGCAGCAGTGCAAGGTAGAACATACCCCCTGCAGGTCTTATGGGTCGTAGAACCATCCGCAAGCCTTGGGAAGTCGTCGCTGGGGATATTACAGGACCTTTCATCCAGAGTAAAACCGGATACGAATATATTCTGGTATTTCAGGATTTATTTATTGGATGGGTCAAGTGTATACCTATCCGTAAAACCAACGCCAAAACCATCAGAAGGAACTTAAAGAGAGGATCGTGTTGCGTTATGGTACGCCGAAGGTATTCCTTTCCGACAACGGAACGGAGTTTAAAAACCAGGAACTTGACAAATACATGGCCGAGATCGGAGCTCACGACTCCCACACTCCACCTTACCATCCGCAGGCTAATCCTGTTGAAAGAGTGAACCGCACTCTCAAAACCAGTATTATGGCGTTTGTAAAGGGAATCCATAATAATTGGGATGAGAAATTGCCTGACCTCATGTTCGCGCTAAACAACGCCCCTCATAGCGCCACTGGTAAGTCACCCGCGATGTTGAATTATGGAAAAGAGCCAGTGCCTCCTGGAACTAAAAGGAGAGAACAAGAGCAGGCAGGCGAAGAAGAATCAGCTTGAGAGGACGAGGCCGCCTGGCTAGAGAGGATGAAGAATCTCGGCGACTTGTTAGATGACGCAGGCCATCGCTCACGAGAAGAGTAAGAGCGTCATGCCGAGATCTACAATATAAGGCGAAGGGAGCCTAGGTTCGAGATCGGAGACCGAGTTTGGAAGAAGAATCGAGTGTTATCCTCGGCCGCTCAAGGAGTGATGGCGAAGTTAGCCCCAAAGTACATTGACCCTTATGAGATTTTGGCAAAGGAAGGGCCTAACACGTACTCGTTAGTGGATCAGGATCGAGATGTTGAAGACCTGGTCCACGCGAAACACTTGAAATAACACTTCGCCGAGAAAGAGCCCGAGGACGACAACGCGACTCTAGATGACGAAAAAGACGATGTCGATGCCTGACCACCGAGGGAAGAGGCAGAAACGGCGACGAGCGACCCGCCACTTGCGAGAACCCAGTCGCTAGCGGACGCTGAGCCCGATCAGAACGAGGTCGGCGTAGTGACGCAAGCTCGCGGGAGAGGTAGGCCCCGAAAAATTGCGATAGTCATTAGAAGACAAGCCGAGACTTCTCCCGCATCAACCATCCCCGTTCCTGCTGCGAGCGAGCCCCCAAAACGACCTCGTGATCGGCCGAAAGGTTCGCGGAATCGCGTACTAACCTGCCATCCCGTTTCGACATCCTCCCGGAATACGCGCGAATCCGGACCACGGTTCCCGAGGATAAATGCTATCATCTCCTTTTGTCAACAGAAGCAGAATGAACCCTGGAGAGTTCAGCCAGCAACAGCTGATCGAGTTGGTGAGTCAGCTGCTGGGTCAAATCCAGCTTGCGCCTTCGATACCTGGCCGGATAATACCAGGTGTCAGCTTGCTAGCCGTCCACGACGGACGGGCGGAAGAGTCCTCCGTTATCATCGAGGAGCTGCGGGTAGAGGGGTGCTTGTTTAACGTGAGTCCCCTCGCCTCTCACTGGGGTGCTTGTTTAACTTGAGTCCCCTTGCCTCTCGCCATTATTACTGCAGTTGACATTATCTATCAACCTCCGTTGGCTTCCAGGCACAGGCGTAATCGCTGTTGGAAATGATCCACAGTCCTGAGCAACGTTGCTCTAGAAATGGATTCGCAAGCTCTACGAATTCTATCCATAAAATCTTCCCTTGTTGTAGGCCGTTGAGCAAAAACTACAGTTTTTACGTACCCCCACAAGAAAAAATTAGGTAACGTCATATCTGGTGAATTAGCAGGCCAGTTAACTGGACCTCCTCGTCCAATCCACCTGTCATTGTAGTTGTTATTTAAAAATTCTCGAACGATTCGTGCAAAATGTGGTGCTGCACCATCTTGCTGAAGCCACATTCTTTGTCTTGCAGCTAGGCCGACGTGTTCCAAAAGTACTGGCAAATGATCTCGTATTAGCTCTAAATAGCTGTTTCTATCGACATTTCGCTCAAAGAAATGCGGACCTATCAAGAAACCATTGTCTATTTCACACCACACCATTATGCTCCACCGATTTTGATGATCTATCGCTCTGTGCCAGTGAGGGTTCACATCTGACCAATAATGGCAATTGTGCCTGTTCAGTCGCCCATCGCTACAGAATTTTGTCTCATCCGAAAAAAGGACGTATTTGAAGTCTGGATCATTTTTTATCATTCTTAAAGCCAAGTGACAAAATTCAATGCGTAATTGAATATGGTCCTGCCTTAGTTCCTGAACTAAAGTTATATGGTAGGCATGATACTCTATAATTCTCAGAATCCTTGAAACCGTCGGACGGGAAATACCAATTTCTCTTTCAATTTGGCGTGTGCTAATATGCGGGTCGAGATGAACAATAGCTAAGATAGTCACGACACGAGCATCGTTTTCATCGTATTCGTGGTGCCTGCGCTGACGAATAAGGTGGCCACCGCGAGCTCTTTGAGCTAAATCTCTGATTGTGAACTTAGTAGAATGTCTCCTTTGTGGATACAACTCAGCATACCGCCTAGCTGCTGCACGATAATTACCATTACATTGCCCTAAAACCATTATCATTTCAACTATTTGATCAGCTGGATAATCAGCCATGATGTAACTTTCCTTATAGACGAGACAATTGAAAAAGATTTAATTTTTAAGGACTCACGTAAACAAGCACCCCAAAGGAAACAGGCCTTACTACGTCCGCGTCGTTGTTTCTAGGTAACGCTAAAAGTAAGGACCCAGTATTATCAAAAAGAGGTTGAAGCCAATAGAGCAATGTTGCTGGAACTTCTGTAGATAAGTGACCGCGAAAACTCCCAGGATCGTATTTTTAGCGATTTTCATGGAAATTGGAAAATTGACCACACTTAAAGCGATTCAATCTCCATGTGGTACTCCGGCGTCGCATCTGATTTCGAATTTATAATCAGCGACCCCTGAAGCTCTCAGAATGTGTTTTAGTGATTTTCATAGTGATTTAAAATGACCTCATTTGGGATATTTCAGCCTCCATGCGGTACCATCGCATCGTACCCCACAGAAACCTGACATCATATTCACAATTGGCGATCACAGAAATTTCTTAATTGGTTGGGTTTATCAAGGCTTGTCCTGCTTGAGACAGCTATGAAATTTCGCGTTCTGGCCAATTTTTAAGCATTTGACCTTGATTTAACCTTGTGAAGGTCACAAAAAAATGTTTAAAGAACGATTTTGGACGTAAAATTTCCCGCTCTATCCGATTCCGACGTCAGAAATAGGGGTTCTAATATGAAAAAATGATCTTAACCTTGAAATGACCTTGAAAAATGATCTCAAGGTCAAATTGAAGGTGACCAAAAGTTGACCCCCATCGTCACGAATTTTCATCTGAACCATTTTTATGTATCTGGCCTGCATTCGGAAATATTTGGCTGCATAGATTAAAATGAGAGACCGTGTATATATATGTGTGTGTGTGTGTGTGTGTGTGTGTGTGTGTGTGTGTGTGTGTGTGTGTGTGTGTGTGTGTGTGTGTGTGTGTGTGTGTGTGTGTGTGTGTGTGTGTGTGTGTGTGTGTGTGTGTGTGTGTGTGTGTGTGTGTGTGTGTGTGTGTGTGTGTGTGTGTGTGTGTGTGTGTGTGTGTGTGTGTAAATGTGTTTAATGTTATCATTCAGGACTTCTTAGGGTTTTCTGCAATAAAAGTGGGAAAGGGCGCGCGCTGCGCGCGCGCCATTGTCTACAATGCAACATCCCTCTCAGTATTGGCTAACACCACGACGCCTGCGGCGCCCGCTTTAAGTTCCGTCGAATTTTACGTTGATTAAAAATGGTTGTGAAAGTAACGCTAAAGGTCCCCGAAACTACAGGTCAAGTCCTGGAAGTTAACGTTAGACATATGCAGTCTCCAGGACCAGTCCCCGAAACTAGCAAATGTCCTACAAACTAACGTTACGTATAATGAATGTCCTGGATACTCGCGTTGGACATAAATATATTATTATGTTACAATATCTATATTAAATACAGTACATACATTACACAAGAGTTTCTTTTTGTAAATATAATATTACTTTAATACATATGTAGAATCAAATTCTGTTAAGCAATAAGCGAAAATTCATTAGAAAGTGTATTAATTTAGGCGATTAAAATTGTTCTTCTGAATCTAGATCATCAAGAATTGATTGTATATGAAAATGTTATACGAGAAAAAGCTTTATTTATTATTATAAATTTTGTATTTAACATTTTCTGTAAAGGAAAATTTTGTTGAACAATAAGTGAAAATCGACTATTGAACGTGTACTTAAGGGGATGTGCAACCCTAATTTCAATATTTTTTTAAATCAACATTCAAACATTTATTTGGAAAAAGACGGTTGTCAAGCGCTCCGTACACGCAAACACTATATGCAGATTTCTTTCTGGATAATTCTATTGATATTTGCGGGAGTTATGCTCGTTTGAAAAGTAGGTCAATTGCAGATTCCTACTTACCGACAGGACGGTTTTTATTTAATTCAATAAATTCTCATCATTTTTTTGGAAAAAGACGTCTGTCAAGCGCTCCGTACACGCAAACACTATATGCAGATTTTTTTCTGGATAATTGTATTAATATTTGCGTGAGTTATGCTCGTTTGAAAAATAACGTCGGTACTCACATTCCCTTAAGCACTAAAAATAGTATTTATTGGTCTAACCCATCGGGAATTGATTGTACATGAAAATGTTAAATGGAAAAATGTTTTGTTGTAATGTTATCTACAACTTTTGTATTTAATATTTCTGTGTAAAGTCAAATCCTGTTAAATTATAACCGAAAATCGACTATTTTAGGTACGTTTAGGCGTTGAAATATCGTTTTTCTATTTAACTCGTTAGGTATTGATATTGATGTTACATGAAAATGTTAAACGGGAAAAAGTTTTCTCAAATATTATCTACAACTTTTGTATTTAACATGTTTATGTAAAATCAAGTTATAGCCGAAAATCGTTCATTTTTTGCCGTTTTCCGTAGTTGTCTTGCCAAATATTGCTCGTAACAAAAAATGTCCAGCAGGAAAAAGGTGTCTTTTAATTAGATTTAGATATTAGCTTAAAATTAATTTTTCTAGTCATTAGGCTTAAAAATCGATTATTTGAAATGTTTCTTTGTGCTCGCATTTTTAAACTTTTTCATCGATAGCTTTTAAACTTTTTCTGAATAGTGAACATGCAGCTAGGTATAATTACAGGAGTATTTTCCCGAAATCCCGATGGAATCGGTCGAAAATTCATTGAGATAACCGAGCAACTTGAGTACATACGGGCGTACAGACATACATACAGCACAGAAGACGCTCAAAACGACCTCATTTTGGCTGGAAAAGACTTTTCTTGTATTAAATTGTTAGTTTTTGAAGTTAGACAATTTTGGCTCTGGTGAAATTATAAGGCTCTCCCGAGAAGCCGGTCGTGCCTAAAAATCAGTACTTTTTAATCTTCGTAAATAAATTTAATTATAATTACGTAATAAATTGTTGCAAAAATTATAAATTTAGTTATTAAAAATTAATTTAAGGAGTCAGCAAATTAAGTTTGAGGAAGCCACGGACGAATGAATTGGCAGCGGGGTTTTTTTTATTTGTGAAAGGTTTAGTGGACGCCAGCGAACGAAGTTTTGACAAATTTTTTATTTAAATGGCAATTAAATAAAAAAGTTGTCAATACTTCGGTTACCTCCACTAAACCTTTCACAAATGAAAATTTACGAACGCTTCTCTCTATCGAATACTTTTAATATTACCAATATTCAAAGAAATTTAGTTATATGTATAATTTAGATAACATCATTAGTTATGTGTACGCACACATAAATTATAGATATAAGTTTTTAACTAGTGTATTTTTGTCGTTCAGAACTCGCTTGTTTTGATTTTTTCACTAATTATTTCAAATTTTCGCGCAATCGAAAGTTAATTTCCAGATTCGAGATATCGAGATTCGTGAGGAATTAAATATGGCGTCGATCACGTTCGTTATTATAGAATTAAAAACTATTTTCAAGAAATAGTTTTGAAAAGATTTATTATAATATTTTTGAACCGAGCACAGATACAGCGTAGCGCGCCCAACATTCTAGAAATATAAAAATAATTACTATGTAAAACGATGGAAAGCTCTTCCGAAAAGTATACTTCGGCAGTGCCCAACATAAATCAGAGATAAAAAAATTCGCTCGCGAGATGACTCCTCTAACCGGACGCCCAGATGACTCCTTTTCTAAGCGGGTGCCGAGATGACCCCTTTTCTAACCGGGCGCTGAGGTGGCATATTCTTATGCGGGAGCGAAGATATAAGGAACGACAGCTACTATTCTGGAGAACCTTATATCTTCAACATTGCAAAAACTGTTACATCTTGAATACTAATATATTATATTAGTTTTCATATTTTGATGAAAACTGTAACCCATTCATGAAAAATAATTTGTTTTCTATAATGTCCAGAAATTGATTATTTTTATTGTACACAAGCGGTAATCGTTCTTTTAATTTTTATCTTACTATAAATTGTTTGACATGAAAATGTTCATCTTTAAAAATGTTAAGCAAATATCGACGATTTAAGATGTATTTATGCGTTAAAAATCGTTTTTATAGGTTTAGATCGCCAGGAATTCATTAAACACGGAAGTGTTCAATGGAAAAAGTTTTTCGGTTGTTATCCGTTACTTTTATATCTAATATTTCTGCGTAAAGTCAAATACTGTTGAATAATAAGCGAAAAATCGACTATTTCAGGCGTATTTAGGCATTAAAAATCGTTTTTATAAGTTTAGTTCGTCAGGAACTGATTGTAAACGGAAATGTTAAATGGAAAAAAGTTTTGTTTCAAAATTATCTACATCAGTTACATTTAACAGTTTTGTATAAAATCAAATCCTGGCAAGTAAAAAGGATGACGAAAAATCGATTATTTTGTTGATTATATAACTATTGCGTTTACAAATATTGTTCGTAGAAAAAAATGTTCAATGTAAAAAAGATGTGCTTTAATTAGTTTTAGCAGAAGCATGTGCTAGATTTATACTGAAAATCAATTTTCGATACATTAAACTTAAAAATCTGTTTTTTTTTTTAATTTTTATTTGCTCTGGCTTTTTTTTTATTTTGCAATGGATTCGGCTCACTATGCAACTGTCCGGTACTTATAATTAGACGAGTACTTGGCCCAAAATTCGTTTGAAGCCGTAAAAATTTCGCTGAAATGATCGGGCTACTTGCATTCGTACAGACATGCATACATCCTCGGAAACCCTTAGAATGGACTTGTTTTTGGTGGAAAATAGTTTTCATGTTGCAAATATTCAGAACTTGAAGTGTTACAATTTTCGCTCTGACGAAAATATAAGGCTCTCTCGAGAAGGGGTCGTGCCCAATAATATGTTTTTTACAGAAGAATAGGCCTTACTGATCTAACTATAAATGAAAATAAATTATGATACAATTTTAAAAATTAAAAACAAATTTAGTACAGACGAGGATACCTCCATAAAAAATGCGCCTATCAACCTTCTAGGTAGCGTCCCTGGTTAAAATGCCGTAAAGATTTGAAATGGTCCGATACGAAAATTCGGTAAGGTTCAAATAACAAAAGGAAAGTACAGGAACAGTCTTGAAGGTATTATTCTGAACCATTTTAGATTCTGAAACCGGACCAGAACATCAGAACCTTATATGAACATTTTAATCAGAACATTTTAACCAGGGATGAAAAAGATAAAAAAATATTAATAATAATTAAATTTAATATCATTAGTACACGAAAAGATCTCACGAAAAATAGCGTTTTACTTTGTACAAATACTTAAGTATATGGTGTTAAAAAATGTTTCAAGACATGATATGATTCCTCAGGAAGTTTATTAAAATTATATCCAAGTTATAGTTTATTAAAATTAGTTTTTCCGAGTTTTTCGAAAAATTCCCGAGACTTCTCTTCTTCTATGCAAATTTTTACAAAATATTTACCACGCAATCCCTTTTAATCTCAAAAGTATAATATTTTACATTACTTGGGGGTTGGTGAGCGGAGCGAGTAGGGGGGTAACACCCTAGTATCTCTCTATATTATATAGTTCTAACCGTTATTTTTGTCACGCAGACCGCCCTCGCTCCCTCCGTCAGACACACCTCAGCCATACCACAAAATAACGAACAATTCTCATTTTTTATACGTTATTTTGAGCATAGCAGAGCCTCCCTCGCCCTCCGCGCCACCACCATACCTTCTCGCACTCCCCTCAGACCCCGCCCGTGATCCTCCTCAGACTCCCCTTAGACATTTCTCAAGGTTAAAGAGTCTTCTAGTAAAAATTTCCGCTTTCGCGGTGGATGCTCTGAGCCAATGTTCTCTGGAACTTCATCATGGCCCTTTTTGGCGCGAGTAAAGCGCAGACTTGTGCGCCTTTGTGGCTTCTCTTGTTCGGTTATCCGCTGAGTTCAAAAAAAGCTTAGATTTTTCTAAAAATTGGTTTACAGAGGTTTTCGAGGTCGCTGATCACGATTTCGCTATCAGCTTATAAAACTCTAAATGGTGCATCCAATCTGGCGGTTCTAAGTTCGAAAAAAGCTTAAATATTCGAAAACATTGGAACACAGGGGTTTTCGAGGTCGTGATCACGATCTTGTTATCAGACTTTCGAAATTTAGAATGGTGGATCCAATATGGCAGACAAAAGTTCGCAACAAGCTTAGATTTTGATGAAAACTTGTATACAGATTTTTTCAAGGTCGCTGATCACGATTTTGCTATCAGACTTCCAAATAAAAATGGCAGATCCAATTTGACGTTCAAAAGTTCGCAAAAAGCTTAGGTTTTGCTAAAAAATTAGTATACAGGGTGTCTCGAAACGACGCTGAAGTTAGCAGCTCCGACTTGGCAGCTACTAGAAATAAACTTGTTTCAGGAGCATCCGACACAAATTTGTCCTATTTGTTAGATTAATTTGGTTTATTAATATATAAAAAATTATGATAATTGAAAAAATTTGATTCGGGGCACTACCTGTGCCATATTTGTCCCTGGCAGCTGCCAAATCCGAGCTTATAACTTCAGTGTCATGTTCTCAAGGTCACTAATTAACATCTTGCCATCAGCGTCTAAAAATTCAAAATGGCGCATCTAATATGGCGGTCGAAAGTTCGAAAAAAGCATATAGATTTTTACTAAGCACTGGTACAGAGGGGTTGTCGAGGGCGCGGATCACGATCTTGTAATCAGACTTTTGAAATTCAAAATGGCCGTAAAAATTCGAAAAAAGCTTAGATTTTGTTGAAAATTTGTATACAGGTGTTTTCAAGGTCGCTGATCACGATTTTGCTTCAAAATGGAGGATCTAATATGGCAGTCAAAAGTTCAAAAAAAGGTTAGATTTGACCAAAAATTAGTAGAAAAAAATTCTTTCGTTAAGTTGAACTATTTTGTTGAAATTGGGAATCGTTTCCATTAATTTTTCAACGCGAAAAAAAATCATAAAAAAAAATATGTTACAAATTTTTAGTAATTTTTTTACTTGACATCCGTAATGTTGGTTTTTAGAGCTATGAAAATGCAATGTAGACCTTACCAATCGGAAGAGCCCATTCGAATATAATGGAATACATGGTTTTAGAGTCAATATTATTTTTTTGTCCTCTGGAAAATGAAGCTCGGAAATCAACAAAAAAATGTATATTTCCCGGCCTTAATAGGGTAAAAGAAGCTTTCAAATAAAAAAATTAACCCAATTGACTTTTAACTCAATCCTTTAATTTAGAAACATTATTTTTAAATAAACCAAATATATCGAAAACGTTATATTATGTATTTATTCTACATTTTTTCACATCACGCTGGAGGTAAATCGAAAGATGCGTTTGGTATTTCTTTTAGTTCTTTTAAAAGCTTCTTTTAGAGATTATTTTTATTTGATGTTTATAGCAAGATAACTGACAGTAACTCCGTAATATTTCTTTCCTTTGCACGAAATCTTTTGAAAATTATTACATACTACAAAAATGTGGAAATATTTGTTAAAAAATTCAAAATGTGACTAGTTAATTTTTCAGGTTATTTTTTGAAAACCTTTTTAAAAGATTACAAGTAATATTAGTCTTTTTCGCAGGAAGGTTGCATGAACGGTTTTATAAAATGTTACCAACAACATGTTACGTGTGAGCCTATCTCGGTTCACGCACGTACGAAGGGTTCTGAGGTGTTCGTGTCGTTCCAAGCCGAGACTCGAAACGATGCAGTGAAATACAACTAGAGTTAAAGTATACTTGAGTTATTTATTAAAATACTTATAGGCGCGAGAGAGATAATCCTAACGCGCGTCCGCGATGCAACCGATCGACGTCCTCTCGTGAATTCGTTATCCGCTCATCCTCGTCCCTCGTACCTCGTTTCCGTCCTCTCTCTGACCCCGCTTTCGTTCTCTTTCTTTCTGTCTTCTGGATGCGCTTCCCTTGGTTTTTATATCTCTGACTTGGGGATCGTAAGTGGGGGATCATTGCTCATCGGCTGTTCGTTTCTTCCCCCTAATTCGACGTCCAGATCTCGTGCAAATGATTCAGTGCCTCGCGGATTCGCTGTTCTGCTGACTGGCATTGGTTGATGTCATGCACCTTCGACATTCGACGTCCTCTATCAACGCTCGGCATATTGCTGACCGGGAGTTTATGTTGGGCTACGTGTCTTCGTTCTTCGAGAGTCTGTATGAGTTCATGGCCGCACGAGCTTTCTCTCTGGAAGCTACCACTCGTAACACGCCTGAGGGCCGCGACATCGACCTCCGGGGCGATGAAACAAGTGATGGGGCGGGAGAAAAATTTTCCTTTTTTTTCTTGATGTTAGGGTTAGATGCGGTAGCTTCGTAGAATTGCTGCTAGGATTCGTTGGAGTTAGTTCGATACTAAAGTCTATATACTGCTAGGGTTGGCTAAGGTTGACGTCGAGCGGTCGGGAGTGTTAACAAAATTATTCATCTTTCTAGGGTATGATGTGTGTATGTTACAGTCTTAATATTCGTGTGTAGTGTTATGTCTGCGTGAGTGTACCTAACAATACAATGCTAAACCTAACGATTTTTCTCTCTCGCTTCTTATTATATTCTTCTTGTACATAGAGTCTGTTAATACTTGGATACATGATATACTGATAATGCAATAGATATGTATATATATATTTTTTCTTTATTTGTAACATGTTATAGGATCGAGCTTGCGGCTCTAATTTTTCTCAACCCGTGCTTCGTGTTGACGGTGTGGCAGGGTGATGACTCTCCCTGTGGTAGTCGAATAATGTACCGCTGAAGATAGTAGCGCTTGCGATGGTGTACCTGGAAAAAGTTCTTTATTGATTAGTAGCGGGGGCTCTCTTCCCCTAGGCCAGAATTTCCAACCCAACGCGAGGACGATTATGATCGCGTCGATTGACCCGCCTGAATACGAGACTGCTTGTTTTAGGGCTATAAACTCGCCGTCCACGGCGTCGCGTTGTTCTAGTTCCTGCGCGCGGTTGATTATGTTCTTCAGCTCGTTTCCCAATTCTAGCGAAGCGGGCTGCGCGAGCTTGCTTTGTGGCATGTTATCAGATTCTCTCATTATGTGTTGCAGCATCGATCCTCCGTCGGTAGTGACTATTAGAATAAATTATGTCAATAATATACAAAATTTTGTGTTTGTTAAGATGTCCTACAGTATTACATCAATGCTTAAGGATGCCTCAAAATTGAAAGAAAATGATTTCCGACTTTTAAGTTATACGGAATGCCAATTGAAAGCACATATAACGCGCGCGGCGCCCATGAATTTGGCTAGTATTTTGAAAATGTAGATAAAAATAACGTAACACATGGCGCAGTCGGTAAGCTGTTCGCCTGTCCCCCTGAATTCCTATGGGAGTCTTAATATCGCATGCCGATGGTTTCATTGCTACTGTGGCGTCATTGGAGGGTGACATCTAAATGATGGTTGCCATTTAGTCGGTTTACTATATAGTTATTTGTGGTGCATACAAATTTCATACAATGTCAAGTAGTCTAATTTCTACCTTCACAATTTCTTAGCAAGATGACTTAAAAGTTGTTTTATTATAGTGATTTATTGTAAAAAGGTTTATTAACTTTTATTGGATGTTTAAATAACTTTCTCCAGTGCAGTTATGCTATTTACTAGTAGTTTACGTTAAGGGGATGATCTTGAGCCCTCACTCACGTATTTTTGATTATTAGTTGATTTATTATAGGGCTTTATTGTTCAAATGTTTATTAGCCTGAATTGAATGTTTAAATAACTTTTTTCATTTCAGTTATGTTATTTACCAGTAGTTAACGTCGAGGGGATTAGTTTAAGCCCTCACTCAAGTATTTCTGATTATTAGTTGATTTATTATAGGGCTTTATTGTTCAAATGTTTATTAGCCTGAATTGAATGTTTAAATAACTTTTTTCAGTTCAGTTATGTTATTTACCAGTAGTCAACGTCGACGGGATTAGTTTAAGCCCTCACTCAAGTATTTCTGATTATTAGTTCATTAATTATAGTGATTTATTGTTAAAATGTTTATTAATCTTTATTAATTATTTAGCTAACTTCCGGGAGTGAAATACCTTGTCCCCCTTATAGTTAAAATTGGGGGCAATCGTTTAAGCCGTTTCTGACATTTTTCCGATTGCAAGTTTATTAATTATAGTGATTTATTGTTAAAATGTTTATTAATCTTTATTAATTAATTAACTTCCGGGCGTGAAATACCTTGTCCCTCTTATAGTTAAAATTAGAAGCGATCGTTTAAGCCGTCTCTGACATTTTTCCGATTGCAAGCATACAGCGTATGCTTTTATGAGCGGTTACGCAACTCTTCTTCCGATGTAGTTGTTGCAAGCTCGTGTATGTATATGCACGCTGAGCTATACCTCAATGCATTTGACTGGATTTGTAGTTGTTGCAATGCCGTGCTGCACGTTCCCGAATCGCATTTGGCCTGTCATGCGCTCCCTGTGCTTGCTCGCCTATCCAGAGCTAGTAGTGTATGGTGTCGCTTTTTTCCTTTAAATTAATATCTTACCTATTCTGTTTTCCCTTATTTCTGAATCCTTCTCTAAATGATTATGTGGCCCATAGGGTCCTGTTCAAATATTTAAATTATGAATTTATTGTTTATTTCTATGACTTACATTACATTTTAATGAAGATTTTTATGTAGTTTCCAGAGTATTGTTTTTATTATTATTATTATTATTATTGTTATTATTATTATTATTATTATTATTATTATTATTATTATTATTATTATTATTATTATTATTATTATTATTATTATTATTATTATTATTATTATTATTATTATTATTGTTATTATTGCTATTATTATTATTATTATTATTATTATTATTATTATTATTATTATTATTATTATTATTATTATTCCCGGGTTCTATCCAACGATAGATGAGCATTTTTCTATGCTACCGGGCGCGTCCCCAGGTTGTGGATCGGGGAACGGCCAGCATAGTCTGGTCAGCCGTGAATATAATGAATAAGCGGTCGCGAACAAAGAAATCGTGAGAATGGCAGAATGAATGAGCATTGTGCGAATGGGCTGCGGCCGACGGATTGTGGATATTCCTGCTAGACTAGCCAAAGGGAGAGTAGTAAACTCCCTAACCGGGGTGGCACGAGATGTCAGTACCTAACCTCTGCGTTTATTATTATTATTGATAAACGCATGTTCAATGTGGAAGGACCGCTCTAGTGCTCACTGACTGGAGCCAATGGTGGGGTTGAAGCAATCATTGTTGGGCGCAGGTCTGAAGGATTACCTGGTCAGTATTTCCTTATACCCGAAGTTGCGTAGGGCAAATCGCACACCGTCTAGCCCGAGGTTTGGGTCAGGTGTTGGGACGGACCCGACATCGCCCACTCGGTAGGGGTGACGTTAAACCTTTGTTTCATTATGGCGCGGGCCTATCCCGTAACCTTTTTGTAGAGTCACTAGGTGCCGATAGGAGTGACCATCCGACAAACCGCCTCTCGGCTTCGGCATCCATAACTAGGGTTCCTTATAGGCGGGGATAGTAGCCACACCGAGGTGTGGCTCCCATAGTGGGCGAACCGTCTTAAACAACATATTCTATGCATGATGAATTCAAACACCCAACACAACCAACAAACTAAGGAGAAAGAAGGTGTATGCCAGACTGCGGTGGAGAAGGTGCTCGCAGAAATGCGAGCGCTCCTCAAGGTTATGGTGCAGGCGCTAAAAGCTCAGCCTAATATCAATAACGATATTAAAAAGGGGTTGCCAGTTATGGTAGACCAACTGGAGCAGCTCGAAAGCGCCGTGGAAACGGAACTACGTGCTGCTAAGCAAGCCAGGGCTTACACACCAGCCAGGAGGCAAAGGACGATGTCCTTGGTAGAAAGTATGGGGACACCAACAGGGTCACTTGGCCCCGAGCCACTTGGCGGCACGAAGCGAGGCGCCTCTAGCCCACCTAGCCTGGATACGGGGGAAAAGCAAGTGAAGAAGAAAAAGGCGGATATCCCTAAGGAAGATTGGGTTGCTGTAAAAAGTAGAAAAGGGCGGAAGCAGCCGAAACAACAGCAGCAGCAGCCACAGAAACAGCAGCCGCAACAACAGCAGAGGAAGCAGAAGACAAAGAAGAAGGAAAAAAGGTAACAAAGCCGGATGCGATCGTGCTCAAACCGGCAGGCGGTAAGTCGTATGCGGACATTCTGTCCACCATACGTAAGGCTGTCAAGCCGGAAGAGAGTGGAGTAGAGATCCGATCCATCCGGCAAACAAGAGCAGGTCAGGTACTCCTCGAGCTGAAAGAAGGCAATTCAGTAACAAGAACTGCCTTCTCAGAAGCACTCAGAGAAGCTACTGGAAACGACTGCACCGTTGTTAGGGAACTGATCCCCAGAGCCATCCTGGAGATCAGAGATCTCGACAGTTGCACGTCCAGTGAGGAAGTAGTGGAGGCCTTAAAAAGAGACCTGCAGGACTACAAGGGGTTCCTGCAGTCTGTCTTGACTAGGCCAAATGCGAGGGCACAACGGATGGCCATAGTGACGGTGGACACACCGGCTGCGGAAAAGCTAATGGCCACCGCCCGCATAAAGATAGGCTGGGTCAACTGCAGGATCCGCAGGAGAGCCACGGTTACCCGTTGCTATAAATGTCTGGGCTTCGGCCATCTTAGCTCGGACAGCAAAGGGCCCGACCGCAGCAAGCGATGCTATCGCTGCGGGGCGGAAGACCACATGATCGCAGGATGTAATGCCACCCCACGTTGCTTCCTGTGTCCAGAACAAGCGGACAAACCTGATTCCCGCAACCATACGGCGGGATCAGGAGCCTGTAGGGCCTTCCGAGAGGCACTTGCAAATGCCAAGAAAAAATGGCAGTAGTTCTGCAGGGTAATATGCACAGGAGCAGGGTAGCTCAGGACCTCCTGGAATAGATCTGTTTCGAGAAAAACGCTGATATTGTACTAATCAGTGAACAGTATCGAAACAGAGATGGTCCAGGATGGTTTGCCGATGACCTGGGCACCGCAGCCATCTGGAACCGTGACCCGCAGAATATCCACATTGCGGGTCATGGCGGCGGCAGCGGTTTTGTTTGGGTGAGGCACCAGCAAACTCACTACATAAGCGTATACCTCACTCCAAACCAGACCATCAGCGACTTCCAGGCCAAGCTGGAGGGCCTGGAGGATGCAACACGGGAGATGCAGGGTGAGCTGATTATCGCCGGGGACTTCAATGCTAAAGCCCCGGAGTGGGGGGAAGCTCGGTCGGATCGTAGGGGCCGGCTGGTTATGGATATGGCCAGTCGGCTAGACCTCGTGGTACTAAATAAAGGTACCACGTCGACCTTCAGACGACCGGGCTACAGGGAGACCATTATCGACGTCTCCCTGGCAAGCGAACGCCTAGCCGGGCGAATCCAGAGCTGGCATGTGATCGAGGACTATACAGGAAGCGATCACATGTATATCACGTTCCGTGTGCGTGATAGCAGACCGGCTCCGTTTCCGCACAAGCGCGGCCCCCCCAGGTGGAACATCGCCAAGATGAACTACGAGAGGTTTGCCACGGCGATAGAACACGGACAGCGAACACTGCGTGAGATCCCGGAATCGCTGCCGCTATCTGCGCGGGCAAAAATGGTGACCGACTACACCATGAAGGTCATCGAAAAGGCCTGCGCGGAGACGGTTCCCAGGAAATCAACACGTGGGTCAAGATGACCTGCTTACTGGTGGACGAACGACATCGCGGACCTTCGTAAGACGTGCCTGCAGTTGCGACGCAGAATGCAGAGGGTCAAAAAACGCGATCTCGACGCAGCCCCCTTGGCCGCAGAGTACAAGGCGGCCAAGAAATCCCTAAAGAAGGCCATCAAGTCCAGCCGGCAGCGATGCTGGAAAGAGCTGGGGGAAGAGATGGATCACGATCCGTGGGGATTAGGGTACAAGATCGTTATACGCAAGCTGGCGACCTTCGGTTCGTCAACGCCGAAAGATGCGCAAACGATCACGAACATCGTACGTGCCCTTTTCCCCGAACACCCAAGGAGACCGGATGGCCCAGCAACATCCGGCCCGTTCGAAACTCCTCTGTTTACGAACATGGAGCTCTCCATCGCAATAAAATCTTTGCGTAATAAGAGAGCTCCGGGGCCGGATGGATTACCAGCAGAGCTGCTGAAAGCCATCGGCGGCAGTCACCCGCGCCTCTTGCTGGACATGTACAACTCCTGCCTGAAGGCGGGCATTTTTCCTGCCCGATGGAAGACAGCGAGACTTGTCCTCATCAGCAAGGACAAGGGTCCAGCAGACAGTCCGTCGGCCTACCGCCCGCTGTGCATGCTAGACACGGCGGGAAAACTTCTGGAGAAACTGCTGAAACCTCGCCTCCAGGCAGCCATAAGTGCGTTCGGAGATCTGGCTCCGCGGCAGTATGGCTTCAGGCGAGATAAGTCAACCGTAGATGCAATCCAGGAGGTGGTAAATGCCGCCAGGTCAACGGAACAGGGCAACCATTTCTCTCGCCCTATTTGTCTGCTGGCCACCTTGGACGTTAAAAACGCGTTTAACTCAGTTAGGTGGGACAAGGCGCTGGAAGCTTTCGAGCGGGACTTTCGTATCCCCGCGTATCTTTTATGCATTCTTGGGGATTATCTGAGGGACCGCTCGATAACTTACGACACTGAGGATGGACCAATAAAGAGGGAAATAACATCTGGGGCAGCTCAGGGCTCCATGCTGGGTCCCGATATATGGAATGTATTCTATGACGGGATCCTGCGCATGGAAATGCCCGAGGGCACCTTCCTGGTTGGGTATGCTGACGACATAGCGGTGGTCATCGTAGCCAGAGACGTTGACCTCGCTAGGCTGCTACTCAACCGGGTAATGCGTCGCGTTTTCTCCTGGCTGGAGGATCACGGGCTTGAATTAGCCACAAAGAAGACGGAGGTCGTGCTACTCACGAAGAGGCACATCAATACCATGTGCCCCTTTCAAGTAGGAGACGCGACGGTCCAGGCAAAGAGTGCGGTGAGGTACCTCGGGGTGACGCTTGATAACAAGCTCACCTTCAGGGAACACCTCACTATAGTGACGGAAAAGGCGGCAGCAGCAACAGCCTCGCTGAGTAGGCTCACGGCCAATACCGCCGGCCCCCGGCCTCGTAAAAGGCGCCTACTCATGCGTGCCGCCGAAGCCGTCATGCTGTACGGAGCGGAGGTCTGGGCCGATGCGCTACGGAAAGACGTGCACAGGAAGCGTCTCGCCGCGGTGCAACGGAGAGCAGCACTCCGGATCGCGTGCTCTTACCGCACGGTCTCCGAGCCCGCGATATTAGTGGTCGCTGGGGTAATACCCATCGACCTTCTTGCACTGGAGAGACGCTTCGTCTATCAGCAGAAGCCTGCTCTTGGGGTAGTGGAGGCCCACCGAACGGCCAGGGCCAATACCATCCAGGCTTGGCAGCATCGGTGGGAATCCTCCACTAAAGGAAGATGGACGGCCAGGCTGATCCCACAAGTGGACACCTGGCTGTTCCGAAAAGAGGGTGAGGTAAATTACTACCTCACCCAATTCTTGACGGGGCACGGCCTGTTCCGCGCATACCTACATAAGATGGGTAAAGTCGCGGGGCCAGGCTGCGCCTATTGTGAGGGCCTCCCGGACGACGTGTTCCACACCTTCTTCGTATGCGGAAGGTGGACCGTCGAAAGGGGGGCACTAAAGAGGGACCTTGGCTGCATATCACCTGACAATATAGTCAGGTTGATGCACAAAGGTCCTCAACAAAGGGCGGAAGTCGCCTCCTACGTGGAGGCGATCTTGCGCCAAAAAAGGGAAGAGGAGAACAGCAGATCAGCCGTCCGCAGAGCGCCGTAGCTGTTCACGGGAAAAAAAAGACCCCTGCGGGTCTCAACGGCCGATCTGAAGTGAGAAGGTGCCGCTCAGGCGAAGCAAGCCCTCCCCTGAAGTAATGTGTAAAACGGTGCCGGGGGAGGGTCTGTACAGTAGTGCAGAGCAGAAAGGGTTAGTGTTTTTAGTGGGTAGGAATCCCACACGCCGTGGGAGTGCGGAGCCTCTTGCGGTGTCTCCTGGGCTGGCATGGATATGCGGCCCAGGCGGTCCGGTGGAGCATTTGGTCCACCGGACTTATGCAAGATTTCACTGTTTCCCTCGTAAAAAAAAAAAAAAAAAAAAAAAAAAAAAAAAAAAAATTATTATTATTATTATTCGGGCTTGAATTAGCCACAAAGAAGACGGAGGTCGTGCTACTCACGAAGAAGCACATCAATACCATGTGCCCCTTTCAAGTAGGAGACGCGACGGTCCAGGCAAAGAGTGCGGTGAGGTACCTGGGGGTGACGCTTGATAACAAGCTCACCTTCAGGGAACACCTCACCATAGTGACGGAAAAGGCGGCAGCAGTAACAGCCTCGCTGAGTAGGCTCATGGCCAATACCGCCGGCCCCCGGCCTTGTAAAAGGCGCCTACTCATGCGTGCCGCCGAAGCCGTCATGCTGTACGGAGCGGAGGTCTGGGCCGATGCGCTACGGAAAGACGTGCACAGGAAGCGTCTCGCCGCGGTGCAACGGAGAGCAGCACTCCGGATCGTGTGCTCTTACCGCACGGTCTCCGAGCCCGCGATATTAGTGGTCGCTGGGGTAATACCCATCGACCTTCTTGTACTGGAGAGACGCTTCGTCCATCAGCAGAAGCCTGCTCTTGGGGTAGTGGAGGCCCACCGAACGGCCAGGGCCAATACCATCCAGGCTTGGCAGCATCGGTGGGAATCCTCCACTAAAGGAAGATGGACGGCCAGGCTGATCCCACAAGTGGACACCTGGCTGTTCCGAAAAGAGGGTGAGGTAAATTACTACCTCACCCAATTCTTGACGGGGCACGGCCTGTTCCGCGCATACCTACATAAGATGGGTAAAGTCGCGGGGCCAGGCTGCGCCTATTGTGAGGGCCTCCCGGACGACGTGTTCCACACCTTCTTCGTATGCGGAAGGTGGACCGTCGAAAGGGGGGCACTAGAGAGGGACCTTGGCTGCATATCACCTGACAATATAGTCAGGTTGATGCACAAAGGTCCTCAACAAAGGGCGAAAGTCGCCTCCTACGTGGAGGCGATCTTGCGCCAAAAAAGGGAAGAGGAGAACAGCAGATCAGCCGTCCGCAGAGCGCCGTAGCTGTTCACGGGAAAAAAAAGACCCCTGCGGGTCTGAACGGCCGATCTGAAGTGAGAAGGTGCCGCTCAGGCGAAGCAAGCCCTCCCCTGAAGTAATGTGTAAAACGGTGCCGGGGGAGGGTCTGTACAGTAGTGCAGAGCAGAAAGGGTTAGTGTTTTTAGTGGGTAGGAATCCCACACGCCGTGGGAGTGCGGAGCCTCTTGCGGTGTCTCCTGGGCTGGCATGGAGATGCGGCCCAGGCGGTCCGGTGGAGCATTTGGTCCACCGGACTGATGCAAGATTTCACTGTTTCCCTCGTAAAAAAAAAAAAAAAAAAAAAAAAAAAAAAATTATTATTATTATTATTATTATTATTATTATTGTTGTTGTTATTATTATTATTGCTATTATTATTATTATTATTTTTATTATTATTATTTTTTTTTCTTCTTCATTTAACTAGCAATCCTAGTTACATACGCCTATACCTTCTCAATGTTAATGTAAGAATCTTTTTTTGGGTTTAAATTTATTCTGTGCCTAATGGAAGAAACTACCATTATTCCCTTCGGACGGTTATGGTCGGACATCCCGCATGTTCCCCTTTTCTTATTCCATTACGTAGCCATTCAAAAGCGTAGAATTCGCTCGACCAATCGGGTTCTCTATTAGTATAACTTCTTATTTTATTCATTAGCCGTGCGGCGGTGAGTATGCGCTTTACATTTATGCTGACGTCCGTCTTAACTTGATTACAAGGCCGTCTACAGTTCGGTTTATGTATATAATACGCGCGTCGCCTAGTTAGTCTGAAATGATGACTCGTTTGTCCCGAGTCCTCTATTCTTACGAGGGTCATTTGACAAGTACCTAGCCTCACCGCCAGATGGTGCCACTATCGCACCAGAAATACACTACAGTGCAGTATCTTCCTGTAAACGGTTACAGACGAAATTTCAGCCGGATCGGAGTTGTAGTTTATTTTTGAGAGCGTGTGAAAGCAAATGTGTCCGTTGATTTTTGAAAAAATCGAGAAAGAACAATATCGGTCGGTGATTCGATTCTTGTTTTTGGAAGGGAAATCGCGCAGTGAAATTAAAGAACGCTTGGATGCAGTGTATGGGGATGCTTCTCCTTCGATAGCGACCGTTAAATTTTGGTATAACGAGTTTCAACGTGGTCGTACGTCGGTTTTTGATGATCCACGCCCAGGTGCTCCGAAAACAGCCACTACGGAGGAGAACGTGACAAAAATACACGATATCGTTTTGTCAGACCGCCGATTAAAGGTGCACGAGATAGCTGCGATAGTAGGCATCTCAGAAGAACGCGTGTGGCATATCCTACATGAGATTTTAGGCATGAGGAAGCTGTCAGCAAGGTGGGTGCCGCGTTTGCTGACTGCAGACCACAAGCGCATCCGTGTGACCAGTTCAGAGCAGTGTTTGGAGCTGTTTAATCGCAATCCAAAAGACTTTTTGCGTCGTTACGTGACCGTCGACGAAACATGGATTCACTACTACACTCCAGAGACCAAGGAGCAGTCAAAACAGTGGACCTTACCCGGTGAACCTGCTCCGAAGAAGGCGAAGACGGTCCCGTCGGCCGGAAAGGTGATGGCCACGGTTTTCTGGGATTCTCAAGGTGTGATTTTTATTGACTATCTGGAGAAGGGCAAAACGGTCACAGGACAGTACTACGCCGAACTATTGAGCCGATTTGACCCCGTGTTAGAAGAAAAACGGCCCCATTTGTCTAAAAAGAAAGTGCTTTTCCACCACGATAATGCACCGGCTCACACTTCTGCACTCGCCACGGCTAAATTGGTCGAATTACGCTACGAACTGCTGCCCCATCCACCGTATTCTCCAGATTTGGCTCCGTGCAACTTTTTTTTGTTTCCGAACCTAAAAAATTCGCTCGCCGGGAAGAGATTCCACTCCAATAACGAAATAATCGCCGCCACGGAGGCCTATTTTGCAAACCAAGAGAAAACATTTTTTTCAACGGGGTTAAAAAAATTGGAACACCGCTGGACCAAGTGTATTCAACTAAAAGGAGACTACATTGAAAAATAAATTTTATTTTTTGTAAAATTTTGGTGTTTTCATTTGTAGGCTAGGTACTTATCAAATGACCCTCGTATTTGTTGGTGCCGTAATCTATCGTGTGTGCCTGCTTACAATTTTCTAAGGGTTCTGGTGATAAATTTTAAGCAAATCATTCCAACGATTATTATTATATTATTGATAAATGGTTTTCCTTTTTTTTCTTTTGACTATCCCCGTGCATATTATGAATGCCTAGCGTATACCCCCGGCGCGGGCCTATGATTTCCTTGTATAACAAGTCAGTCACTTTAAATTTATATATCTTAAAACTTTCTCATGGGTTTGTCGATCAATAAAAGCAATTCGCCATCCCTTGCGTATGCTGAACGCAGATTTTTTTTTTTTTTTTTTTTTTGATAAATGAGTAGGCGTGCGGTTTACTTCATAACCCGCGTATTATCGTATATGCTTTAGTGTGTCCCACTATAGCCCTGACGCGTTGTGGGAGAGATACCGCAAGCAAGCTGGCGTTTCCCGCTCCACTTCACGCAACCGTTGGGATCAAAGCTGCATAGCGTTGAGATACGACTTGCGCCATTGCATTTTTTTATTCATGCAGCCGATTGAGGGTTACTTCACACCTAGTTCTTGCCAAGGTCCGTAACTCACATATACGGCTCCCATTTGCCGCGTCCCCGCCGCGACTCCACTCCATAAGCGTACTTTCTCCCTTTACGAGTACTCGAGTCGCTAGTTCGATACAATACAAGGGAGCTGACCTTCGAAAGGTCAGGGAGATGGCGCGTGCGGGAACCGATGATTGGGCCATCGTTCTGTGTCTGCCGTGAGGTAGGGTGCTTGCACCTGCTTCGTTATACGTTGTACATGTAGGTTTTAGCGATATCAGCCCGACTACTCATTTTTAATGCGTGACTCATACGTCTGTTTATATTTACGATTAAGAGATAAATTGCTTTTCTCGCTTGCTACCATGGAATTTGATGAGTTTATTTCTATTTCTTTTCTTGTTTTCTAAAATCGGGAATCATATTTCCGCGCCGTAACCTAAACTTTAGCCTCTTGCCTCCACTTTGTATCTCGTTAGAATCATTTGCTTGTGAGTGTGAGTGGTGATGTTATTACTGTAATAACTAGATCGGTCATGACGAAAACGTATCCGAACTTTTTCAGCGTGCTTCTTTTTCCCAACTAATTTCGATGTTTATAATTATTATATGTTATTCTAGCGATACTCACTGCCGAACTAAAGATATTTATTATTACTTATTTAAAGAACTGTATGTTTGACGTATCTTTGCACGTGTGATGTGCTTTTTTTCTTGACTTGGGCCCGCGAACTCCCCGCCATTGAGCCTGTTTTTTTTTCTTTAGAAGAACATACAAGATATCGACCTTTACCTGCGCGGCGTCTGAGGGGCCGCGGAAAAAAGAAAAAAATATATATTCCCCCCGCCTTTTTTTTTTTTTTTTTTGCGTTTGCTATGCTCGCCTGTCGTGTGAGGGGCCGCGATGAATTTGCGCGAACAACTCTCCTCTTCTGAAACCTTATTTATTCGTTTATTGAAAGATTCGTAACTTTTTCGATATTCGTATGTACTACTCGCGCTTGATCCCCTTTTCTTATTTTAGCGTTATGTCTGCTATGATTAATTTCCACGATTTCGCACGGCCTTGCATATTCCGTCTCTATTTGTCGGAGACTCGCTTTCTTCGCGAGATATTCCATTTTTCCTCTCCCCGAGGAAATGGTGAGTGCTTTACCTTTGATCGTAGTAAAACTTAAATTCGTATATGACTTGGGTCAGTTTCATTGCAGTGAGAGTTCTTAATTGTGCTAGTGTGTATGTACCGTCCACCCTGTAGCTATCCTACGTTAGCTCCTCCTTTTCTCGTTCTGGATTCCTTTTTCGTTTTTCTTTTCTTTGTCCCGTTGTAACTCAGAGGCCGCTGTGCGTGTTTGCCTCTCTGATACGACTCAGAGGCTTGAGGACATGCTTGACTTTTTTTATATTTTCTTTCGCAGCTCGGAGGCCGTTGCGCGTGTTCACATTGTAGATACGACTCAGAGGCTTTGGGGCATGTTTGACCTTTCCCTTGTTCCTGTTTTCTTTCGCAGTTCAGAGGCCATTGCGCGTGTGCGCATCTCTGATACGACTCAGAGACTTTGGGGCGTGTTTGACCTTTCCCTTGTTTCTGTTTTCTTTCGCAGCTCAGAGGCCGCACAGTGGGCTAAAATCCGATTTTTTTTTTCAAAATAAAATAACTCCACACAGAAGCCACCAATTTGGATGATTTTTGTTTCTACTTATTGCAAATTAAATGTAGATTAGAGGAAAAATAAAGAAAATTGTTAAATAAATTTTTATAACCTCCAAATTCAACAAGAAACATAGGTATTTTCCAAAATTTTGTAGGAAAGCGTATTTAAGTTTCAGAAAAATGTTTCTTTTTGGGAAATATGTTGCCTCCTGAGTTCATCCATGTATAATATATAACCCCTACACCTGTGAACCATAACCTAAACACCTTGCAGATGAATACTTCGCCGCAAAGTCAGGTTAATACGATAATCTGTAATAAACTATGACTTTGTAAGGTATTTATGACAAAATAAGTGATCTGTAACATTAAAAACTTATAATGACCATAACCTAAACCATTTTACAAATTAGCTTATTATTTTTATATAGAAAAAAAGTAATTCCACACAGAAAGCACCGATTCGGATGATTTTTGTTTGTACTTGTAGCTAATTGAATGTAGATTAGGGGAAAAATAAAGAGTATTGTCAAATCAATTATTATAACCTCCAAACTCTACAAGAAACATAGGTATTTTTCAAAATTTTATAGGAAACCGAATTTAAGTTTTAGAAAAATGATTCTTTTTGAAAAATGTTGCCCCCTGAGTTCTTCCATGTATAATATATAACCCCTACACCTTTGTACCATAACCTAACAACTACGTTGAATACTTCGCCGCAAAGACATGTTAATATGATAATCTATAATGCACTATGACTTTGTAAGTTAGTTATGAAAAATTAAGTGATCTGTAATATTAAAAACTTTTAATGATCATATCGCAATACTTTTTACCGATTAGCTTATTAATTCGATTTAGAAAAAAGTTATTCCAGACAGGAACCACCGATTCGGATGATTTATGTTTTTACTTACAGCTAATTGAATGTAGATTAGGGGAAAAATAAAGAGTATTGTCAAATCAATTATTATAACCTCCAAACTCTACAAGAAACATACGTATTTATCAAAATTTTGTAGGAAACCGTATTTAAGTTTTAGAAAAATGATTCATTTTGGGAATAATGTCGCCTCCTGCGTTCATCTATGTATAATATATAACCTCTACACCTAAGAAACATAACCTAACAACTCTACGTGGAATATTTCGCCGCAAAGTCAGGTTAATACGATAATCTGTAATGCACTATGACTTTGTAAGGTATTTATGACAAAGTAAGTGATCTGTAACATTAAAAACTTTTAATGACCATAACCTAAAACTTTTTACCGTTTAGCTTATTATTTGGATTTAGAGAAAAAGTAACTGCAGACAGAAACCACCGATTCGGATGATTTTTGTTTGTACTTACATTTAATTGAATGTAGATTAGGGGAAAAATGAAGAGTATTTTCAAATCAATTTTTATAACCTCCAAACTGTACGAGAAACATTTTTTCTAAATTTTTCTAAATTTGGTTGAAAACTGTATTTATGTTTTAGAAAAATGATTCTTAGTGGTAAAAATGTTTACTTCTGAGTTCGTCCATATATAATATATTATCATTAGACCTGTGAACATCAAGGAGCGCGGGCGCGCTCCGAAGGCAAGTATAGAAGAAGCCTGAAGGAACGACCCGCACTACATATACATTGAAAGTTATAGTGCATTACAGATTATCGTATTAACCTCACTTTGCGGCGAAGTATTCATCTTCAAGTTGTTAGGTTATGGTTCATAGGTGTAGAGATTATATATTATACATAGATTAACGCAGGAGGCAACATTATTCCTAAAAAGAATCATTTTTCTAAAACTTAAATACGGTTTCCTACCAAATTTAAAAAAATACGTATGTTTCTTGTAGAGTTTGGAGGTTATAATAATTAATTTGACAATACTCTTTATTTTTCCCCTAATCCACATTCAATTAGCTGTAAGTACAAACAAAAATCATCCGAATCAGTGGTTCCTGTCTGGAATAACTTTTTTCTAAATCGAAATAATAAGCTAATCGGTAAAAATTATTAGGATATGATCATTAAAAGTTTTTAATATTACAGATCACTTAATTTTTCATAACTACCTCACAAAGTCATAGTGCATGACAGATTATCATATTAACATGTCTTTGCGGCGAAGTATTCCACGTAGAGCTGTTAGGTTATGTTTCTTAGGTGTAGAGGTTATATATTATACATAGATGAACGCAGGAGGCAACATTATTCCCAAAATGAATCATTTTTCTAAAACTTAAATACGATTTCCTACAAAATTTTGATAAATAGGTATGTTTCTTGTAGAGTTTGGAGGTTATAATAATTGATTTGACAATACTCTTTATTTTTCCCTAATCTACATTCAATTAGCTGTAAGTAAAAACAAAAATCATCCGAATCGGTGGTTCCTGTCTGGAATAACTTTTTCTGAATCGAATTAATAAGCTAATCGGTAAAAAGTATTGGGATATGATCATTAAAAGTTTTTAATATTACAGATCACTTAATTTTTCATAACTAACTTACAAAGTCATAGTGCATTATAGATTATCATATTAACATGTCTTTGCGGCGAAGTATTCAACGTAGTTGTTAGGTTATGGTTCAAAGGTGTAGGGGTTATATATTATACATGGAGGAATTCAGGGGGCAACATTTTTTCAAAAAAGAATCATTTTTCTGAAACTTAAATACGGTTTCCTACAAAATTTTGAAAAATACCTATGTTTCTTGTAGAGTTTGGAGGTTATAATAATTGATTTGACAATACTCTTCACTTTTCCCCTAATCTACATTTAATTAGCTATAAGTACAAACAAAAATCATCCGAATCGGTGGTTTCTGTGTGGAATTACTTTTTTTCTAAATCAAAATAATAAGCTAATCTCTAAAAAGGTTTAGGTTATGGTCATTAAAAGTTTGTAATGTTACAGATCACTTATTTTGTCATAAATACTTTACGAAGTTATAGTGCACTACAGATTATCGTATTAATCTGACTTTGCTGCGAAGTGTTCATCTTCAAGTTGTTAGGTTATGGTTCACAGGTATAGAGATTATATATTATGCATGGATGTACAGAGGAGGCAACATTTATCCCAAAAAGAATCATTTTTCTAAAACTTAAATACGGTTTTCTACAAAATTTAGAAAAATACCTATGTTTCTTGTTGAATTTGGAGGTTATAAAAATTTATTTAACAATTTTCTTTATTTTTCCTCTAATCTACATTTAATTTGCTATAAGTAGAAGTAAAAATCATCCAAATCGGTGGCTTCTGTGTGGAGTTATTTTATTTTGAAAAAAAAAATTGGGTTTTAGCCCACTGTGGGCCGTTGCGCGTGTTCGCATCTCTGATACGATTCAGAGGCTTTGGGGCGTGTCCGACTTTTACAGATAATCCAAATGTATGCGGCCGTTCGCTAGTTAATCATTTGATGGTTTAATTTCTTTATCATCGAGATCCATAAGTGTTTCTGGATCTATAGCCTTGAATATCCTCAGGGCTCTATCTTTATCTTTTTGTATCTTGGTTATGGCCCTTAGTATATTGGCTACTTTAAGTTATGTTCTCATTAATATTCATTGTTAATATTCATTCAACTTTTCGTTTTTTTTTTCGTGCGACCTCGTATGGTTCCAACGTGATGGTGGACAAATTCTTGTTTTTTTTTCGGCTTTCAAAGTCTCACAAGCAGAGTTTACGTGACCTTCATATTTGGATAGCAAGTCCTGTTCAAGGAATTAATCTGTTTTTACGGAGATTTCATCATGTGCTACGAATTCTTCGCATAGCAGGCAGCACAATTCTGTACGAATCGTTTCAGGCGTCCAGCATTTCTCTGGCAAGCATCTCCTCTTTTATGGTTGGCAGGTGTATGGAAATCTAGTACTCTAGTTGGGATAATCTTATAGTATGTTTGGGTCTACTCGCAGTTACCTCTTCCTTACAGTCCTAAGTCCTGCAGGACTCTAGTACCGGGCATCCTGAGAGTTTAAATGACCAATCACATTCTTATTATTAGTCTCGTTATTGTGGTTATATCTTGCGTTATCTCGGCGATCACCATTGCGCCAATAACTCCTAAGATCCCTTCTATATTGATGCGGCTGGTATTTATCGTTATTGAAGCTATGTCCGCCCTCCGGATGAGTGCTATATCTTCGATCACCTTCACGACCTTGGTTATTGTTTTGCTGATAGCGATTAAGACGATCGTCCCAGACATTTCCATTGTAATAAGGTCGATAGCGTGTAGCGCGGTTTCCACTGATTCGGTAATCCAATCTCCGATAGCGGTTAGGTCGCCATTCGTAGTTTCTTGTATATTGCCTATTCGCGTCAGGCGGATCTTCCTGCGATTTCACGTTTATGGATTGCGCGGTATATACTACTGCGGGGTGCGATAACGCGATAACCTGTCTCATTGGGTATGTGGTATATAACACTTGCGGTGGCAGCGGTGGCGATGGTGCTCCTCCCAGTTTGTCCAAATTCCCTACGGTGACTTCCGTGTTCTTCAGGCTCCTTCGTAGGGCGTAACAATCACCATATTGATGTCCCTTCTTTTGGCAGAAGATGCAAAATTTTGTCTCCGCGTCCCTATACTGGCACCTACCCTCGGGGTGATTATCCATGCCACATACACTGCAGCGATCCCTAGCGGGGCACTCCTAATCGTGGCCTGCGGATTATCGTCTTTTAGTTTAGCGTATTTTACCATAAGTTCGGTTAGAATACCTTCGGCGGAGGTGGGGCCTGCCTGCGCCCCCACGCGTCGTGCCCCAGTTCTCTGTTCAACTCTTACGGCTTCTGTTATCGCCTCTACCAGGGTTTTGGGATTCGCGGCCCTTACTTGGTGTTGCAGATCCCCTTCAAGATCGTACAGAAACTGATCGAGAGCTGCCGAGTCACCCCTGTTTTTGTTAGTTAGTTTCTCGAAATCTTGTAGGGATCTATCGGCATTGTAGGTATTAAGTAGTCGATTCAGCAAGATTTCTACGCACTGTCCATAACTTCCGACGCTTTCCCCTTTCTTTTGTTTGATAACCTTAAGTTCGGCGAGTAATCTGTCGGCGCCTCCAGCGTGCGTGTACCTCATTGTAATATCTTCGAGTATTTTTTCGACCGATGTAAAACGGTTCATACGGCACATATAACCATCCGCAGCTCGTCCGCGAAACTTGGAGGCTAACGCGCTCATCAACCAGCATTCTGCTGACGGGCCAAATTCGTTGAGTACATTGCGCACAACGCGGCAAAAGAATGCCACCGAGTCGGGATTGCCGTCGTACGGAGGAATCGTGTTCATAGCCTGTTGCAGTGAAAATGTCCACGCAGCGTCTCTCAACCGGGAGACGCGCGGGTGTGGCGGTAGGAGGTCGATGGACTCGGTCAGTGGCTCGGCGAGGGGCTGACGCATCGGTATATAGCCTGCCCCGGAGCCTGCAAGCTCTGTTTTTAGTTGTGACTCTATATTTGTTAATCCGCTAGCCCTTTTGGCGTGCGCGAGGAAATGATTGTAACCCGACAGTCTTCTCGCCTTAAATTCTGGTATTTGGCCAGGCGTTACCCACTTCGGTATGTAGTCATTGGGTGCTTCTGTGACTGTGTGCGGAGCACAGAGTAAGTCGCGATTCACGCTCGCGGCGTTGGGCGCTGCCGGGAGCCCTCCATTATTAAGTTCACTTTTCCCGGTCGACGCCCTCCCGGTGGAGTACGTCGCCTGCAATAGTTCTTTTGACGGGTTCGGGGATTTCGATTGCGTTTTTGGTAATTTTTGTAATCTGGCCGTGAGTTCTTCTCTATAGTTCGTAATAATTTGTACCTCGTCGATCCCCAGATCTCCGGCCCCCACAGATAAAACGTGATCCAGCTTCCGACTCGCGATTTCCAAAGCCTCGGGAGAGGATAGAGCTATTGCCATGTCAGCACAGGCGAGAGCACCATTAATGTCGGCCTCCAGCTGATCCGTCGTTCGAAACCCGGGGGTTCGAGGGCGTGCCCCTGAGCATCGCGTTAGTTCTACGTCGGGATCGAATCCGGCGGCTTCATTTTGCCACGCGGAGTCAAGGCTATATTCTTCGTTATTCCTCATGTTTCGACGCGACAAGAGTTTCTTAAACGTGATACATTTAAAGTGTTCCGCGAACTAAAATCACTCAGTATTCACGGACCGTAATTTTACCTTCTTTTAACTCGCTCCATATTGGTCACGTGATTCCCCACGAGAGACAGGGTGCAATAATTGGGTATTAAAAGTTTCACTTACCCTTGTAGGCAGACCACAATAAGGATGATGGAGACGTGTAACATCCTTCCTTCCTGTCAAACGTTGAGTGGCACGTATTCGGCTCGTACTTCGCGATTTTACTCAGATGTATTTCTAACGAACACCCCACACCTAGCACCAGAAAATTGTTACGTGTGAGCCTATCTCGGTTCACGCACGTACGAAGGGTTCTGAGGTGTTCGTGTCATTCCAAGCCGAGACTCGAAACGATGCAGTGAAATACAAGTAGATAAAGTTAATTAAATATAATTAAATAAAGTATACTTGAGTTATTTATTAAAATACTTATAGGCGCGAGAGAGATAATCCTAACGCGCGTCCGCGATGCAACCGATCGACGTCCTCTCGTGAATTCGTTATCCGCTCATCCTCGTCCCTCGTACCTCGCTTCCGTCCTCTCTCTGACCCCGCTTTCGTTCTCTTTCTTTCTGTCTTCTGGATGCGCTTCCCTTGGTTTTTGTATCTCTGTCTTGGGGATCGTAAGTGGGGGATCATTGCTCATCGGCTGTTCGTTTCTTCCCCCTAATTCGACGTCTAGATCTCGTGCCAGTGATTCAGTGCCTCGCAGATTCGCTGTTCTGCTGACTGGCATTGGTTGATGTCATGCACCTTCGACATTCGACGTCCTCTATCAACGCTCGGCATATTGCTGACCGGGAGTTTGTGTTGGGCTACGTGTCTTCGTTCTTCGAGAGTCTGTATGAGTTCATGGCCGCACGCGCTTTCTCTCTGGAAGCTACCACTCGTAACAAACATGTAGTAATATTTTTAGAAATTTTTGAAGTTGGTGTACTTTAACTCTTTCGCACAATGTTACTAAAAGATTTCTGTAATGTTTTATATAATGATACTGAAAATATTACTATTAACTTAAATGCAAAAAGTTTTCCGTAAAATATTTCGTAAAATGAATTTTTATGAAATGGCAGATTTCGTGGTACGGGGATCCGCATTGTAACATTTTATAAGATTTTTGCTTTCTCGAAGAGAAAGCTTTATAATGGTGAACATTTTTTAATCGAAGATTTTGATAAATATCGATGTTTTTGAGGTTCCTGAGTCAGAATAATAGGTTTTTAAGGATAGAGTACCGTTGAAAATGATGAAAAATTCTATTTTTCTTTTTTTATTACAGTCATGTAATCTAGAACTCTTTAAGGGAAGAGTACAGTTGAGAAAAACAAATTTTTCCCTTTAAATAAAATATAGATTTTAATACACTAATATATATTAACTGATAAGAATTTTTCCATCGGTCTTACAGTCTTACAAATTAAATTAAAATAATTAATATTTATGGCAGTCAGATTGCCCTTGTTTATAATCACCCCCGCAGAATCTGAAATAAAAACTTAATTAAAATCTGGAAAAAACTTTGTTAGCAGTCCCTGAGGAGGAGCCGGAGCAGGCTCGAAACGTCGGACAATGTGGTGGTGGTGGGCAGTCAGATCGTCCTTTGCTAACAAAGTTTTTTCCAGATTTTAATTAAGTTTTTATTTCAGATTCTGCGGGGGTGATTATAAACAAGGGCAATCTGACTGCCATAAATATTAATTATTTTAATTTAATTTGTAAGACTGTAAGACCGATGGAAAAATTCTTATCAGTTGATATTAAATTGCAGTCGACATAAGTAATATTTTTAATGATAAAACTAATATATATTACACAAAAATATGATTTTTTGACAATTTTGAAGTACGTTCATTAATTACATTGGACATTATACCTGAAACTACTGTTAAAATAGTATTTAATTCAAAACATTCTCAGCGCCTGAATTTTTTTATCCTCCTCCTATTACAAGTACATATTTTTAGCATGGAATACTCAAAACCTACCGCGAGATAATTGATTTTAAATTCATTTTTTTTTAACGGTTAAATTGTGTTGTTTTAAAATGTAAACAATAACAATTGATTCAATTTTAATAGCATTTAAACTTCCAACTAGAAAAGAAAAATCAAATTAATTCGACCTCCGGCTAGTTGTCTAAATTAGTTCCAGAATATGTAAAAACAAAAGGCAGAAAGGTGCGAAAAATTTCAGGCGCGTGGAACATTTTGAATATCATAAAATTAAGTTAGTACAAAAATACATTTCAAGATAACCACTCTTTAAAACGGAATTTAAGACAAGTTTAGTGATGTCTCCTGCCTTTTGTTTACTTAAAAACATACTACCTCATAAAAGAAATCTTTTTCTCATTCTGAACGTGCCCATACTATTTCCATTGACGTACTGCTGTCCTTTGCGATGTTGCTGCTTCTGATTGCCTTAGCTTCATTACAGTGTCCCGCTGCTCAGTAAATCTGATTTTTTGTTGTACTCACTGCAGATACTGCACTGACAACAGCCGTCTCTATCCATCTCCTGCTATAGCAGGATATATCACAAATACTACTACTTGACATAGTATCGTGTGCTTCATAAACTTGTTGATGAGCAGTTCTAAGTACAATATCCTTTAGGGCACTGTCTTGTTTATGTTGTACTTTCAAATCATACTTGGGCAAGCGGTTCATGTTCACGATAACACAAAGCCACTCTCGGGCAGCAAAACCTAAACCAATAGATTTAACACTGTACGCAAATCTTTGATTCACTAAATAAGAACCGCAGGGCTTGGCTTCTGTACGAAGGCTTGAATGACTCTCCAGCCAACCAACCACAAAACATACACTTCAATGTTTTTTCTGAAAAGTGACCAATCGCATCAGAAAATTGTGTACTAAGCTCTTGCACTCCACACTCACTGCGCTTGATATTTGCAAAAGATATGACTACACTGTTGCATGCACAAGAAGAAGTTTTCCTCTGCTGTAATCAACAGGAGGCTGTTCTTTACTTGGCAGGTTAGAGAGCTCCACTTTTATTTTGGTCTTTTCCCTGAGTAAACTCAGATGAGGCTTTCTTTTGGTCAGTCGTTCTCTTTCTTGATGCCAACATCTATTCAGAGAATGCATTTTTGACTCTTCATAACAGTAAAAGTACTCCAAAATTCAATAAACAGATATATGAACTCTCGTCTGCTTGATTGTTTACTGTGTGCCAGAGATGAGTATGTCCGGAGTTGACTGTCAAATACATAAGTTTTCTACACGTAAAATACTATATAACATACTGTACGAAACTTTTAGACTTTTCTACAGTATTTTATATGAAAACCATGTAAATTAAATTTAAATTTGAATCATTAAAATTTGACTGCTCTTGCTAAAACAACTGGATGTTACGTCGTACTGGTAAATCGTGAATTTATTGGATTGGTAGTAGGTACACTTTATAGAATATTATTATATGTACGATTCATTATACGAGTAATAATATAGAGTATTTGAATTCAAAGATTATGGAAAAAATAAGGTAAAATGGACAAAAAATTAATAAAAATAATTTTCGAAAAATATGAAAGAAAATATTCTATTATAAAATTGATGTATGAACATAGTTTTTTCTTAAAGTTAAAGAGTTATGGATTACATTTCTATAATAAAAAAAAATCCAAATTTTTGATAATTTTCAACGGTACTCTAGCCTTAATTTTAAGAAAAAACCATGTGCGTATATATGGCCGGTTCTCTCTCATATCACAGATGAAAAATTTTTTTTTTTTTGCTTAATTTTTTTTTACACATTGTACACCATATTTTGAACTAACCTGAATTTTTTCAGATTTTTTTGCAATTATTTTCGGAGCTACAAATCATCAAAGTAGCACATTTCATGAATTTTCATGATTTTTTAGCAATTTTCAAATTCATTTTACTCATAATAGTTGCATTCCACAAAAAAATCATCCAAGCACTTTTTTGTCATAAAAAATCTATATTTTGTGAAAATCCAGGTGACATAGGTCCAGCGATAATTTATCACTGTGATGGGACCATATAAATGTTAAAAAGTGAGTTTTCATAAGGAGCGATCATCGACTCAGGTCCACAAAAAATCAGGAGTATAGCTAGAATATGCAGAAATGTCATTCCACTTGTCCTGGAATGGGAAAAGCTCTCATTTTTCTTAAAAAAATTAAAATGTCATCAATTTCATGAAAAATGTGATTTTTATGCATATACCTTCATGTTCATATATCACTTCTTCCTTCCAGGAATACTTTTAGTATTATTTTTCCTTAATATTGGTAAAATGGTAATGAACATTACTAATATTACAAGGAAACATGAATATAATTTTGAATGTACATCGATCAGCCATAAAATTATTGTTGATATTTATTCAGACTTATTTTTTAAATTTGATCATATGTAATAACAAAGGAAAGGAGATAACAAACAAATGGTTTGTTAATGTCAGTTCAATTGTGTTTCCTGATGATATTACTGACGTTTTGGCACTAGGACCGAAATTTAATGTTAACCCACTTGTAAACAAAAAATCAATCATTGAAACTATAAAAAATACCGAAGAATCCTTAAATTGTCTTGATGTAAACAAGAACGTCAAAGATGAGATTAGACTCAAATTGAAAGATACTTTACAAAAACGTTTAAATAAACCTAAACATGTTAAATATGCTCATAAGATTCTTGCTAAAAAGTTGAAAAAAGTACAACGGTTCATTGTTAATAATGATATATTGGTTACGATGGCGGATAAAGGTAATGTAACGGTTGCTTTAGATTATTCGAAATATGTGGAAAAAATAGAAAAAATGTTGTCTGATAGAAAAACCTATGAAATTATAAATAAGGACCCCTTAAAAAGATTACAAAGTGGCACTAAGGCAATAATGACAATTTGGAATAAAAATGGTTTCTTTGAAAAACAATTTCACAATAGCGCAATAACCCAAACAGATACTGTCCTATCAAAAATATACGGTTTAGCAAAAATTCATAAAAAAGATCTCCCATTGCGTCCTATTGTTTCATATACTGGTTCTGCCACTTATTTGTTTTCTACAATATTAGAGAAATTACTTAGTACTGTGATACCAAAACCAAAATCATACATCAAGAATAGTGTTGAATTAATTGAAAAAATTGAAAATCTACATGTGTCTGAGGAGTATATAATGATCAGCATTGATGTGACGTCATTGTTTACTAATATTAGTGTAGAATTAGTTAAAAAGGCAATTGTCCGAAAATACCCTTATTTTATAAATAATTACGATATACCTCTTGATACGATTTTGAAAGTAGTAACATTCTTAATGAGTAATACCTTTTTTAAATTCAATAATAAATTTTATAAGCAGTTATATGGCACGCCAATGGGTTCACCTATATCGCCACGATTTGCAGATATTACTATGGATGATCTTGAGCAACACTGTTTAGAGAGATTAGATTTCATCCCCCCTTTTTTATGGTAGATATGTCGATGATATTTTTATCATAATACCAAAGAACAAAATAGATTATGACAATAGACTAAAATTTACCTATGAAATTGAAAATAATCGGACTTTGAATTTTCTAGAAATTAAAATTACTAGAGAAGATGGTAAATTAATTACGGATTGGTATCATAAACCTATCTTTTCAAGTAGATTCCTTAATTTTAACTCTAGTGACCCCTTATCACATAAAAGGGGAATGGTGTATTCCGTAGTTGATAAACCATTGTATTGGCAAACAAAAAATTCCATAATAAAAATATTAAAAAATTCCATAATGAAAATATTACAAAAAAGTATTTGCAAACAAAAAATTACATAATAAAAATATTAAACTGGTTACACAATATCTAATAAGTAATAATTATTGTATGTGACAGGGATAGAAAAACGTGACATGATAGTTAAATTTATAGCGGATTCCTGTGCGATTGAGCATTTCAGCAAAACTGAATTAATATTCGGAAAGCTAGACATCAATAATAAATTATCAATAAAATGTGCTAATAAAGAAAGTGAACTGAAAACTGTAGGTTCAGGGTCAATTAAAATAAAATTATTTGCACTTAAATATTTCGTTGATCAAGGACTGCCAATTTAGTTAGATGATCGGAAAAAAAACGTCCATGATGCATTAATTAAAGAGAAAATAATTTCTGGTATTTATATTTCAGGTATACATTACACTGGCGCATTCTGTGAAGCATGAGTCTGGAGTGCCTGTAGATTTGAAAGAGTGTGTGCAATAAGCATGAGAAATGTGATGTGTACTATCGAAAAAGTATGATCCTAAGATGCGACGAAGGAACAGAGTTCACGGGTAAAGAGACAGTGAAAGTACAAAAAGAAATTAACGATAGTGAGACACCCGGAGCGTAACTGCAGCTCGCGTGTGCTGATATACCGAAGCATAACGGGGTAGCTGAAAGATTCAATAAAACATTAGAACCAAAAGTGAGATAGATGATGTAAGATTCGGGCTTGACGCCTAGTATGACAGGCCACCAAGCAAATCAGTATATAGAAAAGAATACGCCACTTAGAAAGTGAATCAACTTAAACGTTTTGGTTGTGTCAGTACTTTTCAAATTCCGAGAAACAATAATTTTAAATTTTGAGAACAGGCGTTGAGAGGTTTTTAGTAGATTACATGTTCACAGTATCTATAATTTATCTGTTTAATGAAGAGAAATTGAATAGTAAGCATGTAAGATTTCTAGGAAACAAAGGATTCAAAGAAATTCACTCCAAAGAGGCGAGGCAGGAAAGGAAAAAGTCGAATTTTAATTTATAAAAAAAATCAAGATCAACAGCGAAACTCGTAAATAGGTGAGATAAACAGAGGGAGAAGAGATAACTTTCCCAAAAAAGCGTTCAATTTTGTACACGATGCAGAAAACAGAGGGAGAAAGTAACTTAGGGAATGAATCGGAAACTGAGATTGTAGATAGAGATGTAGCGTACCAAGCATTATTAGCTAAAATTCAGGGTTATCACCAAACTTATCGAGAGTCAATAAACTCACGAGGGAGAAAGTTGGAAGAAAGCCGTGGATTTTGAATTAACATCTTTTGGATAAAAGAGTTTTTGAAGTAGTTAAAAGAGTGTGACGGTAGCTCCGCCCCATGGCGGATGCTCAAGAGTACACTAGGATTCGAATGTGGGGGATGACGAGGATCAGGTGGCTTAAAATGTAATGATGAAACACTATTTTACAAAAGTAAAAAATATAATGATTTATTTAGTAATAAAATGAGTATAACTATTTGATTAAACTGTATAATCCCAAGTTAACAACAGATAACAAAAAGCAACTGAAACATAAAAGTCAGAAAACGTACTTACTTCGGAGTACTAAACAATTGCACGCTACTGCCCTCTCGCGGCGAGGGGCGGTGTGCAATGTTTAGACGCCAGGAGATATAACTCACTATGGTTAGGAGTTCGACAGTTACGGCGGTCTCGTGAGCGTAATATCGTCCGTACGTCGAGTATTCCGTGTTCCGCTGTCTAAGAACGTGACAGCTCCTCGCCTAGACACGTGTCTGCACGAACCCTGAGCGAGGGTTTCACTAGAAGTCGGTTGGCCTCTGCGTCGTGTGCGCTTACGTTAGTTAGATTGACAAAATTCTTCGACAACGTGTGGACTTATAATCAAATACTGTGGAACGTGAAGAACGTACAAATAAACGAGTATAGTCTTATCTACATGCCAAGCCAAGTACGTTACCATGAGTGAGGCGTGCAAAAAACTCATGACTTTGCACAATTCTGTGAGATTTACTGTTTGGTACAATTTATCTACGATGGCGTTGTCTTGCGATAATATGGATGCTCAGTCGTGTGCCAAAACTAACTTGGAGTAATAAATTGAGATACAAGGTTGACAGGAGGCATCACTACGTAAAAAAAGTATATCAATAATGAGTATATACAAATGTACTGTTCTTCTCAAAAAATTGATGACGAAAATGTGAAGCCGAAATAGAAGCTTTGTGATTGGGCAAGTCCATTTAAAAGGAGACCGTGATTGGTCGAAGGTGAAGTTAGCTTTTCGCTTAAGGTCTTAGCTGATTGGACCAAATAAAATCCACAAAGTTTGAAATTATGAAATATTTAGACTAAAAATATTTATACTATAAGTTATAAATATTATGACTAATAGTATTGATGACTTAAAATTTGGTTTCATATATCAAAAAAGTATTAAAATTTTGTCTATAGTTAACAATGAAGGACTATGTTCTGATTACAGTTAAATTTCTAAGCACCAAATTTTTGTATTGTAGGAATATACTAAAATAAATACAATCCAAGTTTCAATAAAAAATATTGGATAAATTTGCATATATTAAAAAGTAAAGTAAATTTTAAATTCATATATTTCAATATTAATTGTATAACTCAAGGTAAAGGAGTATCGCGCGCAGAGCGACTGAACTTGCTAGTTGAAGTCAAAAGAACAGTTTGCAGATATATTTAAGACGGGCCTAGAGAAAAATTTACATTAAAGTTAACTTGCAAAATACTTATAAGAAAGATTTCTAATAATTTATTCTGTTCATAGGAAATAAGTTCATAGAACTGGAGTGAGGATAATTAAACTTGACAGAACTGGTGAGAATGAGTTGAGAGAGTTGAGACTAGCTTACCGAAAATACAAGACTGAAGTCATCAGTACAAACTCCTAAATGTTCAAGTTTCAGATTATTTTGATAGATTTATAATATAAATGCGTAAAGTTTAGTAAAAGATAATATATTATATATGTCGTAACGTTAGCTTAAATTGTAACGTGAAGTGATTAAGAGGCAGTGTGAGAATATATACGTATGTACGTACACAAGGAAACAAAATTGGGAATGTAGGAGTTCTGATATTTTGGAAATAATATACTTCAAGTACTTCGATAATGAGACTCTCAGGAGTCTAAGCATTGAACTGCTCGAGTTTAATAGTGTCTGAACTCTGGCAGTTCAAGCCTTGGACCTCCCAGATTCCCAAGATCGAAATGTAACGCGACGAACGTCTGACTATAGAAGTTAAACGCATTCTGAACTATAGTAATACAAAAACATCGGACTGCGTTAAGCAATTGTTTGGAATCATAGAGATCAAACATGTTTGAACTTTTATGGTACGTTTCTTGACTCGTAAAAAATCAATGTATTGATATACTTCAAATACAATTTGAACTTTTATATTTCCGAACCATTGACCCATATTATTTCAAAATTCTTTTCCGTGTAATATAATGTAATATAATGACCCCACATGTGCAGAAAAGGGGCCCTTTCATAAGAGAACGATGCGCTGTAAGAGTTAGTTGAATAAAGATTGTTAAAATATATCATTTGTCTACAGTGTATTATTTAACATTTCCTACCACAATCCCAACATAATTAACTATATGTTCTTTCATAGCATTATTAGTTATACTATAATTGTATCGAATGGAGCAGGTAGAGGAATCTTATTTACAGTGCAAAGAATCAATAGTAGGTCGATCAAAATAATAAATAAGAATTATTTGTGGAAAAATTATCTTTTAAATGAAACAGTAATATGTCCGCTCGCCTGTTTACCCCATCACTGCGAAACGTTGCGAGAAAAATATACAAAAATTGAAAGGAACACTAAACATAAATTTATTTAACTACTTAAAGTTTACACACGCGAAAAAGCGCATAGTAGCGCGTGCACACACACACACGCACACGCACGCACGCATGCACGCACGTACGCACGCACACACGCACACACGCACACACACACACACACACACTCCTATTACTCCTGTCCGCGCCGCGCCCTCCCACCGAAACTCGGCCGACTCGCGCACACCGACAGCAGCAGCATGCGAGAGACTCAACCAGCGAGGTGATGCTCCGGGCTTGCCGTCGCCGGCCCGTGTTGCCACTGCCGCTACCAACACGCACGTGCTATGTTGCCGCGGCCGCGACCACGGCAAACGATGCGGCTGCCGTAGCGCGCGATGTAGGCAGACGAGCCGGACGGCGAGCCGAACGAGCCCGAGCGCAGCCGGAGAACGCCGACGGCGCGATCGCGCACGCCGGTCGATCCGCGACTGGCATTTGCTCCGCCGTGCGCGTACCAGCAGCATCTTGGCCATCTCCGAGTGTGATTTGTGCGTGCGAAAAGTTGTGCCGAGTGAGTGCGTGCGAGTGTGCGACGCTGCCGTCAGCCGTTGCACCCGACCGTTCCTCTGCCGTCTCGCCGAAGCAGCGATCCCGATGCAGCGAGACGAGAGAGACCGCCGTGTTCCAGCTCTCTTGGCCGCTGCGACTAACGTAAGTCTCCTTAAATTCCTTCCTTCCACCGTAATACCTTCTCCCCTGTTCTTTTGCGTGTAGCCGAAGCTACAAGTGTCCGAGTCCCCTCGTCAGGTGATTTTGTACCGAGAGGAGCTATAGCTACAAGTTTGGTATTGTTCGTTACGGAGCAAATCGTGATCAACCGCCGCGCTAGCCTAATGTAAATTGGTACGGAAGTGCGCGTACCTGGCGCCCTATAGTTCTTTTGTAGATTTTGAGAGTATGTAACATTTGTTCTAATAAATATACCTTGTTAGGGGTTTTAAAACTTACATTCCCGAGTGCTTCTTTACTACGTGAATACGAGTGTGTGCGAGAGTGAGTAGGCCGGAGTGTATAGTGCAATAACCTCTGTCACTTGGCAGAGAATCTACCGTCGCGTAGGATTTTACCATTCGCGGTTGTTCCTGATCCACAGCAATCGTGATAAGTAATAACTAATAGTAAGCAAACTATTAAAAGTAAATTAAAAAAATTTATGAAATCTAATATTTCTGTTTCCAATTTTTAGAAATTTTATTTATTGTTATTGCAAAATTCGAGCAATTTAATTTAATTTAAAGTTTAAGCGAGCAAGCCTGGATTAAAGCTAGAGAAACAGATTTTAGTATAATTAGTCAGGTCATTATTTTTCAAATTATATAAAAAAAAACTATATACCTCAATAATATACATACAAAGCACATTTGAACACCTTCCTGGCTCCTCTATTTTGATTTATAAATCTGTAATAACCATAGGATTGAAGTATTAATTTTTGCATATCACCTCACGATACATAGCGCTGCACTGAAATGTCTCGACCAAATGAGTTCAAATATAGTGGTGATCTTCTTTATATGTATCTACACTGCTTAAGTGAAGCAGATTTTGAAAACAGACCCCCCATAAATTTTTACGTATAGAAATATGACAAAAAATTTTGAAAAAACATTAAAAAATTATTTAAAGGTGTATATTAATGGAAGAATCCACATTTTTCAACATCAAGTAAGCAACTACCACAAACCAGCTACAACTGGAGCAAGTAATCGAGTGTACAATTCGTTGTCAAATAACTTAAGTAGGCTAAGCCAGCTACATTGAAAGCAGACAATAACAGAAAACGTGGACCTGTTATCGCTAAGTAAACGACTTGACTCGAGCTTTACGTAAGGATGTACTAGAGGTTCATCCACCTGCAGTTTATTTGGCTGTGCAAGTGACCTATACCTTATTCCATACACGCTTTCATAATCCAAAACATTCCTTTTTGATGATGCAAAACTTCAGAGCGGACTCATCAGTCAGATCTCGGTGTCTCGAAAGTGACGAAAAACTGTGGGTTTGCTGCATTCACTTCATCATAGCCAAAGTTGCATAAATTTCCCGCGGACATTCATCTAAGTAGTTCAATTAATATTTTGATCGTACTCTTTTTCCTTCCAACGATCCGTGTAAGGGATTCTTTTAATGTTTATTACTTTTTGGAGTTTTACCTCTCTTTAATGTACAGCAAAAGTCAGTCATCACAATGATACCTCATTATGCTTGATATCGTTTCACCATCTCCTTAACCCATTTCCGCCGAAAACGCCACTCGCGGTACATCGGTCTTTGGGAGCTCATAACTAATGCTATAGGCATCAAACAAAATTGAGTGGGACATATTTTTAAAGTTTAAGACATGCCCTTTCCCATGGTGAACTCAAAATTGCTCCAAAATATTATTAATTATGAAAAAATGCCGTTTAAACAAAAAAAAACACGATTTTTCCGCTCTTTTTTCTTAATTGAGTTTTCAAATGCTTTCCCGTCGGCAATCGACCTGGAATCTTTTTAACCGGTGGAATAAATGTCTGAAGAATACACCTAAAGAATACACCTAAAGAATACCTAAAGAATACACCTAAATGCACAGAGAAGATGTCTAAGGATAAAATGTTTTTAGAATTAGCCAAAGAATATGAGAATTTTTTGGGAGCCGTTTTGAGAAATTTTTCGATTTTGCAAAAATTTTGCTATTTGTAAAATAAAAAAATTTTCTCGTAAGCCATTGAAAAAATTTAGATGCATTTTTTGAGTATTTTTAAGAACTTTTTCACTCTTGGCACTTTCTCCATAAGTTCATATTTTTCGAGTAAAATAGTAGATTATTCACCTAGGGAGTAAAAGTAAAGAATGTCCCAGATCGCATGGAAATTGTCACCCGAGCCGAAGGTGACAAACATGCGATCTGAGGCATTCTTTATTTTCTCTCGTGGTGCGTATACTATTTTTCGTTATAGTAAGCGTAAAGTAACTGCTTTGCGCCTGCACAGCAGGTCGTACAGTACGTACTTTACGCATACTATGACGAAAAAATCATTAATGTATTTGCAAAAATTTTGCGGTTCGGGCGCCATTTTGAAAATACTAAGGGAAAATATCGATCTTTGAACCATGGATTCTTAAAGTTCAGACATTTATTCCACCGGTTAAAAATGTTCTAGGTCGATTGTCAACGGGAAAGCCTTTGAAAAATCAAAATTAAAAAAAAGAGAGCGGAAAAATCGTGCTTTTTTGTTTAAACGGCATTTTTTCATAATTAATAATATTTCGGAGCAATTTTGAGTTCACCATGGGAAAGGGCATATCTTAAACTTTAAAAATATGTCCGACTCAATTTTGTTTGACGCCTATAGCATTAGTTATGAGCTCCCAAAGACCGATGTACCGCAAGTGGCGTTTTCGCCGGAATAGGCCAGTCAAATTAGTTTTTCCACCAACTTAACTGTAACTAGAGGTTTGCGAGCGGATTCTGGTGGGGGGGGGGGGCATCAGGTACAATGATCCGGTGAGTGCGTCCAAAAATTATGTCAGGATCATTTTTTAAATAATGAATTAATGATCGAAAAGTCAGTTTTTTGACGAGAGAAGAAAAACTACTGACTTTACAGAAAAAAGTTAAATGTAAACTTTGTAGATATTGAAAAGATCTATCAAACGCAATTTACAGATTTACATTTAGTTAATTTGTTTATCTGCAAATCGCAAAAAACCGCTGAAAATAGCCATTTTAACGATTGTTTATAACTCCGTTAAAAAATTTGCTAGGTGCTTGATAACTCGCTTTAGTATAGCTCTTATAGTACTTAATAAGCAGTTAAAATTTTAGCTAAAAATATTCAATAGTTTTTGCATAATTCCATTTATTTATTAGATTTTGGTCATTTTTGCGCGATTTTTCCCAAGCCGTGGGACGTCGTACGAGGATGCAGTAAACGGATTTTGAAAGTTTAACATCTCTACTTTCACGAACAATGAATAGCTAAGCAATTATTTCAAATTTAGTTATTAAAAATCGCAAAATAAAAAAAAGTCATTTTTTTTTGTTATAAGTAAAAGCAATTGCGACTCCTGTATTTGTCGAAGATAAACAACAGTAGGTTCGTTGGAAAGCTCGCATTTTTCTCCAAATTTCAACGTCCCTACGAACTCTCTAAGTGCTCTAGAAGCCGAGATAATTTTTTTTTTTTGTAAAAATCGCCGTGTCTTCAATTATTAATATTAAGAAACGAGACAGGCGCGAAAAATCGAATTAATAGTTGTACTCGCATAAAAAAAATATTGCGTCACATTAATTGCAAAATTACATTGTTATAAATAATCACAAAGGTGCGGGTCAAAAATGGAGAAGGCTACAGTGTCACGCGAAAAAACTGAACATAGGAACTTCAAATCCGACGCGCTCGAAAAATCTTTTATATCTCAGTAACTTATTGACATAAACACTTCATTTTTTTTTTAATTTGGGATGGCTCGCGAAAATAATAACATCTGGCCTACTTATTTCCCCGAAAAAGTTTATTTAACAATACTTAATTAACAATAATTATTTTAATTAACTTTTTAATGTTTTTTTCATAAATAAATAATTAATTACATTTAATTTAATGCAATGGTACATATTACTAATTAATTTAACTTATTTCTATTTAATTCTGTGTATGTGAGTATATGTGTGCGAGAGTAGTTTTGAAGTCTGCCGCTCTTTTATGTGTTCAGAATAATGCGTTCAGAAAGACATTCAAGATAGAACCTTTGCTTCGTCTTTTGTGCGCATGTCCCCTCCAAATGGAGCGTTGCTATTATTTGTGTTGGTTTGACAGTTGAGCTGTTAGTGACGCTATCCAGCACGTGAACAGAAAAATATTTTGTTTCAAATACTGTTTGATAGTGTTTATATACTGTTTCAATTATTGAATGATTTTAAGTGCATTAATGTTCTTCTGATTTCTAGTGCAATTACGAAATCTCACAATAATTTCTGTACGAAACTTGTGTAGTTTGTTTTTTAACGACAATTCGAATCGGTTTAAATTTACAACTGCAATATAGCAACAACTGCAGAGATATATTTTACGGAGGTTTAGTGCATATCGCACGCAGTACATATATAAAACCATTGGTAAGTACATTAGCATTATAATTATTTATTTATACTGTTTTTAGAAAATTGATTCATAATTTATTTGTCATTATCAAAAAGAATATATACAGTTCTTTTATGTTTGTAGTGAAGATGCATAATAAATTCCAATCTAGTTTCAATATTAAATTAGAACTGCAAGAGAAATATTTTATGGAGATTTAACGAGATTGACGCACTGCATAATCGAACCATTGGTTAGTACATAAGCATTATAATTATTTATTTATAGTGTTTTTAGAAAATTGATTCATAATTTATTTGTCATTGTCAAAAAGAATATATAGAGTTTTTTATGTTTGTAGTGAAGATACATAATAAACTGCAATCCAGTTTCAATATTAAATTACAACTGCAAGAGAAATATTTTTTGGAGATTTAACGAGATTGACGCACTGTATTATTTCAGATTGAAGCTTTTTGAAAACATGGAAACTCACGATGAGAATATCTCTTTGCTATGTGACAAAATTATATCCCCCGACCAGCAACGAAATGTCAAAGAAAGAGCCATTGAATCATTGATTGCAGCAAGCTTACAGAGAAGAGACAACAAACACAAACAGCTTGAAAAGTGTGAATCATTAAATATTCACAAGAATTGTCATGGCAATTATGTTAAAGAGTCAAAAATAAAGGCTGCGCAAAAAAAAGCTGTAACTTCTAAAGTAAGTTCAAGGAGAGGTAGTATTAGCTTACGAAAATTTGACTTTAGTAAGTACTGTCTTTTTTGCGGAGAAGATGCGTCCGATGAGTATGAGGACAAACGGAAGATTCAAACTAAAATGAATCTTTACAAAGTTCAACATGTTTTAAGCAATACTCTCCAAAATAATATTATGGAAAAAATTAATTCGCGATTAGAAAATAGTAATGTACAAGATATTCGTCAGGAAGAATATAGAAATCTTAAGAAACGCATAGAAAACGTAGATTTAGTGGAACGGGCCGCTCGTTACCATGATTATTGTCTTAGGAAATTTTCAATTCTTAGACTTACTCAGCAGCCTAGCCGACCGATGAGCGAAGGTACATCCGAAGCTGTAGAGTATATAATATCTTATTTGTGCGAATGTAGTGAAGACGAATGTCAATTTTCGATTAAAGATATTTTAAGTGAATACAACGGAGAAGTTCCTATGAAACTAGATACAATACAAAACAAATTATTAGAATATTATGGTAGCACAATTACGATTTATAAAGTAAAAAATGATTTAGTGGTTTGTTTTGCATCTGTAAGAAATAAAATTCTCTCTGAGGAATGGTACAGAAATAAAAACTCAGATGAAGATAAGGAGAGTGAAAGGATAATCGAGACATCGGCGAAATTAATTTTGAATGATATTAGATCAAAATATTACGACACAGCTAATTATCCTGCTCCCAATTGTTTTTTACATAACGTTGATGATGACATACCACGGCTGTTACGATTATTTTTAGATGTTTTAATTAAAGTCACAAATGTACAGAAAATTCTTATGTTATGTGGGATAAAAGCATTACAACACTTTGTCACATTATAATAAATGCAGTGAGACCTCGGTCATTTTTATTCCCTATATTGCTAGGCCTGTCATTGATGATGTATAAGAAACATGCTTCCAAAAATCTAATTGATTCGCTAGCGTATATTGGCTTGTGCGTTTCGTACTATAAAACGCAACTTTTCGAGTCCTCTATAGTTTGCCAACCCGAAAGTTACGATGCAGGAAAATCGTATTTCCAATTTATTTATGATAATGCGGATAATAATACGTGTACTATCGACGGCAGAAATACGTTTCATGCCATGGGTGGAGTGATCTGTGCAACTCCTGCCTCTGAAATATCGAGCAGTACGAAAATAGAGCGCCTGCGTCGTATTCCATCGGCAACTAATGTAGGCACTTTTGGATTTGTTCCTTTAAAGAATTTTCAAAGAGGTATTCATGCAGGCCTTAAGAATATCAAAATTGAAGACTTCAATGGAACAAATCCAATTGTGAACAATCAAGTGGAGGATTCTGATATATTGTGGTTTTAGGGTAATTACGTACGGCGGGAAAACATGAGCGGCTGGAATAGCTTTATGGAACTATGTACGCAAGTAAAACCATTTCACATATCAAGAATAATTCCGGTTCCATTTGTCAGTGCACCGCCAAGTAATTACGATACAATTTTTACTGTTTTAATTGAAGCTAATAATAAATGCAAGAGCCAAGATCAAAAAAATGTTTTCGTCACTTTTGATCAACCTCTATATCAAAAGGCTAGAGAACTCATTGAGTGCTGTAAAGGAACTCAAAACGAAGCAAAGATAAATAAAGTTATTGTCAGGCTCGGAGGGTTCCATATGCTTATGTCATACCTTGGCGCAATAGGTTTTATAATGGAAGGTAGTAGATTAAAGGACGCATTTTGTGAACTTTATGCTGAAGTTTCAGCCGAAAAAGCACTAACTGGCCATGCCTATTCTAGAGCGATCCGGGGGAATATTTTAATTCAAAATGCTTTGGGGAATATTCTTTTTTCTTTGATCGATCTCTCAGATGAAGAAGTACTTGTTCTGAATAATTTGTTTAACCTCGTAGGAAAATCGGAGTTCCATACGTTGCTAAAAAATGATCAGTTCAAAGAAACAAAAAACAAGTTTATAAATAAATTAGAATCGATAAAAGAAAATGGCCCAACTGCACGATTATGGATTCTCTATTTTAATATGGTTGATCTGGCTAAGCAATTTATTCAGCCTGAAAGAAGCGGAAATTGGTCTAAACATTTGCAGTGTGTCCAACAAATGTTGCCTTATTTTCATGCCAGCGGCCATAATCTTTACGCTAAAAGCAGCCACCTATATTTGCAAGATATGAATAATCTTGAAAATATAATGGATGTTATGGAATATGACAAATTTAGTCGTTCAGGTTATTTTACCATAAGGCGAATTGAGAAGTTTCGATCTGGTACATGGTCGGACATGATTATAGAGCAAATGCTAATGAGACCGATGAAAGTTAGCGGTGGATTGACTCATGGACGTGGGATAACTGTAAGTACTTTATGTAAATGGATTCTGTCAACTATCGTTCTGATTGAAGTAACGGATGCTATGGAGCAATTTTGTAACATCACTTACGTTACTTCGGATCAACACGTAGACGCAAGTAATTCGCGAATCACGAGAGATTTACAGGACTCCAAAAAGTTGACAGAATTTTTCAAAAATCATAACCCATTTCCCGTGACCGATAATATATTACCGATTAGCACTGGGACAATAGGTGATGATAAAATAAATTGTTACAAAGCATTAGAAATTGGTTTGTCTTCAATGAACAGAATTATTGGTGGTGATTTTGGTTCGGTGAAATTTCACAAAAAGGACAAAGTGCTATCATTGAAAGCAGTAAATTCTTCTGTAAAAATTGATAACGAAGTCGTAACAATTGACCCAACTCTTATATTCCAGAGAATATCATTAAATATTCAAAACAAAACAGATATGCATAAGTTTTTAGAATATGAACTTGCTCCCTACCCTCTTTCTCTTTTTGACGAAGGCGGGATGCGAAAAGGAAGAAAATCATCATTCTATGATAATTTTTCGAAGATTTCTGGTGTATCTCGTGGTCCAAACGATTTTTATGTGGTTGATGGGGTTTCCTTTTGCATAAAGTTCGGTGGGATACTAATAAATCCATAGACTTTATTATTAAACAGTATGTTGATTACACAACCCATAATTACAGTCGAAATTCCACCATAGTTTTCGATGGTTACCCAGAGGGTATAAATGTTAAAAGCACAAAAGCAGCCGAGAGGTCACGGAGAGAGAATAAAAATTTAGGCCGAGAAGTAGAATTCAACAGAGATACGATTATTACGATTTCGCAAGACAAATTTTTGAGCAGGAATAAAAATAAAAAAAAGTTAATTGAATTACTGTGCGAAGAGTTTGAAAAAGAAAAATGTGGTACAGTCGTAGCGGAAGAAGATGCTGATTTTCTGATTGTGAGTACTGCTGACAAATGCAGCGTAAGCGGTACAACTTGGATAATTGGAGAAGACATCGATTTATTGGTAATATTAACGCAGCCTCACCTATTAATACTATTTACTTTTTGAAACCTGGAAAAGGAAATGTGAATGATTGCATATATGACAGCAACAGTTTTAAATATTTGAAAGTAAAAAAGTTAATAGGTTTCCTGCATGCTTTCACAGGATGTGATACAACGTCTTGTTTTTTCAAACAAGGCAAAAACAAATTAATAAAGACGCTTTCCGATGATGTAGTTCTACAGCAAAAAGCACAGCATTTCTACGATCCCTACGTCACTCCTGATGTTTTAGCTTCGAGTGCTAACGATATAGTTAGCCAAATGTATGGTACCAAGAAAGATAAAAAGACTCTACATGAGCGGCGGTTTTTTAACTTTCAAAAATCAGCTTTGAAAGGTAGTTTGAAATTAGAAAATTTGCCACCGACTGAAGGTGCTACTAAGCAGCACGCATACAGATCGTACCTACAATTACAACAGTGGCTTGGTTATAAAAAGGATCCACCAGCGTGGGGTTGGAAAGAGCGACAAAATATCATCTACCCAGTGCACACGCTGGAACCGCTTATTCCCGATGAGCTACTGAGTAAAATTAGTTGTAGGTGCGAGACGGGATGCAAAAAGAAAACATGCAGTTGTCGTAAATATGGGCTGCAATGCTCTCAAATGTGCTCGTCATGTCATGGTGATAGTTGCACGAACGTCGAAGAAACCACGATAGACAACAACACAGACATCGGTATTAATGATGATACGCAAGACGAAGAGTTGATTTTCGAAAAAATGATGCAAAAGCCGATGCAAGATGATACTCAACATGTAGACGAAGAAGAAAACGAAGAAACAGAAGAAGAAGAAGAAGAAGAAGAAGAAGAACACGCTTCACAAATACACACAGATGAACCACACACAAAAAAGCGAAAAATGCCAATACAATAGACATTTGAATGTTGAATAAAATTTTTTTTAAAGTGAATATATTATTTTTTATTATTTAATAAACTAATAATACGTACCCAACCACACATATATAATTAATTAATTATTTATTTATGAAAAAAAACATTAAAAAGTTAATTAAAATAATTATTGTTAATTAAGTATTGTTAAATAAACTTTTTCGGGGAAATAAGTAGGCCAGACGTTATTATTTTCGCGAGCCATCCCAAATTAAAAAAAAAATGAAGTGTTTATGTCAATAAGTTACCGAGATATAAAAAATTTTTCGAGCGCGTCGGATTTGAAGTTCCTATGTTCAGTTTTTTTCGCGTGACACTGTAGCCTTCTCCATTTTTGACCCGCACCTTTGAGATTATTTATAACAATGTAATTTTGCAATTAATGTGACGCAATATTTTTTTTATGCGAGTACAACTATTAATTCGATTTTTCGCGCCTGTCTCGTTTCTTAATATTAATAATTGAAGACACGGCGATTTTTACAAAAAAAAAAAATTATCTCGGCTTCTAGAGCACTTAGAGAGTTCGTAGGGACGTTGAAATTTGGGGAAAAATGCGAGCTTTCCAACGAACCTACTGTTGTTTATCTTCGACAAATACAGGAGTCGCAATTGCTTTTATTTATAACAAAAAAAATGACTTTTTTTTATTTTGCGATTTTTAATAACTAAATTTGAAATAATTGCTTAGCTATTCATTGTTCGTGAAAGTAGAGATGTTAAACTTTCAAAATCCGTTTACTGCATCCTCGTACGACGTCCCACGGCTTAGGAAAATCGTGCAAAAATGACCAAAATCTAATAAATAAATGGAATTATGCAAAAACTATTGAATATTTTTAGCTAAAATTTTAACTGCTTATTAAGTACTATAAGAGCTATACTAAAGCGAGTTATCAAGCACCTAGCAAATTTTTTAACGGAGTTATAAACAATCGTTAAAATGGCTATTTTCAGCGGTTTTTTGCGATTTGCAGATAAACAAATTAACTAAATGTAAATCTGTAAATTGCGTTTGATAGATCTTTTCAATATCTACAAAGTTTACATTTAACTTTTTTCTGTAAAGTCAGTAGTTTTTCTTCTCTCGTCAAAAAACTGACTTTTCGATCATTAATTCATTATTTAAAAAATGATCCTGACATAATTTTTGGACGCACTCACCGGATCAATGTACCTGATGCCCCCCCCCCCCCCCCCACCAGAATCCGCTCGCAAACCTCTAGTTACAGTTAAGTCTGAAAAGGAGCTAAAATAATCTAATTTGACTGGCCTAGAAACGGGTTAAGGGAGTTCTATGGTAACTACACTAGTCAAAACAAGTACACATTTTATCTCTTGTTGATTTACTTTATTACAGATGTTGTTATTAATAAACTTACACTAAATACCAATAATATTTTCATTTTAGATAATTATATCTATTTTAATAGTCTTAAATATCGATATAAAGTTCCATTGAGAAGTTGATTTGACTCATATAGAGGACGGTAATGCCTAGCTAGACGTATTTGTGAGATTCGGTACTTTTTCCCTGGGATAGCGATCACTAATGAGATAACACACAAACAAATTTTTCACGCTTAACGCTTATATATAGTCAATGATATTAGAGTCAATGTAAAGGTATTTATCTTTGTGCGTATGTAATATACATGTACGTGCGCCTACTTATAGGAGTATATGTACTAGTACATTTGTCCGCTAGATGGATATGGTTTGACTTAACATTTACAAAGAAAAGTTCGGTTTCTGCTATATATCACACATCTCGTCTTATTTAAAACCATCATCTTTTGGAAAATTATTACATATTTACACCTTATCAACTCAACTACGATGTCTCAATATTACTCAACAGAGAGAATCAAATGTGCAGACTTTTTAGACAAACACAAACAAATTATTTACAAATCTAGTTCCGTACGTTTAAAACAACTTGAGAATCTTGCTCATCCATTGAAGCACCTCTATCCTCATTGACCTTTGACACCTTCTACATATCTGTGTCAACATTGTTACAATCGTGCTTTAGAATTGGTGAGTAGTACTGACAATGAATTTATAACGGATAATGAAGTTACCGATAACGTAGTTGATAGAGATGAAGATTTTTTACCAAGTACTCCAGAACGCATTGAAGAATTTAATAATGAAATAAGTACATCTTTCTTAGGTTCTGTATCGCCTCTTAAAAGAAAAAATCTTGTACATGAAAAATCAATTGAAAATTACGTAACAAAGAAGAAAAAAATACTTTCAACATTGTCTAATACCCTTGATGTGAAGTTGAACAATGTTTATGACGTTTCTATAACAGCAAATGAATCAACTGTATGCCATTGTACAGAATGGATACAAAATCTTGGTCTAGCCTTGCAAAAGTGTTCTACGGTATCAGAAAAAATAAAAATTCTGACTTTGCTACCTTCATCCTTTACAAAACATGAAATTTTATCTTTATTTCCAGAAATAACAATGTATATGATCAACAAATCGAGAAATCTTGTTAAAGAAAAAGGAATTTATTCAGAACCAGATGCATATTCAGGCCATCCGATTGATGAAAACATGGAAAAAATTGTTATGGAATATTATTTAAATGATGATTTTAATTGTTCAAGACAAAGTCCTAATAAATGTGACGTTGTTACAATTAAAGTTAACAATAAAAAAGAGAAAAAAGTTAAGCGTTTTCTTACTCGAAGTTTAAAAGAGACGTATAAAGTATTTAAAAATGATTATCCAGAATTGAGAATTGGAAAATCGAAATTTTATAGTTTGCGACCAAAGTATGTCTTACTTAGCCCCATCAAAGAAGTTTGTCTCTGTATCTATTGCGCAAATTATGATTTATTTCTTACGAGCTTAATTAATTTTAGAGGGAGTAACGTCACAGAGTTGGATGAAAGTCGGTCACAAATAATAAATGCAACAATGTGTTCTGAGCCATCTGATTTATGTTATTTACAAGAATGTAAACTATGTCCAGGGATTAAGGGAATTACGTTTCATGTTTTAAAACTGCAAGATGTAGAAGGCACAGAAGAAATTACATATGCTTTGTGGGATAATGGAAACCTGATTAAAAAGACACTATCAATTTCTGCTTTTAAAGATGAACTTTCGGTTTGGACCATGAGGGTTAGTACTCACATGTATGTAAAAAATATACAACGCAAAGCTATAAAAACAGAAAGAGAAAGTGCTAAAAAAGACTCACATCATTTAGTTCTTCAAATAGACTTCGCTGAAAACTGGGCTGTGATTCATAATAAAGCTGTTCAAGGAAATCATTGGGTTAATGATCAAATTTCTATTTTCACAGCAGTCTCTTATCAAGGGGATTCGACACAAAGTTTCGCAGTTATAAGTGATGACCGAAAACATGATTCAGCGTATGCTTTGCTAGCAGTACAAAAAATTATAAAATTCTTGAAAGAAAATTGTTGTGATTCAATTAAAAAAATTACCATCGTATCAGACGGCGCTGCGAGTCACTTTAAAAATCGCTTTCAATTAGATGAACTAAAACGAGCACCGTGTGATATAAAATGGTTGTTCTCTGCTACTGGGCACGGCAAAGGAGCTGTAGATGGTGTGGGTGGACTTATAAAGCATTATGCTACTTCGCATAATCTTCGAGAGCCCCTTGAAGAAGCTATTCAAAACGCAAATGATTTTGCAATACATGTTCAAAAATATACTGATGCTATTAAAATAATACATTTACAAGATGCTGAAATAGAACAATTCAAAAAAGAAAAAAATATTGATTGGCTTACAACTCCAAAGTATCCTGGAATTCAAAAAACTCATATATGGGTTAAAAAAACATGTGACGATAAAATACATTGTTTGACAGCAAAGACCGCTGATCGTCCGCTTACTGAATTAAGAACAATGAAGCAGAAAAACAAAGGTAGTAAAATAGGTATACAAATGAAAAAAAGGTATAAAAATAAAAAATCAAAAAGACGCAAATAACAAATAAATACATAGTTATGTGTACCTGTATATTACATACACACAAAGACAAATACCTTTACATTGACTCTAATATCATTGACTATATATAAGCATTAGGCGTGAAAAATTTGTTTGTGTGTTATCTCATTAGTGATCGCTATCCCAGGGAAAAAGTACCGAATCTCACAAATACGTCTAGCTAGGCATTACCGTCCTCTATCACGACAACAAAAATTGTGCAAAAAAAACATGGGGTTTTCGAGAAAAAGGCACTTCCCTAAAAATGAATTTTTCAGTAAAAAGTGCATAGCTCGTGGATTTTTTATTTTTTTGAAAATGACATTAAGGCCGTTAAAGAGGGCTCAAAACTGAGTGAAATTGTGTGTTACACGTTTAAAGCTCGAAAAACTGCTGAAACAATAGCAGTTTGAAAATCACATTGAAAATTTTTTTTTCTCAATGAAAGAATTTTCTCGGAATTTTTCGGCATCGCTGAACGCATGAAATTTTGATGAAACAAAAAAATAAAAAAACACGTGTAAAATATTTTTTCGAGTAGAACATAAATATTTTTATTTCAACATGATAGGTGAAATAGGCATACGCGGGCTGTCTGATTTGAGATGGATTCGGCCATGTATGTTTTTCGCTTTTAAACTTTTTTTGCGTAAATTAGAGGCATCCAATGATACTTTTGCAAGAAAATAAATCTTCATAAGATATTTGTCTTTCTATTACATAAATTTTCAAAAATATCTTAGCGTTAATTTCTTTCTTATACGCAAATGAACACAACGAAATCGTGATTTCCCATAAGAGCCCATGTTAAAAAGTGAAAAATTAAAACATTTAGTTCTTGACTTCTAGGTAGCCTAGCCTTCTAAAAATTTATATGAGAGCTTTTCATGCAAAAGTTAACCAATGTGCGAAATTTCAGAATTTCTTGGCGTTATTTCTGTTTACCATAGAACTCCCTTAAGGGGATCGGCATTTGAAGCCAAAATGACCTGAAAAAATATATTAAAATATAATTAGTTATGCATACTAATTGTTGAGAAATGAGTAAATTTAGCTCGGTCATAAGTGTATATAAAAGTATGGCGAGCGTCACTGTAGTAGTTGAGCGACGCTGTGCATTTAAGCATCCGCGAGCGAAGTGTCGCGCACGCAGATCAGACTAGAAGCGGCTCTCATAAGAGACGGCATGTGGTGCCCAGCGCAAGTTATGTATATATATATTTAAGCTGTGTACTGTAAATAGAATGACTCATAATAGAATTTTCCATAAAATCTCTACATATTATTTCAAACAACCTTACACCTCTGATAATTGACACTAATAATACATTATAAGTAGGCACAATTTCTGATAACATGGCCTGAGATATGTAGACTGATTTTACTCGGAGATATTCCATTAACAAGGTTTGGTACAGCTTTTTGAAAAAAGGATTCGATAGATTTCCATGGAATATGTATTAAAATACTTGAAATTCATGCAGTCATGGATCTAAGATTTGGAAAGATTAGATTTCCTGAAGCAAATAATATGTAAATGCTAAAAACCACAAAAAAAAAACATAATTCATACAATTTATGAATTAAAAGTAGTTTTGCCGTAAAAAAATATTTGCAGCAGAAAATATTATATTTTCAACTCTTAGATCCATAACTGCATGAATTTCAAGTATTTTACGACCTGTTCCATGAAAATCTATGGAATTCTTTTTTCAAAAATCTGTACCAAAGAAAAAATCATGGCAATGCAATATCTCTGAGTACAATTAGTCTACAGATTATATCTCGGGCCATTTGATCAGAAATTGTACCTACTTATAATATATTATTAGTATGTATAACTAATTATTTTATATATATATATATATATATATATATATATATATATATATATATATATATAGAGTAACGGGCGCCGATATATAGCACGGATACAGTGTGGCGAGGTTTGAATCTCGCGTGCTAGCACGTATCATGAGTAATAGCGTGCCCCGCGGCGCGCGAAGAAGGCAAACGGAGAAGAAGCCGCGGTGCTACCGCGAACGGAACGCCGCGGCCATGTTGTATCCAGCCGTTATACGCCAACGTAGTCCCGTGTGTCCCCGTCGTTGTTTTTCTCGCATAAGAGAGAGTGAGGAGTGCGTGCCGCTCGTACTTCCACCACTGCACTGTAACCAACTGATGGTTTCTAACCTTGCTTGGAGGTAATAACCCGGCCGCACGTACTTAGTAAAGGCCGATCAATTGTTGCAATAATTAGCGAGGACAACAAGGAGAATAGTTATTGATTATTTATTAATTATTTATTATATTATATTATTAATAATTGTTAGGGTAGGTTTTTTAGCGTTTATCTCGTTGTTGGTCGACACACGTGCACGCCGGGAAGGAAATAAACGGATTTCAAGGTCGCACAATAACTTTTAGGAGTCCCTAAGTGTGAATTTGTTCATCGGTAGACAATCCCGAATCAGCGAGGTAAGTCGCGTAAACGTTTGCTCGGGCCAGAGCCTCAATTGCGCGCGCATTGATTTTTGGATCTGCGCATGTGCAGCGGGTGAAATCCGAAAAGTGAAATTTCACTACCGTGGGTTCGTTTGCGCATCTAAATGGTAGACTTGCGCTCATTAATTTTTGGATCTGCGCATACGCAGCAGGTGAAAATCGAAGTGAAAATTTTACACCCGCGGATTCGTTTGCACATCGGACGGGTAGTTTTGCGCAAAAACTAACTTTCGATTCTGCCCATGCGCAACGGGTAAAAACCGAAATTGAAAAATCACTCACGCGGTTTAGTTTGCGCATTTCAGAGGTAGATTTGCACGGCCATCGATTTTCAGTTCTGCGCATGCGCAGCGGGTGAAAATCGAATTATAAATTTGACCCCCGCGGAATCGTTTGCGCATCGAACGAGTGGATTAGCAAATACTGACTTCCAATTCTGCGCATACGCAACGCGCGAAGGGACGAAATTTCTGTTTTTCCGCGCGAAATCGTTTGATCGAGCGGCAAGTTTATTCGCGCGCGCATTTACGGTAGGCAATTGAGGTTGAGATCCCGTGGAATCATTTGCGCATGCGACATTTACGTTTGCGCAATACGTAAAACGCGACATACCCTCCAAGCAAGCGGATAAACAGCGAGATTATCTTGGTCTAACGTGCGAGGACCAAACCACCAGCTGAAAATTTCGAAAAAATTTCAGCCAGTGGTAATCCAGTAAGTACCTTGTGAAGGATACCACTGGCAGTGCAAGAGCACTTAGAGTTTCACGGGATTGGTTGTCAATCCCCTTGCACACACAAAGACCGACGTCAACAGTGTCATGGGCTATGACGTAGAAGAGGCCGTGCAGGATTGATTGCGGTCAATCTCCCGGAGTAAAATTGACAGCTACCTGGTTTGCCTAGAACTGAGCAAACAGGGCACCCTGTGCCGTCGAATGGACAGGCTGAACAAGTGGATGTTGGGCATATACGTACCAGAGGACTTCGTGGAGGCGGGCAATTCGGGCGTAACAATCGCGCAACGAATTACCAGCCGGGATGAGCTCCTGCGGAGGATCATCAATGAGGAGGATGACTTACTCATCGCTGCCTCCAGTTGGGAAATAGATCCACTGTAGATAGTACTGAAAAGTGAGGCAGTACGGAAAATACTGCGAAGATCCACGAAGGAGTCCTCAAAAGGGAACCAACATCCACAAAGCCAAGAACCCACGGCAAGGACGCCTAGCCCTAGCGTGGTAGACATAAATGAAGAGGAGAACGTGCAACCGAATGACATTCGCGACTATACACACGACGCGAGGGCGGATGAACCACCGCTGCATCGAAGAGACATGCTGTGTCTCCAGGCAAGCGACGGAACGGAGTTCCCGGTGCTAAAGGACGTCAGCCTGTTATTAGTGGAGCTGATAACCAAAGTAAGGTCGCTGGAGGACGGGCTAGCAGCAGACCACCAGCGACAAATGGCGTACAGCACCCAGATAGCGGGGCTGATAACGAAAGAAAAATGACGCTGGAGGATAAGCTAACAGATCACCAGCGACAGACAGCCTCCAGCACCTAGATAGCAGACGTCAGGCCAGGAACGAACGTGCGATACGAAGACACGTTCACGATACCAGAGAAGAATGAAGCCTGAGATCGTAGACAGACCTCGCCAGACCCCGCCAGTTCTCCCTAGGGACCAGGCTGATTTACGGGGCGTAAACCCAGCCTGGGAGGGGGGTGACCGCAGAAATCCGGCGAGAAGTACGAGCTGGCCCCACTACTCCGTGCCAGGCACTTCGACAAATCTCTCGAGGTCGGGGTTATACGACTCGAGCGATATCGGCCAAATAGTGCGGAAGTGGCAAATACGCTTCTCTGGCGCGAAGAGCCAGAGTATAGACACATGGTACAGAAATGAGAAGAAAAAGTGGACCACGTAGCAAGAATTTGTGACGGCTGCACGACACTGGTAAGGCACGAGCTGAAGGTACCAGCAGAAATGACAAGGAAAAGTGGACCACGTAGCAAGGGGCGGATGAGGCCGTGAGGGATTACATCACGTGCCTCATAGCGATCATGAGAAAGATATCGCCCGCCACTATCCTCGAACATCAGTTGGATCAGCTCCAGCGCAGCCTCAAGCCGCGGTTGCAATCAATGGTTCGTAGATCGGACTTCCGTACCGTCGAGGAGCTGCTCGGCTTGGCGGTAGATGCTGAGCAAACCTTGGAGTATTCCAAGGCCTATCAACCGCCGCCACGGCCAGGAGCCACCTTGCAGCCAGAAATGGCATACAAGCCCCCCCCCTTCGGGCGATACGTCGCGCAAGACAAAAGGGCAAAGGGAGGACAAAGTGGCAGCGGTGGCAGAGGAGCGGGGCCTCAAGCAGAAGAGCTTGGAGGAGATGCTTCGGAGGGTCCTGAAGCAGAGCCTTGCGGACCTGGGGAACCCCAAAGCAAAGGGCTCTGGGCGGACGTCCCCGTCGGGGCTGCGTAGAGCGTGCGGCCACCGACCACCAGGTCCGGGCGGTCCGGGAGGCTACCGGAACAGAAGAAGAACGAGCAGGCGCAGTGTAGCTCTCCGCCCCCCGGTAGTTCCGGAGGCAAATCCCCGAAAGAGCTGAGGCCGTTATTAAGCTGCTACTCGTGTGGCCTTCCCGGATATATCGTCCGGTTCTGCCCAAATTGCTCTGTCAAATGAAGAACCCGACGATCCGGCTCGCTCGTTGGGCGTTGGAGCTGCAGGTTTACGATTGAACATCGTAAAGGCGCCTTGAGCCACGTGGCCGATGCCCTCTCTCGCATGTACGAGGACGAGGAAGGCCCGGAGGTGGCCGCGGTATCCTGGTTGACTGACACCGAGGACACGTGGTATCAAGAATGGAGCGCCAAGGTCAGAGAGCATCCCAACGAGTACCCGACGTACAAACTCGTCGCGGGCAATCTCTATCGGTACCGTCCCAAACCGGAGGTAGACTCAACCCTCGGCAACGAAGAAGGTGCCAGGAAACTGGTCGTGCCAGAAGAGCATCGTCGCGAGGTGTTGCAGGAATGCCACGACGACGCAACCGCTGAACATCTCGGCAGAGAGAAAACCTTTGCCAGAGTAGCGATGCGTTACGACTGGCCGCGTTACTATGCGCTACGTGCGTAACTGCGAGAAATGCCAGCGTTTCAAAATGGAACAGAGCTCCAGCTGGCCTCATAGGAGGCCGTGTCTTCGAGAGACCATGGCAGGTCGTCGCTGGAGACATTATCGGACCGCTGCCTCGCACCTCGAAAGACTTCGAGTACATCCTTGTACTTTAAGACCTTTTCACCAGGTGCGTGGAGGCCTACCCGATACGCAAGGCCAACGCCAAGACGGTGGTTGGGGAGCTGAATCGGAAGATCTTCCTCCGGTTCGGCTACCCGGAAGTCTTCCTCTCTGATAACGGCACGTGGTTTAAGAACCACGTAATAGAAGACTTCCTGAAGGAGCAAGGTGTGCATTACACGAACACTCCGACTTACCACCCCCAGGCTAATCCGGTGGAACGCGCCAACCGCACGCTGAAGGCGATGGTCGCTTCTTACCTTAAGGAGCGGCACACGGCATGGGACGAGAAGCTTCCGGAACTCCGCCATGAACACGGCTGTGCAGAGCTCCACCGGGATGAGCTCAGCCTTACGGCTCTATGGGAGGTAGCCCGAACTCCCTGGCACGCAGTGGGGGTTGCAAGAGGTGGCAGCAGAAACCTCGGCTCAACAGGAAAGCTGGGCTCGTTGGAAGGAGCGGCTTGACGTCCTTCCCGAACTACATCAGCGAGCCGCCTCTCAGGCAAGGACTGCTCAAGACCGCCAAGCCGCGCAGTATGACACTAGCATGCAGGAGCCGAGCTTCAAACCGGATGACCGGGTGCTGAAGTGTAGCCACACACTCTTCTCAGTCGCAAAAGGGCATCGCGGCGAAATTCGCGCCGAAATTCGACGGTCCGTATTGGATTATGGATGCTCTTGGGTCCAACACGTATCGCCTGATAGGTGACAATGGGCAGATCGAGAAGGTGGTGGCTCGAGAACAGCTAAGAGCCTACCAACCGCATCCCCGGAAACCGAAGAGCCGGGAGAGGGGGGGGGGGCGACTTGGAGGCTAGGCATACGAGCGATCCGCCAGTAGTCGCCGCTCCAAATGATCCACGACTTAGGCGACGCGGGAGGCCCCCAGGAGCTCGAGCAGACGTCGTGAACCCACTCGAGACGATAACTGCGGTGCCACCCGCTTCCTCCCAACCGAACCGGAGACGCGGAAGGCCGCCGAGGACCCGAGTCGGCCGTCCCCGAAAACCAGGAGGAATCAGCGCGCTGTCGTGGCCTTCGATGGGCCGCGATGCGCGAACGCTCCGGCCCTCGGCCGACCATAGCTAACCTGAGAACCCCCTTTCTTTTTTAGACACTGGAGATCCAGGAGGAGGCCCTGGATCGACTGATGGCTGCCCTGATCAGCCTGGACCTCGGTACGGCCGTAGAGGGTATCGCTCAGGCGGCGCTGCACGTGCTGAGGGAGGGTCGGGAGGAGAAGGAGCGCGAACTGCTGGCCAATTTGGAGGAGCCTCCCATCCTGGAGGACTGGGACGAGGGCCAGGGGGAGGCCGCCTGCGCCTGTCCGAGAGCCCTCCAGTCCTCACCCCGGGAGACCCTTGGCAATCCTTCTGCCATGTCGAACCCTGCCGGTTTCCCGCGCCCGACCCGTGAGAGTACCACCCAAGCGGACGCCACCCAAGCCTCCTTCTGGAGGGAGATGTGGGGGCGTTAGAGCGGGTCCGAGCTGCGGACCAGGAGACTCGATGATCCAGGGAGGCGGTGTTCCGGGCCTTCGAGGACTGGATGGCCGCCCATCCCGACCACCTGCCGAAGGCTGCCAATTGGAGGAAGATGGTGGCCGACGACGAGGCGGAAGTCCGCCATACATCAGAATGGCTGACTGAGCGCCGGGGAGGCCCGACAACGGCAGCGTGAAGAAGACGAGGCGGCCCATGTCCGCATGGAGCAGGACCTACTGAAGGCCCGGCCCAGCGCCTGGTTGAAGAGCAGGTGCTCCTAGAGGCGCACACCCGCTGTGAGGAGGCGCGGCGCCTAAAGGAGCGCCTAGCTAGAACCTGGGGCACGGGGCTATTCCGACTGGACCCGAGCCCCACCAACTGGAAGGGACCAAGAGGGTGAGGTTCTGCTGGGTCTGTGGGAGGCCCGGCGTAACCCAAGTACGCCGGTGCCCGGACCGGGCAAAGCATCCACCAAAACCCCCAATGCCGTCCCGCCAATAGACCGGAAGCGGGACGCCCTGTAAATTGAGGGCTAATAAAGATTAGGAACGTTACCCGGTGTTTGCCTATTTATTTCAGCGCCCTTCCTTTTTTGCGAAGTAGCGTCCAGGGGACGCGAAATCTGAATGGGGGTGTAACGTGCGCCAATATATAGCACGGATATAGCGTGGCGAGGTTAGAATCTCGCGTGCTCGCACGTATCGTGAGTAATAGCGCGCCCCGCGGCGCACGAAGAAGGCAAACGGAGAAGAAGCCGCGGTGCTGCCATGATAGGGAGACCGCGGCCATGTTGTATCCAGCCGTGACACGCGAACGTAGTCTCGTGTGTCCGCGTAGTTATTTTTTCTCGCGTAAGAGAGAGTGAGGAGTGCGTGCCGCTCGTGCCTCCACCATTGCAGCTGCAGCGATACCCGCGCTGCCACGTGTCGAGGAGATAGATAGATAGATAGATATTTTATGAATTTGAAATATAATGGATCGATCCGAAGGAGGCAGGTAAAAAGAAAAAACAAGTTTTTACTTTAAATTTGTGCAACGTTTCGTTGGCATGTTCCGCCAACCTCTTCAGGCTATAATTTATTAACAAAAATGTTTTTAATTACAATATATAAAAAAGAACTATCACTTGTATAAAGGAATAGTATATACCTTATTTTACCTAGCACATAACGTCAATGTAAGCAATACAGTGGTGTACATTCGTATTTATAGTCGTAAGAGGCTTGTATTTTCAAACATGGCCAAAAATAAACAGAGCGATGCATGGTATTAATTTAAAAGGCGCAGCAACGGAAAATACAAACTGTTTAATGATTTTACATCTTCTTTCTTATTGATATTGTTTTTATCGCATTTAATATGGATCATTTCAGATAGAGTGCGTTTTTTGTAGTTTGTTTCGTAATCTAGAATTTTACAATTTTTCCAGTCGAAGTCATGTGAGAATTTGTTCATATGTTGTTTTACTACTGCTTCTGGGTTATTAGTTTTTTGATGTTCTTTAATTCTCGTTTTTAGAGTACGTTTCGTTTCCCCTGTAGATATTTTATTGTTTGCCTTCGCGGCAGAACAATTAATACAAAAATTTATGCAATGCATAACCTAAAATAAAAATACAATCTAAACATAAAAATAAAAATAAAATAAAAAATACAAAAAAAAGAATGCGTCTAAATTTACAAGAAAATAGAATGGAATATAACAAAAAAGATAAAATCGGAATACAATATTAAGCACCTATTTACGCACGGACCTTAATTTTAGAAAAAAGAGTAAAAACATGTAAATATCACAGCTGGTTATACTACACTCTAGAATGGATATCACAGTTAAAATACATTTTGTAAAACTCTAAAATGAATATCACAGTTAAAAATACAATTTGTAAAAGAATCGCAGTTTAAGAAACATTTTATAAGATATCACATTTGAAATACCTATTATAGTAATATCACAGTAATAGTTAGTGTAAAAATCACAGCTGCTTAGTCAAATAAAACAGATGGAACTTAGTTCGCAAAGTTAAAATATTAATCTATATGTAGATCCCCGTGCTGGCAGCTTCCAGCCTTCCTGGAAAGGCTAGGCGTCAAGATCAAATAGGTGCTGGCGCACCGTCCTCTTGAATGACAATAACGATGGTAGGTAGCGTACAGAGGGAGGGAGAGAGTTCCAGAGTTTGACATTCTGCACCTGAAACGCCCTGTCGCTCGTTTTATAGTTCAAGGCGGGGTTCTGAGCTCTGGTTGCACACCCGGACTGGTAGGCCTAGGCTTGTGCTCCGTAAAGAAAGCAGCCAAATAATTGGGCTCGCGCAGCCGTAGAATTTTGTACATTAATACTGCTGCGAAATAATATCTGCGTGAGTCCGTTCGGAGCCAACCCAGGCATCTCCTGTCGGGTATATGTGCTCATCCTTCCTTATATATCTCACACTTGCATTGTTTAATCGTTGCATTTTCTCGCGCTGTTCTTTGGTTGCATCCATATAGACCACCATACAGTAGTCCAAATGCGATTGCACTAATGACTCAACTAGTCTCCTGCGAAGGGTCTCGGTGGTACATGCCCTAATAAACCGCAAGCTATACAGGGCTTTATTGACTTTTTTTGCAAATTTTTCAATATGCGGTTTCCATGTTAGTTTGCTGTCAAGGGTAATACCGAGACTCACGACCTCGCTACTGAATGGGACAAGCCCTCCAGAGCACAAGCAAATACCCTGCAATACCAGTGAATTTACCGTGTTCACGCCGGTTCTAGATCCAAATAGAATTATTTTGGTTTTGCTAGGATTGAGATGCAGTCCAGAGCTCTCAGCCCATTCAGCCACCATTTGTGCCGCATTGGATGCCCATATGAATGTCATCGGTCAGCTTGAGAAGTGCTGTCTGAGTGCTATGGTGCTTACGGAATTCGGCCTGGAAAGGATCAAGTATACTATTGTCTTTGAGATACTCCGTGATTTGGCCATGGACAATCTTTTCAAGCACCTTGGAAAGGAAGCAGAGTAGCGCACTTGGACGGAAGTCCGATGGTGTAGACGAGATTGTATTTTTCTTCAGCGCAATTATCTGCGCCCGCTTCCAAGAGCCCGGAAAGACTCCCTGTGCAAAAGAGGTGTTAAAGATTTCAACCAAGTACTCGCCTATGATCGGAAGAGCCTTCACGATGTCCTTTTGGGGAACCACGTCTGCCCCCTTTGCCTGCGACGAGAAGTGAGATATTGCAATCACTACGTTATTCAGATCAACAGGTTTAAAAGAAAAACCTTCCTCACTCGCAGATAGTATGGTGTCCATTGCAACTTCGATGCTTTCAAGGGGGAACACGGATATCCCGGCAAAGTGAGCGTTCAACTCCCCCGGTGTAAGACCGTGAAGATCTTCCTCTTTTCGCCGCCGTAGGAGGCCGAGGTTGCGCATTTCCTTCCAAAGATCCTTGTTAGCATCAAGAGCGTCTGAGAGATGTTTCTGAAGGTAGGAGTTACGCTCTTGAGCGATGCGCGAGTCGACCCCGTTGCTGAGCTGAAGAAACTCATCGAACAGCAGCGCCCGCCCAGTACGCTTGTAGCGTCTGTGCGTTGCATTCCGTTTGTCAATGAGCTGCCTCAGCTCGGGACCAAGCCAAGGAGCATATTTTTTACTGGGTTTTACAGTTTTTAAAGGTGCTAAGTGATCAACAGCTAGGTTCAAATTCGAAGTTAAATTATCTAACGCCCCCTCCAGATCGGATTCGATAGAATTTGTGCTTACCCAGTCACAGCGTGCGAGCAGTTCATTTAGTGTGACAGGACATATCTTTTTATAATCTCTGTAAGAGAATAACTCTTTTACAGGAGCAGGCACATAGCGTCCGATGGTAGCATCGATGATGGCATGTTTGCCGAAACTGGGTAAGCATTCAATCTCATGCCCTGGCAGTTCGTCATTGTCATCTACAAGGATCAAGTCAATCCACGTGTGAGTTGTTGTTTTATGGTGAGTTGGGCCATGCTGCACATTTTGAAGAGATAACTCTTTGGCCAAGTTCCTAATAGTATATGCATCTGCATCAGTTGTCAACGACAAATCAGCATTCAGATCCCCCATGATGATCTTGTGGCTGTGCTCGCCGGCAAGATCGCGCAGGACATCAAATAGATCGGTATCTTTCTGCATGGCAATATGTGGGGGTCTATAGAACACCGACCAAAATGGAGGGAGAATCACCCTTCTGTACGCTGCAGAATAAATACTCAGGAATTTCCGGTCTTCCCAATCCCTGAGTATCAGAAGATGCCAATTTTATAATATTACAATCATCGCGCACAAACAGGGCAACCCCGCCGCTATTTATATTGCGATCCTGCCTGATCACCGAGTAGCCCTCAATCCGAATGAGGCTGTCGTCAACAATCAGGCCCAGCCATGACTCCGCTATACAAGCGGAGAGAGAGAGAGAGAGAGAGAGAGAGAGAGAGAGAGAGAGAGAGAGAGAGAGAGAGAGAGAGATGGGGGGAGGGTATTTATTTGCCTTCGCGGCAAAACTTGAATACAGTCAAATTTGTATAATACTGTGACATATTAGTAGTCGAAATACATATCTTAATACTGAAGTAGAAGCGCAAATACAAGTAAATTTACAATAAGATAACAAAATAAAATAATTAGATACAATAGTCTAGATTTCATAACATTATTAACGTCGATTATGAGGACCTTCACAGTAGGTATAATCATATCACAGCCGCTTCGTCAAAGGAGTAATATAATAGTCCAATTCAAAACAAATATTGAGCGCAAGTTTCAAATAAAAAATAATATCATAAAATAGAGTTCAACCATCATATAAAATATCCCAGAAGGTCCCCATTTTGACAGCTCCTGGTGCCCACCACGAGAGACTAGGTATCTTGATCGAATAAATATTGGCGCACCGCTCTCTTAAAGGAGCAATATGATGGTAAGTTGCGCAGCGAGGGGGGGAGAGAATTCGAAAAGTGGGTACCCAGGATTTGAAACGACCCGGCATCAGTTTCATAATTAACAAACCTAGGCACTAATTCTGGTTGAACTCCCCTCCTAGTTGATCTGGGCTTGTGCTCAGTGAAAAACACAGCCAGATAACTGTGCAGAGAGTCCGGATGGAGACAGCCCAGATATCTTCTGTAGAGGGTGATATGAGCATCCCTTCTAACTCCAAGGATGTATCGCACACATGCATTGCTCAGTCACTCAAGTCTACGTTTCTGTTCGTCAGTCGCATCAAGTAATACCACCGTGCAGTAATCTAGATGAGGTTGAACTAAGGTTTCGACTAGTCTTTTGCGTAATGTTTCAATGGCACATGCCCTAATAAACCGCAGACTATATAGGGCTTTATTGACTTTCTTGGTAACTTTCATAACATGCGGTTTCCACGTCAATTTGCTGTCAGGTGTAACACAGAGACTCACAACCTCGCTACTGAATGGGATGAGCACTCCAGTCTTCACCTCAATGCCTGGCAATCCCATAGAATAGATATAATTGACGTTCGTTCTAGAACCGATAACTATAGCCCCGATTTTGCTCGTATTGAGATGCAGAGCAGAGTTCGATGCCCAGGCAGACACCATTTGTGCCGCATCAGACAGTCGAGATATGCCCTCCAATATTTTATCCTTGGTGGTGTGAATATAAATTTGGAGGTCATCTGCGTAAAAAATATGTCGAATCATCCGTCCTTCCAGTATATTACACAGGTCATTGACATAAAGGCAAAAGAGCAGGGGCCGAGAACGGATCTCTGTGGAACTCCCAGATTGGTTTCTATCCATTCAGAGTTACCGTTGTTATTCGTGCAGACCATTTGCGTACGACCTTGTAAATAGGATTTGATCCACAGGAGTGCCCACCCGGAGAACCCCAGCTGATGCAACTTTTTTAAGAGCTTCGATGGAGATATTGTGTCAAATGCCTTGCTGAAGTCAAAAAGCAACAACAATGTCACTTTCTTTTGGTCAATGGCCATGCGTATATCGTCTGTCAGCTTTAGTAAGGCTATCTGAGTACTGTTGTGCCTACGGAATCCGGCTTGAAGGGGGTCAAGCAAATTATTCTTATTTAGATACTCCGTGATTTGGTCATGGGCTATCTTCTCGAGAACCTTTGATAAGAAGCAGAGCAATGCTATCGGAGAAAAGTCCGAGACTGTTGACGGGGCGACGTTCTTCTTAAGTGCGATTATCTGCGCCTGCTTCTAAGCTCTCGGAGACACCCCAGGCAAAAAAGGAGCTAAATACTCTAACTAGATAATTACCAATCACTGATAACGCCTTCACAATCACACTCTACGGGATCCCATCTACCCCCTGTAAGAAGTGTGAAATTGCTAATACAACTTCACTCAAGCATACTGGATGAAATGAAAAGCCATCCTGACTGGCAGGCAATATAAATTGCATTGTGTCCTCTATATTTTCCAAGGGAGACATGCAGACACCAGCAGAGTCCGTATTAAGTTGCGTCGGCGTAAACCCATGAAGATCTTCCTCCTTCCGCTTAGGCAAGAGGCCGAGTTTACGCATCTCCTTCCAAATATCCTTATTATCATCAAGAGCTTCCGATAGTTGTTTTTGCAGGAAAGAATTACGCTTTTGAGATATGCGCACATCGACCTCATTACTAGGTCGAAGAAACTCAGTTAGCAGCGCCGCACGCCCAGTGCTTTTGTAGCGCTTATGGGTCGAATTACGCTTATCAACGAGCTGCCTCAATTCGGGAACAAATCAAGGAGCATACTTCTTGTTATTTTCAAGGGAGCTAGCTTATCAATGGCAAAATTTAGGTTATTATTTAATTGTTGTAAAGCTCCCTCCAAATCGGATTCAATAGAATCCATACCGTCCCAGTCACAATTGGTAAACAACTTGTTAAGTCTATCAGGGCAAATGCCCTTGAAATTTCTGTAAGAAAAGGATTGATTCACAGGCATTGGTACGAATTCATTGATGGTAATATCAATGATCGCATGCTTACCAAAACTGGGAAGGCATTCATTCTTGAAGGCCAGCACGTCGTCCTTTTCGTCGGTAAGTATCAAGTCAATCCAAGTGTGCGATACCGGGGTTTTATGGTGCGTTGGATCATGTTCAATAATTTGTAAGGATAGTTCCTTAGCTAGATTCTTGACCGTGCAGGCATCCGCGTCAGCTACCGACGACAGATCAGCATTCAGATCACCCACGATAAATTTATGGCTGTACTCGCAAACAAGACCGCGTAAGATGTCAAAAAAGTCGGTGTCTTTCAGCATTGCTATGTGAGGGAGTCTATAAATGACACCGACAAGTATGGGTGCAGAGTCGTCCCGCTATGCTTCACAAAATAAATACTCGGGAATTCCCGGTTTACCGGTCCCCAAAGTATTGGAATGGGTTAATACTCTGACATTATAGTCTTTGTGCACGTATAGCGCGACTCCACCACCATGTACATTGCGATCCGGCCTAAAAACCGAGTAGCTATCAATCTGAAGGAGAGTGTCGTCGATAACTGGGCCCAGCCAAGATTCTGCTATACCAAAAAAATGATAGAAGGGATCCTTGAGCAGAAATGCGCGTAGGCTGTTCAGACGCGGCCGTATAGAATTGATATTTAAAATCCGGCCTTGAGGAAGCCGTCGCCTCCCGTCACTGCAGATACAGGCCCTAGTAAAAATTCCGAGGTGATTCAGTAGGCTGCACTGCTCCTTGCTCCTTGGTAACTTTTTCACTATTAACTGCATTTCTATTTGAGCCGGGCTGATTTTGTTTTGGTGCGGATTAACAGGCCGCTAATAAGGCCTCTAAGTCAGCAGCTGTAGTGAACGGAAGCGCACGCTCACCTCCCTTACGTCTAGCCAGGAATCTGCCGCCAGAATGCCAAACATATTTAAAGACCAAATTCTGGGCTATCGATCTCAAACTTTTAAAAGCTTGGAACTTGTCATGGGTTAGCATATAATTTACAAATATTTTATGGTTTGGCATGCAGGCGGCCGAAGCCACGCCAAGTAGTTCGGGGTTAATATCATTTGTTGTTAAGTAATTATTAGTGAGCGCGCGCTTTGACCGCACGATATCCCTGACCAGGCCCGTATCTCTGAGCTTAACCACACAAGAGGGTGATGCGCGGGATCGCGACCACAAGTCTCCGTCTGTCTCACCACCCCTCGTCCCAGCCGGATCCTGGGCCCACGGAAACGCGTGATAAGGATACTCTCCTCACTAAGAGAAGGAAGGATGGTCCTGAGCACGGCGAACGCCATATTGTGCAACTCAACACTCGTTGCTTCATAATCTTTCTTTAAAATTCCATTAATAATTACCTCACAGCACTCCGAGCCCACCCCTCCAACACTCGCGACAGGGGTTCCCGGGTCCAACTGAGAGGATGGGGCTAATTTTGGCACATTGTTGCCGACAGCGAGGGAGGAGCTGCAACACCTAGTCTTTATTTCGTCATAATGTTGGTCAATGCCGTCACTAGTCATGTAGGTATGCTGGATACGTTCGTAGCTGCTAAGCGCTTTATCTAATTTATTTTAAGTAATAGATTCTCCTCGAGAAGCAGCGAACTCATTTCAGCTAAGTCTTCCAGCACTTTATTCTGATTGCTTATAAGTCCTTCGAGAGCAGAAACTCGCGTAGACAGCTCCATTATCCACATTAGCAGGGCTGTGCAACGCCGAGTTCCGGCTCCCGTGAACCTTAAGCTGTTCTAACTGAATGTCGAGGAGATCAAACCTGTTGATAAAAAATTCCAGCATGCTTACAGACATTAAAACATGCGTCACGTCTTCTAGATTTAAATTCCCGAGCGATAAAGGTTTTGTAGACATCTGTTTTTCCCCTTCGATTTTGTCAGGTGATGTTGACGGCGCCTGTGTGGCAGTGACCCGCTCAGCACTGACATACGGATTTTTTTCGGGCGCCTGTGGACTGATGATCCTTCCGACATCACTCTCGGGTCCTCCTACCCTCTGGTCTCCGACCGGCCGATCCGCAGACTTAGCGCTAGCGGTACTTTGCGAGAAACTTGCTCACGCGATACAGTTGCGTAAGGAGGGCACAGTAGCAGGCGTCGATGAGCCGAGAGACGCGAGGTGGTGGGGAGCAGCAATAGATGTGTTAGATGTGAGCCGCTGCGAAAGCGACGCAATTGTGCTCACCTGGGCGCTCTTGGGCTTGATGGTATTCAACGCCTTTGATGTTGATGATGTCTGCTCCCCTTTACGACATAAATTGCATGGGGCATATTTCTTTCTGCCTGCCCTCGCTGACAGTTCTCTACATACGGTACACTTCTTCTCCATGTTTCACAACAAAAACCCTTGGTCTTCTTTGTTGTTATTGACGACTTTCTGTCTGCTGTTACTTGCCCGTAGAATTTAAAATTCGTCGTTGAGGTGTTTGAAAACGCACATGAGTGTGCAGTGGGTGAGTGCCGAGATGTTGAGGAAGACGAGCGTTGAAGTGCTGAAGAAGAAGGTGACTTGAAGCAGTTGAGCCGCGAGGCCAAGATGTGCTCGTAGGAGGTAGCTATGACTGCTGTTGTCGACGGCCTCGGAGGTTAGGGCAAGTGTCTTCAATAGAAAAGTAACTCCTGACTTATAGAACACCATGTAATACACGGGTCCTTTGGCGGAGAGCTTGAGAGCCGGTGGAGTTACTTTCCTGTCATAAAAGCACTCTGAGGGGTGAAAAGTATTTCAGAAAAGCTCGTATAAAGCAAGAGCGAGAATTTAAGGATGTTGACACTTACCCGTCCAGGGGGGGGGGAGAGGGGGAGAGAGAGAGAGAGAGAGAGAGAGAGAGAGAGAGAGAGAGAGAGAGAGAGAGAGAGAGAGAGAGAGAGAGAGAGAGAGAGAGAGAGAGAGAGAGAGAGAGAGAGAGAGAGAGAGAGAGAGAGAGAGAGAGAGAGAGAGAGAGAGAGAGAGAGAGAGAGAGAGAGAGAGAGAGAGAGAGAGAGAGAGAGAGAGAGAGAGAGAGAGAGAGAGAGAGAGAGAGAGAGAGAGAGAGAGAGAGAGAGAGAGAGAGAGAGAGAGAGAGAGAGAGAGATTGTTTGATTGATTGTACTTTATTTGACGCCTCAGTGAAAAACATACAGATATAGGTTATGAATATTACAGTGTGGCAGAAAAACAGCAGATGAAGGAGGAAGATATATTAGTAATTACAAAGCACGTGATAATAAATGACGCAGAACAGCAAGTATAAACGCACGGTGAACAGTGTGTTCATACGCAGCGAGCGGAGCGTAAGTATAGGTATAAGTCTCGTTTTACAGGCCGAAGCATTAACGGTACTCCGGCTGGTGACGCCTTAGAATCAAGGCTACGCAATGGATTTACCCTAACTAAACTAATACAAGAAAAATTAACTAAAAATAACTATAAATAACTAAACTAAGACTTAAGGTAGAGTTGGCTCTTGCAGAAATAGTGCAAAAGCATGTATAGAGCATAAATCTGCTAGAGCCGCACACGAGGGTCTGCGCGGGGCAGGTCAGGCTGGTAGAGTAGGCGAGGGTGCAGACCCTCGACCCTCACCCGCTTTTCCCAGTCGGCGACGTCCCGGTTGAAGAGCGTTTCACGCAAGGTGCGCTTGAAAAGGCCGAGCTTCTCGGTGGTGAACTCCACCACGCCGACCGAGTTGAGAAGGGCCATGGCATCGAGGGCAAATGAGTTGCGGAACGCTTCGGTGCGCGGCGTAGACGGATCAAAGGCACGCGGCGGAAGCCTGCCGGAGCAACGCACTGCGACATCGGTGTCAACCCGGAAGTTGAAGCGGTCGAGCAGGTAGGAGGGGTAGGCGCTAGCAACGACCTTGTAAGCCTGGATGCTCACAAGGTATTCTCGCCTTCTACGAGCCCAGAGCCAGCCAAGTGCAAGGCAGTAGGGGGTCATGTGGTCACGCCACGCTAGACCTCCAACTACAAAGTGAACGCACGCGTTTAGGGCAATCTCGAGCTTCTTGATACGCTCTTTATCGAGGTGACTGTAGACTGGGCTGGCATAATCGAAGCGAGGAAAGATCAGGGTTTCGACGAGATTTTTCATAAGATCCCTGGAGAGAGCGTGACGGTAAAAACGCAGTGTGAAAAGGCCTGCGAACACCGCTCGGACCACATTTCTCGCGTGCACCTGCCAGTCTAGGTCACTGGTAAAGCTGACTCCAAGGCTGCGCGCCTCGGTGACATAGGGCAGAGCGACGCCGTCAATCACAATTTGCGGGAGCACAGAGGAGTCAAACTTTCTCGTGTAGTAGCTACTACCAAGCAAAACAACCTTAGTCTTCCCGGGATTAAGGAGAAGACCATTTGTTCGGGCCCAGTCTGCAACAGCCTGAGTATCATGGTTTAGGCGAGCGATGGCACCCTGATAGTCGGCTGGCAGGAAGTGATGATAGAGTTGTGTATCATCCGCGAAAATTATGAGTTTGGCGTATCGCACGGCCCCCGGGAGGTCGTTTATAAAGATAGCAAAGAGTAATGGACCTAACACGCTGCCTTGTGGGACTCTCGACGCTGCACGCAGCCAACTTGAGATAGTGCCGCCTTCATCGACGACAGCTTGGAGGCGATTCACGAGATAGTTGAAAAACCAGCGGAGGGCATGCGTGGAGACGTTGATGGCTCTCAGCTTGGCTAGCAGTAGGGCGTGCGGGATGGTGTCGAATGCCTTGGAGAAGTCGAACAATATGAGGATAGTAATCATACGTTTATCCACGGCATAGCGAACATCATCAAACACACCCAACAGCGCAGTTTGCGTGCTATGCCCATGGCGAAAGCCCGCTTGCCGATGATGGAGAATACCATTTACCTCAAGATACCCCTGCAGTTGGTCATGTACTAGTCGCTCAAGCACCTTCGAGAGCTCAGGGAGCTGAGCGATAGGCCGCGTGTCGGACGGCTGGCTCACTGATTTGCTCTTGGCAATTGGCCGAATTAGCGCCTTTTTCCAGTCGGAAGGGAAGGTCGCGTGAATGATGGACGCGTTTAGCAGGTTGCGGGAGCACGCGGGGGACAGAGAGCTTCAACATAGGTACCGAGACACCATCACAGCCTACTGCTTTAGAGTGACTACGTTGGAGCGCGTTGGCAACCTCTTGAACCGTGACAGGCCGCAGGCAAAAGTGAGAGTCACGAGAAGTATTGAAAGGAAGCACAGCGATGATATCAAAATCGCGCTCAGTGACGGGCGGGTGAATGTTCACAGTGGCAGCGTAGTGCGCGTTCAGTCGTTTTTCAAAGTGCAGGAACGGTGACGGCGCCTTTCAGCCGGAGACATGAAGGCGTTTTAGCTCCCGCCACTTTGCCTCGACGGTTGGTGCATCCGCGATTCGTGATGAAATGTACTGGTTTTTTTTGCCCCGTCGAGTGCGTTACTAGCCTCAGACCGGAGCGCGCGAAATATCGTGCCATATCAGCCGGCGCACGTGAGCTACGCGCGGTCTTGTAGGCTCGGTCTCTAGCCCTCATTAGGGCCCTAATCTGGGTGCTGACCCAGGGCTTGCGCCGCGACGAGAGCGTGAGCTTACGCAGCGGGACGGCAGCGTCGTACGATGCGATAAGAGCTCCTGTGAGTGCTCGCTCAGCAGCGCAGACATCTGCCGGGCAGCGGCCCAAAACAAGCTCTGACGTGGGAGAGGTAGCAATGAAGGAGTTAGACGGAGATGGCAAGTGGTGAGCGGCCTGGAGATGTTGCAGGAGGGCGCGATCGAGCACCTCTGGATTGAGCCTCTTGAGATCGCGGGCCATAATGGACTTTTCTACGAGTGGCAGTTTGGAGCAAGCAAGAGTAAGCTTGATGAAGTCGTAACCCGCGATAAAAGGAGCAGGAGACTTCGAGTAGGCCAAGACCTGGTCATCGGATTTGGTGATAAAGAGGTCAATCCAGGTGTGCGAATCACGTCAATCCTGATGATGAGTGGGGTCAGAAGGGATGAGATGGAGGGAGTTTGAGTCGAGGTAGTCTTTGAGGTGCAGTGGGGATGGCCATGTTTATATTGAAGTCACCGGCGACTATGAGGGAGTTGAAGTTCAGAAGGTATGTAGAAAGGCAATTGAAAAAGTGAAGAGGATACGAGGTGTGAGGTCGGCGGTATACAGCAGCAAAAAGAAGCTTCGTGAGATGGTTGGTGATTTCAAGGATGAGGAATTCAGGGGTATTGTCAAAGAGTGGGTCAGAGCTTGCAAGAACGTGAGTGGCGAAGGTGTCACGTACATAAATGGCACCGCCAACGCCCCTCCCCTCATGGTCTGCGCGAAAGAAGTTAAATCCTTCGAGGCTGAGGTGCGCGTCATTGTCGCTCGGCGAGAGAAAGGTCTCGGTTACTGCCAAAACATCAAAATGAGTTTGCGATACCTCAGCCTCAAGGAGTGCGAAGTGAGTGGGGGAGAGGCGGTTTACATTGATGTGACCGGCGACAATGGTGCCCGCATGCCGGTTCACTGGCGGTCGCGGCCGCAGACGTCAATCAGACGTGTTTAAGAGCCCATCGAGGTCGGTTGCGCAGCGTATAGGGATGAGAGGAGCGGTCTTGGAGGGACGCATGCAGACAACTAAAGGACCCCGCACACAATGTATGGGAAAAAATCATTCGGTCAAATTGAACGAAATTGAGAAAAGATAGATTTCTTCAGGACCTCAAGATCTATTTTTTTCCAAAGTTTCGTTCAATTTGACCGGATGATTTTTTCCCATACATTGTGTGCGGGGTCCTTTCTGACGAAAGGCCGCTCGTACCCAAGCGTCTTATATACAGCGAGCGCGCGCTTGAGTATATTGTAGACCGGCGCGGGCCAGAGCGCATTCAATGAGAGCAGGGACGCCCCCCCTGCACCGAAAATAGTCTGGCACGGGAGATTGCGAAGGGTCGGAGAGCAGCGTAGGACAGCATCGCGGGTTTGCGGGGAAGCAAGAGCGAAAACGAGGCCACTCGTACGCTGCGCAGGGCCGGCTGACGCACCGGGCGCAGTGCCCAGGGGGCTGCCGGCAGCACGAGCAGTGGGGTTCCACTCTCGCATGCTAATCACAAGCGGCACCAGGTGCGAGATTATCAGTGCTAGAAATAAGGCGGCAACGAGTTTAGCTGGCTCAAGCGCGACAGAGGCCGGGATCCCCTTCATCACCACCTCGCAGCGGTCTTCCATTGCCTCACTGCACGGAGCAGTACGGGTGACAGATTGAAGGTCTAAGCGGAGCGCCGAGATTTCAGCTCTATGTTGGGCATGCTGCTCGTCCGAGGCCTGTGCCCTGCGCTCAACGTCCTCCAGACGCGTGCGTAGGCCAGTGACGGCATTTTCTATTCGCTCATGAGAGCGGGAGATACATTTTAGGAAGGCCTGCATGTATGGTGGCGCCTGGCTCAGCTCGGCTTTCGTCACTTCGTCGACGAGGGAGCCATAGTCACTAGTCTCCTCCTGGAGATCTAGCGACAACTGAGACGCAGCAGTATTGCTGTCCATGCCTGTGCAGTAGGTCTTTAGCACCGGCACGATGGACGGAGAGGGAGTAGACGCACGCCTCTTCGCAGCAGTGATGTCGGTAGGCGGAGCCGCCGGCAAGTTGTATTCGCACGTCGTGATCGGTAATGGCCGCGGGGGAGTGGCTATGGGCGTGTCAGCCAGGCAGTTACTGTGGGCAACGCTGGCTCTAGATGCTATTGACTGGGTGAGCGAGGTACACGTACTGCAGTAGTGAAGCGCACCAGTCTGCAGGGAGTCAGCAGGTGCAAGGCACGAGGCGTGGAAGATGCGCTTGCAGGCTGCACAGGCACAAAGTGAAGTGTCACCACACACAATTCTAATGTTGCACGCGGGGCACTGACGAGAGCTCATCCCCAGCGCAAATCACAAACACGACGAGGTAGCGAGCGCTGCATGGTAAACCACCACACCTCGATGCCGGCCGATCACACACACGCGCGCGGTAAGTTACCGGCAGCTAACCCAGTAGTCGCAGATGGATTGATGCGCGATTACACACAGGAGGCGCAGCTCAAGCTGCGTAGAATGAGCTGCGCGACGCCAAGCAAACAAAAAAAACGCTGACTCACGCAAAAAGCTGGATACAATACAAAACAGCTGGTGGGGGCAGTAGAAACACCAGCAGACGACGGCGCACAGCTGTTCTGGACTTTGTTGATGACACAAGATGTGCAGCAGACCAAACACAGCAAGCAGACGGCAGGATGCAGACCGATGCAGGGCAGGATCTTGCAGCACAGATGCAGCTAGTGGGTGGGCAGCAGCGCAGCAGTGATCCGGTGGACCACGCTGCAGTAAGTCAAAGACATAACGGCAAGGCCACGGCAGATGCACGCGGTGTGACTCTTGCAGAATGGTCCGAGTAGATGGTCAAAAGTGAGGTTAGGGCGTCACTGGCTTAGGAAAAAGGTCCCCGGCTCATAAAACTGAGGCGCAATGCCTCCAGTTTTTGGGCTGGTAGCTTGAGAGCCGTCTGGGGCCCCTTCTCCTTCAAAAGTTTACTCCAAGGAGTAAAGAACCTTAAGTAAAAAGCCGACAAAACAGGAGCTAAAGCAGGTGATATGCGCACACTTACCGAGAGAGAGAGAGGGTTGGGGGGGGGGGAGACCATGCCACACCATTGCGAGAGCAAGAGAGAGAGAGAGAGAGATCGGGACAGAGAGATGGCTGGCCAGCCCCACGTAAGTGTTTGAATATTAGCGTGTTTGTCGCGAGTGAGCGGGGGAGCGGCCCCGCCACTACATCGGCAGCCGCTTACGTTGCGGCCACGCGTGCGTAAACCCTAACCCTGCGTGGGAGGTTAGGTCGGTGGCACTGATCGCCGGCGCTACTACGTCTCGGCCTGCGCGTATTTGTGAATTGGTTGTTCGGGTATCGCGCCCCTTAGCGCGACAGATTTAAGTTAAATAAACCCCTTTTGTTTTATTTTAATAGTCGAGTCACGCATTATTCTTTAGCGGACCTTAACCTATGCATGCTCCCCGAATACCGCCCTCTACCGTTTTTCAGTGCTGCAGTTAGTCGCAGGCATTGCCTCCTAGAGGAGCATCGGTAGGGGGAGTAAGTATATCATAAGCCGTTTGCAGGTTATACCGAGAGGCGTTGTACGGGAAAGACCGGCGGCGCACGTAAAGCTAGGTCGTAGCTAGCAGCCGGTAGTTCACGGGCAGCAGTTGGCAGCAGCGGCAGGGCACAGCGCCGGAAAGAGGCCTAAGCTTTCTACAATAGAAGCCGGGCTCGCTTGTTCGGAATTTGTGCCGAGGCGCTCCGGCCTACAGATAATTGTACAACGGTGAATCGCCCGGGCGTATAGTACGCCCGTATATTAGCCCGCGAACCCCTGAGAGGGATTATTACCCTCTCCATAACTGCACCCCGGAAATATATATATATATATATATATATATATATATATATATATATATATATATATAAATATGTGAGATGATGAATCGTACGTTCCAAAGTGTAAATTTTGAAGGAGGTTGCAATAAAACGATCAACGAGGAACCAAGAAAAATTCATTTAAAACTTCGTTTATTGGCCGACGTTTCGGTACTAATATTAATACCTTCATCAGGGCTAAGAAGGGAAAAAATACATAGTTAAAACATATATACAGAATATTTTAAGCAAAAGAACCCATTAACAATTTTTTTGGCATTTTACTGACCTAATAAATTAACGAAAGTTTACACCATGATTCGTAGACAAACATAGGTGACGTCGATCAAGTAATGATATAGCACATAGTGCCACGTCTGTGAGCGGATTTTATTTAACTAGAACATTTTGAAAAGAATTCGAGTTTGAAAATTTGATTTTAACTTAACGAAAATTAAAATTTTATACGAATATAACAATAAACAGCTAGAGCTCTTACCCATCCTGCACTCTGGAGTCCCATTTTTCGACATTGAGAGAAATGCGAAATTTCCGGGGTTTATATACCTACAGGGGGGATGTTAATTTTCGCAAATTCAAATTCTGAGAGTGAGAGGAGAGGGAGCGCGCCAACAAGTAGCGTACTGGAGATCGTACGACTAACAGCGTTTATTGTTATTTTCGTTATTGCAGAAGTGTCTATTGGTTGTTTCAACGTATTTTTTATAAATGTACTTGAGATTCTTAGTGTCGTCCATTCGATTTAGGCTGTTATTTTGCGAGTGTATGTGCAACATTTCTGAAAAAGTGCGTTTACGGAAGTTTGTTTCGGTGTCTATTATGTGTGTATTCTCAAAATCTATTTTATGTCCAGTTTTTTGAACGTGCTCTGAGAGTGCGGAGGTCGTTAACGATTTTGAGACCGCGTATTTGTGTTCGTATACACGTCTGTTTAACTTCCTTTTTGAGGTGCCTACGTAAGAGGCATCGCAATCTTTGCAGTTTATTTTATAAACGACAGATGCAGTTTCGAGCGGATCTAGTTTATCTTTTCCGAGTCTAATAAATTTAAGCTTATTTATGTTTTTACTGATTGTTTGTAGGTTTTTGACATCTTCCATAGTGCCGCATAATTTTTTATTTAAGTCTTTTATGTATGGAATGACTAAGGTCTTATTGCGGTAATCTTGTTTATTATAATTTAAGAATTGACTATTATTGTAAGAGTGCAGACGTTTTTTAATATATTTTTCAATGAATGTAGGAGGATAGTCGTTTTGAATAAGAAAGGATTTTATTATTTTTAAATTATCTTTATGGAAAGAGATATGTGAAATTTTAATTGCTTTGTCGACTAAACCATAGATAACTGCAATTTTTTGGTGGGTAGGGTGATGAGAGAAATAGTTTATGTATCTTCCGGAGGCAGTCGGTTTTCTATACCAATTTGTTTTTGCGATGTCGTTATTTTCTCTGATGATTTTTAGATCTAAAAAGCTAATGCTATTTTCTGCTTCTAATTCAACAGTGAATTGCAAAAGCGGATCAAATGAGTTAAAAGTGTCTAAAGTTTTACTAATCAAGTCTTTTTTAATAATTAAGAAACAATCATCGACATACCGTTTATATAAAATAATCGAATTTTTAGCGAACCTAAGCATTTATCTTCAAGAAATTCCAAGACTACGTCTGCAAAAAGGGGGCTAGAACAAAAACCCATAGGGGCACCCATAATCTGCTGGTAAAATTCTTCATGTCAACCACCCAACTTCGAAAAATAAGACCTTGAAGACTTTGAACCTATTTATTTTCAAGGTAGTGATTTCTCTGAATATAAAAGAGTACATTTACGCTATCCATTTTGACTTAAAAAACTTTTGTTGTATTTTATTTTTATTATTTTATGTATAAACTGAAACTTAAATAAATTTCGTATACCGATTTCATTTAGCTAATGATTTATTTTATACTATTATTGCGTATATTTTATATTTTTGAAATTTGTTTTTTGAAAATATAAGAGCATAATCACTATAAAATTTTTGGTATAAAAATCTTTTCTTTGACTTTATTTGTATTTTTATATGGATCAAATCGAAACTTAATTAAATTTTATATACGATTTGCATTTAGCTAATTATTAAAATCTCTTATCATTCAAATAATTTCTCCTTTATTTTATACTTTTATTGCGTATATTTTATATTGAGAAATTTGGTTTTTGAATATAAATGAACATATTTTTTAATAAATACATGCAATAAATATATATACATATTTACTTATATAACTAATTGTTGTTTTTTTAATTATCAAGAATTTCTTCCCAAACAATATTTTCAATTTCTAATGAATTTTCTAAATTATTTTGTATATATATGTTATCTGGATTTCTACATCGTGATAAAGCAACATATAATTGACCGTATGAGAATAATTTGATTTTGATGTATAACCCTACATAATCAAAACTTTGTCCCTGAGATTTATTAATGGTCATGCAAAATGCTAATCTTAATGGAAACTGTTTTCTATAAAGAATAAACGATAATGAAGAAGAATCTCCTGTATTTAATGTAATTCTTGGAATAAAACCTCTATTATCTACTTTTTCTCCTCTTAATATTTCTGCTTCAATATTATATCTAAATAATTTGGTTATTTTAAGTCTAGGACCGTTACATAAAACTTCGTGTATACTCAAATTTCTAATTAACATAACAATAGCATTAACTTTTAAATCTAATTTATGAGGTGGCAAACCTTCATAAATATAGTTTAATGTTTCTATTGGAAAAAGTAGATGAATGTTGTCGTCACTTTGATCAACACCTTTATGAGTCGCATAATCGGTATTATAACACAGGCACACAAAAAAAAAGCGGTCTGTTACTGAGACTTGACATACCCCCTCTTATGCGTTTTGACGCGCTGAATCCGAATCCGAAGCCAGAATTGCGCCATCACCCCTCAGTTTTTTTTCAATCGTGTAAAACCACCCCTAAATCGAAAAATTCGGCATATTCCGCTTTAAACGTTGGGAAAATTTTTATAAACTACCTAAAAATTACTGCACATCTAAAGCTATACACATTTTGAGGCACTGAATCTGAATCCAAAGGCAGATTTGTGCCATCACCCCTCAGTTGTTTTTAAATCGTGGAAAATCACCCCTAAATCGAAAAATCCGGTATATTCTGCTTTTAACGTTGGGAAAATTTGTGAAAACTGCCTAAAAATTACTGCAGATCTAAAGCTATACACATTTTGAGGCGCTGAATCCGAATCCAAAGGCAGATTTGTGCCATCACCCCTCAGTTGTTTTTAAATCGTGGAAAATCACCCCTAAATCGAAAAATCCGGTATATTCCGCTTTTAACGTTGGGAAAATTTGTGAAAACTGCCTAAAAATTACTGCAGATCTAAAGCTATACACATTTTGAGGCGCTGAATCCGAATCCAAATGCAGATTTGTGCCATCACCCCTCAGTGTTTTTTAAATCGTGGAAAACCACCCCTAAATTGAAAAATCCGGAATATTCCGCTTTTAACATTGGGCAAATTAGTACAAACAGCCTAAAAATGACTGAAGATCTACTGCTATACATAATTTGAGGCACTGAATCCGAATTGGAAACGAGATTTACTACATCCCCTCTACCTTTTTTTCAATCACGGAAAACCACCCCTACATCGAAAAATTCGAAAAATTCAGCTTTTGACCCTTTCAACCCCTATACCCTGAACCCTTGAACTTATAACTCTTAAACCCTAAACCTTGAAGCCCTCAACGCTAAAACCCTTTAATACTGAACCCTTTAACCCTGAATCCTTTAATCCCCAACTCTAGAATCCTTAAACATTGAATCCATAGCCCTTTAATCCTCAACCTTTTAAACTCTTAACCATTGAACCCTGAACTCTTAAACCCTTAAACCCTCAGATCCTGATCCCTTAAGCCCTCAACCCTTAAACCCTGAAGCCTTAAACCCTTGAACGATGAACCATTAAACTCTGAACCCTTAAAGCATCAACCCTCAAACCATTAACTGTCCCTTAAAACCCTTAAAAAGTGAAAACTGAAACCCTCAGCTCTTAAACCCTCAACCATTAAACGTTGCGTCTTTAAAAAACTAATTCAATTTTCTCTTTTTCACTTATAGCGGGTTCTTTTATCCTCAAATGACCTGTGTAAAGGATTTCTGGATCTTTTTGTATCACCTGGGTTAATTTCTCTTTCCAACATCTTGCAGTAGTCAGCCATCATATTAATACCTCAAATGCCTTGATATCTCCTCTCCATTTCTATAAGGTCTTCGTGAAATCGCTCACCTTGCTCTTCGCTGTAGTCACCTAAGTTTTCAGGAAAGTATTGGTAATGGGCGTGCAAAAAATGTAATTTCACACTAATCAAACAACCTTAACGTTCGTAGTTATCGAATAAATCTGAAACACTTTGTTCATATTCCTGACTTTTCTGATTACCTAAAAAATTTTCAGCAATACTTTGAAAACTGAGCCATGCTAACTTTTCTGTTTCGTTCATTGTGTTGATGAAATTAGGATCTCGAAACATTCTTCGAATTTGAGGGCCGTCAAAAATTCCTGCTTTTATTTTAGCGTTACTGAGACCTGGAAAATGATCTGACAAGTATTGGAAACATGCCCCTTCTTTATCTAATGCTTTAGTAAACTGCTTCATTAAACCAAGTTTAATGTGCAGTGGAGGAAGAAGGATTTTTAATGGATCGAGCAATGGTTTTTGAAGCAGGTTGTAAGTACCTGGATTAAGCGTATTTCTTTTTGGCCATTCTCTCTTCTTGTAATAATTTATGCGATCTCCGCTGTCCCATAAACATAGAAAGCACGGAAACTTTGTAAAACCTTACTGTTGTCCTAATATGATGGATATGATTTATTTTCTCTAGGACATACTTCATATTTTCATAACTTTCTTTTAGTTTCGTGGAATGAGCTATTGGGATCCTTGCGTATTTATTTCCATTATGCAGCAAAACTGCCTTTAGATTTTGCTTTGAAGAGTCTATGAAGAGTCGCGTTTCACTGGACTTGTAAATATTAGGTTTTAATTCACTAATCAGACTCTTGACATCTGTGCAATAAACTAATGTTTTATCCTCATCTACAGTGAAATATTTTGTAAACCGTTTTCTATAAACAGAAGATTTAGTTCCAGGTTCTACTAATTCCTGCCTTTTAAATTCCGCTGCCATGAATTCTGCAACATCTTTCGAGACGCCAGTATTGCGAAAAAAGCCATTTAAATCTTTTTGGTTAAATGGTTTAGGATTGCATAACATAACAGAATATGGAACATACTTTCATCCATTTCACATTCACTAATCTCCATTAATTCACTTTCACTGTCATCTTCATTTTTTCTTATGACGTCTTCTTCAATATCTTCTTCCATAAAATCTTCTTCTACATTCATAAGTTCACCAGCATCACAAATAGTTTCCTCTCTTTCAAATCCATTGGATATATGAACATCTGATTTCGTAATGGGTTTTATTGTTGAAGAGACATTAGCGTATTTTATTTTAGATTTATTTCTCGAGTTAAAGCCGCTTGTAATAGTTTTGCAAAAATATCAGTCATCGCATGACTGTGGTTTCTACCATATAGTTGGCGTGGTAAATTGTAAAACTTCCTTTCCATTGCTTTTTTTTCATCGATTCAACATCGTTAGGCAAGTCATCCACCTGTGAAGAGCTGCGGTGGTATGATGACGATGGCTGCGGGCCCGCTTGCTCATCCTGACCAGTCGCCCTGGGTTTCTGAAGCACTGCATCGTGAATATATATCACTTATATCTGCACCCAAGGCACCTTCCCGTGGTGACGGTGGGCAACGGATAAATTTTTTGCTGGTTTTTTTTTCACTTCGGTTTTTTGTATAAATTTTTTGTATATTCTGGCGAAGTTCCTGGAAAAGGGCGTTTTGCCGTCATGGCAGATATAAGTAATATATCTATTACGATGCAGGGCTTCGGAAACCCAGTATCGGCGACTGGTCAGGGTGAGCAAGCGGGCCCGCAGTTGTCGTCATCATACGACCGCAGCTCTTCACAGGTGGATAACTTGGCCAGTCTTGAGTATAATGCCACAAGAAACCCCTCAAGTAACCACGATTGCCTTGGAGAACCAAATCGGTTTTGCTACGTATGTGGTAAATTTGAGGTAGCAAAGTACCGCAGACCTATTACGGATTTAAATAGAACATTTTATCTTGACTGCTTCAAAATGCAGATACCTGTTGAAAATACATGGTGAGTTCCTCAAGTGATGTGCTGTACTTGTCTAACGATGTTGAATCGACGGAAGAAAAGCAAAGGAAAGAAAGTGTTACAATTTACCACGCCAACTATATGGCAGAAACCACAGTCATGCGATGACTGCTATTTTTGCAAAACTATTACAAGTGGCTTCAACTCAAAAAATAAATCTAAAATAAAATATGCTAATGTCTCTTCAATGATAAAACCCATCATGGAATCAGATATTCATAATACATCCAATGAATTTGAAAGAGAGGAAACTATTTGTGATGCCGGTGAACTTATGAATGTAGAAGAAGATTTTATGGAAAAAGATATTGAAGAAGACGACATAAGAAAAAATGAAGATGACAGTGAGAGCGAATCAATGGGAATTAGTGAAAGTGAAATGGATGAAAGTGAAGACGAGTATGTTCCACATTCGGTTAAGCCATGGAATCCTAAACCATTTAACCAAAAAAATTTAAACGATTTTATTCGAAATACTGGCGTCTCTAAAGATGTTGCAGAATTCATGGCAGCGGAATTTAAGAGGCGGGAATTAGTAGAACCTGGAACTAAATCTTCTGTTTATAGAAAACGGGAACAAGAGTTTACAAAATATTTCACTGTAGATGAGGATAAAACATTAGTTTATTGCACAGATATAAAGAGTCTGATTAATGAATTAAAACCTAATACTTACAAGTCCAGTGAATGGCGACTCTTCATAGACTCTTCAAAGCAAAGTCTAAAGGCAGTTTTGCTGCATAATGGAAATAAATACGCAAGCATCCCAATAGCTCATTCCACGAAACTAAAAGAAAGTTATGAAAATATGAAGCATGTCCTAGAGAAAATAAAATATGAAGAACACAAGTGGCAAGTTTATGGAGACTTGAAAATCATATCCATCATATTAGGGCAACAGTCAGGTTTTACAAAGTTTCCATGCTTTCTATGTTTATGGGACAGCAGAGATCGCATAAATCATTACAGGAAGAGAGAATGGCCAAAAAGAAATGCGCTTAATCCAGGTACTTACAACGTGCTTCAAGAACCATTGCTCGATCCATTAAAAATCCTTCTTCCTCCACTGCACATTAAACTTGGTTTAATGAAGCAGTTTACTAAAGCATTAGATAAAGAAGGGGCATGTTTTCAATACTTGTCAGATCATTTTCCAGGTCTCAGTAACGCTAAAATAAAAGCAGGAATTTTTGACGGCCCTCAAATTCGAAGAATGTTTCGAGATCCTAATTTCATCAACACATTGAACGAAAGAGAAAAGTTAGCATGGCTCAGTTTTCAAAGTATTGCTGAAAATTTTTTAGGTAATCAGAAAAGTCAGGAATATGAACAAATTGTTTCAGATTTATTCGATAACTACGAACGTTTAGGTTGTTTGATGAGTGTGAAATTACATTTTTTGCACTCACATTTATGTAGGAAATCGCCGAAAATCATTCATGTGTTACAAAAATTAATTTAATCTCTAAATTAAAAAAGATTTATATTTTATTTTTAAAAAACGCGCAGTGATATCTACCGCTAGGTGGTGTGGAATGAGGAAACGTCATTGAGTAGGCATTCGATGATTTTTTTTTTTCATTTTTAAAAAACCAACCGACAAAACGAATTAAAATGTTTAAAAATTATATCTATTATAATCTATTATAATTATGAATTATGCATTATGAATGCATTATATTCTGCATTATTATAATTTATTTCTGAGTTATGAAATTTTTTTATAAAAACACGTTTTTGTTAATAACAAAACAACCATGATAGCTATTTGTTTTATTATAAAATATAGATATTTTACTTCTATTTCAAATGATAACTTTATTTATCAGCTCAAAATTTATATAAATTTGATATAAATAAATAATAAATAAATAAATTTAAAAATTAACAATTTTAAATATTTATAAATGAATTTAATTATAATTATGCAATAAATTTTTTAAAAAATTATAAATTTTGAATATTTGAATCAACAAATTATGGTTGAGGAAGCTACGGGCCAATGAATTGGCAGCGGTCTTTAATATCATTTATGATGGGATCAGGTTCAGGTAATCCAAAATCTACACAAGATAAATCTTCCAACAATAATAATTTATTTATATGATCTAAAGCTAAGTTATCTTTATTTTCATGAAAATCATCACTAAAGTATTTTTTAAAAATTTTCCCAAATAATATTGGCTTGAATATTTTCTGTTAGTAGAAGAGAAGTAAAAAATTTACGTAATTGACAAGGTAACATGATATGACATGCTTCTTCAAAAATTTTTTAAATTTGTACATCGTTTTCTATTAAATCCATTGCAGTCGCAGCTTCTTTATGAGTATTATACGTTACATTTTTATATGTACGTAATTCTTTAAAGGAAGTAGCGCCTTTTATACGACTTAATATTAATTTTAAAACGAATCTTTCAGAATCTTTTGGAGATACTATATTTAAACGTCCAATAGCATAATGTTTTTGTTCACGTTCACGTTTTACTCAAACTTTTTTTGCGTTAAATATATAATAATGCGGTATATTAACGTTATTTTATATTATTTGCAAATTTAACATTATTATTCAAGTCAAAACACGCTGTTAAAGTTGTTTTCCAATTATTAAGAGCATCTATTTCATAATTTTCTTCGAAAACAATTTTTTGTTGATTTTCTGTATGAACTGCTAAACGGATAACAGTATGACTCCTTCCACATAAGGGAAATTTTTGTAACCGCCATACTGCTTCCATTGGGCTCAAGTACCGGCCATCAATATATTCAGTAATTTCATCATGTACTCCATTTCTTTTGTCATCATTTTTTTTAATGTACAAAAAGCTCTATCACTACCTTTATGTATATAATCAAAAATGTATTTGATGCTTTGAATTGAAGCACAATATTCAACATTAATATGACATTTATATTTTTCTAATAAAAATTTATTGTAAGGAACTACCATTGAATTATCTACTGGAATAATTTTTTTACTTCTTTTAAGTCGATATATGTAATTATCAGAAGATTATTTGTTCGTTTATATTGAGGATAACCATTTTTTTTAAATGTTGTTGACGATTGAAAAGGTTTAGGAAAATTTTTTTTACAAACGTCTTTACATTTATCGTAACACGGAGAATTTTCACTATGTGGTCCATGACACATATGTTATATAATTAATTTTTGTAATTTTTTATCATTATTAGAAGGTATCTCAGCAGAAATGTGTTTATTAATAGCTTCTGATGTCATTAACTTATTTTTATGATCTAATGTTACTACAAGATGTGCATGCGGTAATCCTCTTTTCTGAAATTCAATAGTATACACATAAGCTAAAGCATTTCCAAAAATTTGATGGTTTTCTATATCATTAAGTAAACACTCAAATTTTGTATAAAATAATCTAACTGTAATATTTGGTGTATCATAGGGCGTAGTTCCGATAGGAAATGTCGTTAATACATTTTTCAATTCTTTCCACTGAGGATTACACGTCATAGTTATAAATAAATCAGGTCGATCAATATTTCTTACTATTGCCATTGTATCTTGATAATGTTGCTGCATATATCTAGGACTACCTATATAAGTTGCTGGTAGTACAAAAATATTTCCTAGTCTTTCTTTTTTTTCAAAATTTTCTGATATATTTAATGCATTATTTAAAACATGATCCCTCAAACCTTGATAACATTCAGTACGTAATTTTTTTTGTTTCTGCCTAAAATAATTCATTCTATTGTTCTCTATCATAATATAGGCATGTAAAAAGAATTGTTGGGTTAGTCTCCCTCCAAATAAAAGTGGATTGAAATTTTCTGGATTTGGTCTGTAAGCTAATCTATAAGAATAGTGCTGTAATATTGTTAGAAGATTTTCTTTTGAATCATATGGTTTTTTAGTATAACCAATACTCCAGCCTATATCTCCTGAAGGAAAAAATAATGGAAATACCATTGGGTCAACATGATGTGATAATTTACTTAAATATGTGTATTCTTTTTCATTAGAACTATTTTTCGGATAAACGCATAGATCATAATTATGAGGGATCCCTGATTTGGAAATAATTATAGCTGCACATTCCGACGTTAATGGTTTAGTATAATTATGTTTTTGATTATTATTCTTACGAACAAAATATAATTTATAATTTGAAAGAAATATTTATACTGTTTAGCATAAGGATTACTATTTAAAACTTCAGTCAATAATTTTAAATGTTCTTGAGTTAAATTTTTATGACTCTTTATTTTCATTTCAATTGCAGTATTGTCATTATATATATATATATATATATATATATATATATATAATCATATAAACATGGACTTATGCTGACACCAATGTATAAGACCACGTGACCTGTCTGCATAAGTGTAGTACCGTTTATACAAGTGTCTGCACAAGTCTAGCGTGACTAAAGAAATAATCTCTCTACTTATGCTGACGTCTGCATAAGTCGGTCTCTGTCTGCATAAGTCTATTTCAATTTCGGAAAGTGTCTGCATAACTAGCGTTTCATATATTTATATATATATATATATATATATATATATATATATATATATATATATATATATATATACAGTCAATAATTTTAAATGTTCTTGAGTTAAATTTTTATGACTCTTTATTTTCATTTCAATTGCAGTATTGTCATTATATATATATATATATATATATAAATATATATATATATATATAAATATATATATATATATATATATATATATATATATATATATATATATATATATAAATATATATATATATAATGACAATACTGCAATTGAAATGAAAATAAAGAGTCATAAAATTTAACTCAAGAACATTTAAAATTATTGACTGTAGTTTGAAATAGTAATCCTTATGGCAAACAGTATAAATATTTCTTTCAAATTATAAATTATATTTTGTTCGTAAGAATAATAATCAAAAACATAATTATACTAAACCATTAACGTCGGAATGTGCAGCTATAATTATTTCCAAATCAGGGATCCTCATAATTATGATATATATATATATATATATATATATATATATATATATATATATATATATATATATATATATATATATATATATATATATATATATATATATAATAGACCACACGAAGGTTCTGCATTTTTTTTTTGCAATAAAGTATTTTGCGTTATATGACAAACTTGTCCTTGAATTTTTAAATTATAAATTGTAACGGGATGGCTAGTGGGGGGAAAATCCCAACAAGCCACAGGCCAGCGATGCCCTAGAACACGGTGCCGCGGGTGTCAGACTAAAATGACTTGCCCGGGGATCTACTCCTGGAATCCCGAAAACAACGCGAAGATCGCACACGAACTTCGCTTTCCAACTAATTGGATCGCTGAGTGAAAAGCGCGCGCTCGAAGAGTAAAGCGCGCGGCCGCTATGCTCAGATATGAAAACGACCGGCGGAGTCGTTTTCCCGCGGAGGCGGCGGTATCCGGGAGAAGGACAGGTTGTAATGAACAACGCGACGAGTAACTAGATATCACAATATATTCACAATCACTAATCTCTACAAGCACAGCGCACGTGCTGATTAGAACAAAGAGTTAGTTCGCGCGCGACCGTTAATATTCAAACGCGCGAACTACACGGCGCGCGGCGAAGCTGCTAATTTCGCGCGCGGTGTTAAAGTACGGCGGGCTGACACACACCCCCACGTACACGGCACAGAAGGCTTGCACGGGGCGATTTCCGTGCGAGCCTTTACAATGAACCCGCGAGAGGAGAGTAGAAAACTTACGTTAGGAAGGAGCAGCCGGTGCACTCGACTCTCTCTCTCGCTCCCTGTCGTTCGCACAGCAGTTGCGCTCTCTGTCTCTCTCTCTCTCTCTTTCGCTGTATTGGGTCGGCAGGCGGGCTGGCTGCCGGCTCCTCGCTCGCAGGCTCGTTCTGCTCGTGGCACACGCTACGCGGTATCGCTCTCTCTCTCTGTCTCTCTTGTGCGCGCCTCCACTATTTGCGGCGCCTCCACTACACTCGCGGGGTCTCACAAAACGATCGAACGGCGTGGACAAGTAAACTCACGAAGAACGGAGGAGATCCTACTTGCGCGACGGCAGACACGAAGATGGCTCCCTTTTCTCGCGGGAACCAGTTAGCAGCTTCGCGACGGATGACGGGCATTTTACGCGTCGCGAGACCGATTCGCTACGCGCGGCGCGCCTCGATTCGGCTGCGCAGGAGTTGCGCGCGCGCGCTCCCTACCTTCGCGCGGTAGATTAGAATCGCGGCTAGACACGCGTTACACCCCCCCGCCAGACGCTGTTTAGGGGACCGAGAGCAGCTCTGCAAATCATGGCCGTCGTCGTACCTACTAATATGGTAGTAATGATTAGGAGAAGGAGGTTCGGAAAGGAACATTGCAGAATCGGAGTCACCGGTTTTTCTTTTTAATTTTTATTAAAAAAAAATATATAAAAAAAATTCAGGGCTTTCCCCCTCTTCAACTGGCCCGGGAATACGATCGGTGCCCCTTGTGACGAGCTTGGTTGGGGCAATGTTTTGACTTTTTCACCCCAAGCTCGCCACACATGAAGCACCGGGGGATTGCGTTACTGTCGAGCGCATCCCGGGCCGCTCGCTCTTCTTCGAGCGCCCTCCTAAGGCGCTCTTCTTCTTTTTGGAGACGGCGCTGGGCCTCTTCCTTGACCCGGCGCGCCGTCTCCTCCGCCTTTTCCCTGGCTCGCCTGGCCTCTTCCATGCGCTCCTGCGCACGAGCCAGGCGAGCCTCCTCCGCCTTTTGGAAGGCTGTGCAGCGCAGCCTGGCGGCCCTGGCCTCTGCAGCGGCCGCGAGCTCTTCGCGCCGGCCTTGGGCCATTCCGACCCATTTGCCGGCTTGCCGCTCGCCGGCCTTACCGTGGCACTGGAGAAAGACCTCCAGTGCGGCCAGGGCAGCGTCCTCCGCAGCGCGCGAGGACTTGCTGAGGCACCGCGCTTCCTCGAGGGCCTTCTCCACTGGGACCCAGGCCGCACCGACTTCATCACTCGGTGCCCACTTGGGGGCCTGGGTCGGAGAACTCTCTTTCCTTTCTTCGTCGGCCCGAGCCGCGCCGGCGTTTCCTTCCGGCGCCATCTCTAAGGCTCGGACCGACGCCTCTTGTGAAAGCCGTTCTTCCCGGCTTTCCTGCTGCTCCTTCGGGGGATGAGGTCGCCGAAGCGGACTGGGACCGGCCTCTGCCCAGGCCGGCTCCGAAGGTCCCTTTCTTGGCTTCGGTGCCTCTATCTCCTCGATCATGACGGTGGAGGGCTCTTCCACTGGCTGGGGTGCCAGTGTCACAGCGTCGATGCCCACCACGACCTGCTCCAAAAAATCGATGACGGCGGGGTCAGGATTGCACTGGATTAATCCAGCGATCACCTTCTTCGCCGTCTCCGCTATTTCGGGAGTCAGGCCTTGCATGTCCTGAAACAGGTAAATCGATCCCGGGGAGGAGTGAGATTGAGGACTGGAAAATTAAGACGAACACAGGTTAGTACGTACGACACAAGTTGGACGGCACAATTATTGCTTTTTATACGCTCGGGTTCTACGAGGACTAATTAGTCCGGCATCAGCAGGTACGGGCTTCTTCTTCGAATCCTTTGGCCTCCCTGGGCCACGCTTGGGTTCTGTTGGACCGGCCACACGCCTAGGCTGGCCATCGCTCGCACGCTTTCCTGGCCTAACTAATAGCGCGGTCTTACGAGGTGGACCGCGCCTCTTAGCCGTCGCCCGGGGCTGTACATTCCCCCGGCTAACTCTGTGTCCCTCTGACGTGTTCCGTTCGGCTGAAGAGTCCCTCGCTGGTAGCGCCTGGGCTACTTCTGCTGAGACGTATCTCTTGAGTTGCTGCGCATGGACGGGACGTATCGTTCGACCATCCTCACCTTGGATCTCATAGGTGTTTTCGCCTAGAATATTCACAATCGTGTAGGGCCCCGCGTACTTCGGGGCTAATTTGGCAGAAATCCCCTCAGCTGCTGAGGATAGTACCTTATTCTCTCTCCATACACGATCGCCTAGACAGAATTCTGGAGGTCGACGATGAGCGTCATAATATTTGGCTTGTCTCGCCTGCTCCGCTTGCGCGTCGGCCGCCGCCCGAACGTGCAATTCGCGGAGCTTGTCCATACGTACCACCCAATTGTTTATCGCCTCTTGCTGCCCTTGCTCTTCGGCTAACCTGTCTTCCTCCCGCCTTAGTGTCTTCGGTGGGTCGGGTTGTCGGCCGTAAATGAGCATGGCAGGACTTATCTTTGTGGAGCTGTGTTCGGCAGTATTGTACGCGAACGCCAGCTCATTCAGTTTCTCATCCCAGGACCGGTGATTTTCCTCTGCGTAAGACATAATCATTGTCTTCACCGTTCGATTCACACGCTCGACAGGATTGGCCTGAGGGTGATACGGAGGTGTAAACGTGTGATGCACGTTTCTCTCCTTTAAGAATGCCTCTAATGGTGCATTTTTAAATTCAGTCCCATTGTCTGAGAGAAACACCTCCGGGACTCCGAATCGCAGTCATACTCGCTCGTTGAGTCCCTTAATTACCGATTTACCATCTGCCCTTTTTATCGGAATTACTTCAATCCAGCGTGTGAACAAGTCCTGGAATATGAGAATGTATTCGTGGCCGTGCGTGGTTTTTGGGAGGGGCCCCATAATGTCGCTGGCCACGATTTGCCATGGACGCTCTGTAATTCGGCGTCCCATGAATCCTGTTGGAGCGCGCTGTTCCACTTTGCACTGCTGGCAAATTTGGCACTGGCTCACGTATCTGGCTACATCACGAGACATGTGTGGCCAATAATACTTCCGCTTTACTCTTTCTAGCGTTTTCTCGCGGCCCAAGTGCCCAGCAGTTGGAAAGTCATGGCATTCTCTCAGTACTTCGCGTCGCTTTTCGTGAGGGACTGCTAACTTCCATGCATCATCGTCGCCGAGAGACTCGTCTATGACTTCATCAGGTTCGTACTTGTACAGTCTCCCCCCGCCAGCTTGAACGTGGGGAAGTCTCGCGGCCGCTGTTGAACCTCTTTCACAATTTCGAGGTACCATTGGTCGTTTGTATCGCGTTCGAGCTCTAACGCGGCGACCGCTGGCTCCTCTTCCTCGAACATCCGCGAAAGGGCATCTGGGACATTGTTCAAAGAGCCCTTTCGGTGTTCGACTGTGAAACTGTGGTTTTGTAGTTCCAAAGCCCATCTTGCTAACCTGCCTGATGGGTTTCGGAGATCACGGAGCCACTTCAAGCTGCTATGATCCGTGATGACCTTGAAGTCATAGGCCTCTATATACGGACGGAACTTTTTGATTGCCCAAAGAATTGCTAGACACTCTCGTTCCGTCACGCTATAATTCTTCTCGGCCGCGCTCAGAGTTCGACTAGCGAACTCTAGGACTCTTTCGTTGCCGTCTATTATCTGGTATAGCACCGCTCCAAGTCCTGTATCGCTCGCATCAGTTTGCACCACGAACTGTGCGTTAGATACCGGTCTGTGGAGAATCGGTGCAGAAGCAACTAGCGCTTTTAGCTTTTGGAAGGCCTCTTCTTGTGCCGTTGACCACTCGTATTTCCGATCCTTTTTCGTTAGTTCGGTCAGTGGTTCAGCAATTGTGGCGAAGTTTGATAAAAACTTTCTATACCACGAGGCCATTCCTAGGAAGCGTCTCAGCTGACGGAGGTTTTTCGGCACCGGATATTCCATAATGGGCTTTATTTTCTCGGGGTCTGGTTTAAAACCATCCCTATTTACTATGACCCCGAGATATTGGACCTCATCGCGACAGAAGACACTCTTCTCGCGATTTATTGTGAGGCCCGCGTCCTTTATCCTATCTAGAACTCTTTTTAGAACCTCTTTATGCTCCTCGAATGTTTCTGTGACTATTATTATGTCATCGAGATACGAGTAAGCAAAAGGTTCGAGTTCGGGGCCGATGACTTTGTCAATCAGCCTCTGGAAGGACGCTCCGGCATACGAAAGACCGCAGGGCATTCTTGTAAATTGAAATAACCCTTTGCCTGGCACGGTCAAGGCCATAGTCTCTTTGGACTCCGGATTTAGTGGTATTTGGTGGTACGCACTACTTAAATCCAACGTGGATATGTATCGCGCTTTCTGCAGTTTGCTTAAGATACTCTCCATGTATGGTAACGGGTATGCATCTGGCCTTGACGCTGCGTTCACTTTTCTGAAGTCTACACAGAAACGGAACTTCCCGTTGGACTTGCGTACCATTACCACAGGGCTTGACCAGCCGCTTGTCGAAGGTTCTATTATACCCGCGAGTAGCATTTCCTCCACCTGCTTGTGCATCTCTTCCTCGAGTTTTCGAGATGCTGGGTAGTACTTCTGTTTTATGGGTCTTGTCGAGCCGACGTCTACTGCATGCTCAACCCACGAAGTACACCCTAATGGTGCCAGGCCGTTTCCCATCAGCTCAGCTACTAAAGCTTCCGCTTCTTTGCGCTGCTCTTCTGTTGGGTCCGCCAACCCTATAGCTGATACGGACACGGTATTATTGGCGGTTATGGAGGCTACTTCTAACTTTACGCTTGCATCATCATCTTTGAGATGCAGCGTATTGTCAGTGTGGTCTAAGACGGCGCTAAACTTCTTAATGAAGTTCACCCCCAAGTAGCACTCCGTGTCTAGGTCTGGCATGATTGCGACGCGCACATCCTTGCACACGCCTGCCACGACCATGGGTAGATACACATAGCCAACCACTGCTATGCTCTGCCCATTAGCTACCCGTGCCGTTAGGCCGCTGGCCGGGATTAATTCTTTTCCACAGGCTGTAGCAAGCTGTAAGCCGATGGAATTCATCCCAGTCCAGGAAGCTCCAGTATCGAAGAGTGCCCGTAGCCTGTAGCCGGCTACACCTACTTGAAGCCACCATCGCGAGCATGTTTCCTGGTCATCTTCGTTCTGCTGAGTCGCGGGCACTTCTTCGCTCTCTCCTTCAGGCAATTGGACCGAGTTACCCTCGGTCGCTGATGTGAGAGCTGGGGGCGGGCGTGTGGCCGTGTTTACCTGCCCCCTTGGCCGTTTCCCTGCTGGTTTCCGGCAGCATTGGGGTTGCGGTCGCTTCCCCTTTGCTCGTTGCCGTAACCCCTTCGGTACTCTGGCCTTTGTGGAGGTCCATTACTCCTTGGACTTGGCGGCCTAGCCTGGTGGGTCGCGCTACTACCCCCACTAGGCTGATTATTACTTTGCCCGCCTTCCCGCTGCCTGTTCTCCCAATTATTCTTTTTCTTGGGCTTCTTGAACGACTGTGGGTTTGGCGTTTGCCCACTATTTCCGTCGGTGCCTTTCTTTGTCAAGCTTGACAAACACTCGGCCATCACCCGACGGAACATAGCCTCGAGGCTTTCTCGAGGCTCCTGCTGTTGTTGCCCCATCGCCGCCACTCCTGGATTCTGCTTTTACCGCTGATCCGTGGTTGGCTCTGTAGGTACGTAGGCAAACTCTGGCAAGTAAGTGCGGTCTGGCGGTGGTGGCGAGTGATACACCTTATCTGCCGCGAGCGCTAATTCGGCCTCCCGGGCTAAATCCAGGAGCCCTCGGTAATCCGTAATTTGATTACGCATCACCATTTTTTGTAGTTCTGGCCGCATGTTCCGGTGCAACATGTCCAATTGTTGGGGCATGCTAGGCACCGGAACTAACTTGAGAATCAAGGCTTGCAGATTCACTACGTAATCTCTCGTGAGTTCGTTTCTGCCTTGAGTCCTCGCGTTTATCTCCGCTAGGATTCGCTGTTGATGGCCCCTGTCACCGCCATACATGTGTATTATGGCCTCTTGGAAGTCTTGCCAAGATCGCCACGTATGACGGTTACTCCTATACCAGGTGGCCGCTACTCTACTCAGGAGCTCTGACAATGACGAGAGTACTTCGTCGTACGTCAGATTTGCTAGACCTCGACATTCCTCTACTCTTGTGAGGAATAACTCGACGCTCTGCTCCTTCAAGGATCCAGAGAACTTGATGTGCCATTTCCTTACGATTTGGCCAACATCACGGTTCGTCTGTTGAGGCACGTACGTCTGCCTCGTAGACTGGTCCAGTGTAGCGCTCACCCCCGCCTGACGCTGTGTAGGATTTCTTCCGCTATTCCTCCTAGCGTCCCTTGGCGATTCAGTATTGGGGCTGCTGCTGTCAAAATTCACATATGTGAACGTGTCCTGAAAGTTCACATGTGGTGATCCTCGTCCCCTGCCCGCACTCGGTAGTTGGACTCCCTCCAAGCGCGTGCTTGAGGGTGGGTGTCGAGCTTCTTGGAGTATTCGCACACTCTCTTTGAGCTCTTCCACCTCTTTGACGAGTCTATGGATCACCGACAGCAGCTGTTCTGAGACTACGTTATCTCCCACAGCAATCCCTGCGGTACGCTGTTCCCCCGCACTTGGCCACTCAAAACTCTGTGGCTGCGGTGGACTTCGCGTTTGCTGCCAGAAGCGTGCTGCCCATTTTGTGCCGACAACGACTCTTGTTCTTGACTCCGCCGGAATTGTCGTTGCCTGCGCTGCTCTTCTAGCAACGCCTGCTGTCGTTGCTGCTCTTGATGCTTTCGCTGTTGCTGCCGCTGCTGCTCCTGCTGTTGTTGCTGTTGCTGCCGTCGCTGCTGCTCCATCTGCTGCTGCTGTTGCATTTGTTGCTGCTGCATTTGCTGCTGCTGCATTTGCTGCTGTTGCAGTTGCTGCTGCTGCATTTGCTGCTGCTGCATTTGCTGCTGCTGCAGTTGTTGCTGTTGAAGCTGTTGCTGTTGGAGCTGTCCCTCGGCTTCGGCTGGAGATGTCCCGGTGGGTGCTGCAGAGCTCAATATCTCTGTCCCGGAACCCTCCTGGCCGTTTGCCTCATCCGCTGGCTCCACCACTGCATTATGTGCTTGTTGTGGAGCGTTCATCCTCCGAGACTCCGAGAGTTTTTGCATCACTATCGGGTCATCACGGAGCGTAATGAACGGGTGCGGTTGGTCTGGATCAGTATTGGGATCCACAATAGTCGACCCAGACTTGTTCATCAACGTTAAGTCGATGAACGCCCTTCGGGACTGCTCGCGTTTAGCAAACGCTTGCTTCTCCGACAGCTCCGGCTCTGGCACAAAATCGGCGGCACTGTAATCGCCCATAAGCCACTTGATCGTTGTCAGCATATTCACTGATTGCAGATCTGACTGCTGCAGACCAAGGGCTTGCATGGCCTCGATAATTTCCTCTTCGGGCTGTGTATACGCCCAATTGAGTATCGCAGATTCCGCAAATTGCGACGATCGGGCCATGGTGTCAATTGGCTGTGCGCTTCCCCACGAACTTATTTTACTAGCGCGAGTAGTATCCGGATTGATGGCAGAGAGAGTTTGCCTTTTCAACCCGTGAGCTAGCTTTTTCAATGCCACCCCGGGTTACTTTCTAAGAGCTACGGCGGTTGCTCTTAACCTCGATAATGCACGAGGATTTCCCGTATGCGGCTCTAAAAAAAAAATAAAAGCTATTTCTGTAAGTAATTACGATTTGTAATTAATTACGCTCCAGTACTCGCACTTGTAATTTTAAAATAAATATATGTGAAAAGAAATATATATATATGTGTCAAAACGGACAATATCACCAAAAACACAAAAAATAAATACAATTTTCACCTAAAAAAAATAAAAACAATTTTTAAGTTCGAAGGGATTTTTGCGCTCGAGTTTTTACTCGGGCGCACAGTCAACTTTTTGTTCCGAGAGTGCTTGCCGACTTTCTCTCGATCTTCTTCTAACTGCACGATAAAAGAAAAAAAAAATTTTATTTTTCGTCCAAAAAAAAATAATTCGTATCGGAAATACGAGAGGACGAGAAGAAAAAAAAATTTTCGAGACGAGAAAAAAAATTAATTAAAAAAATTAATTATCGCTAAAAAAAATTTTTGTCGTTAAAAAATTAATTGTTATTAAAAAACTTTAATTGTTAACAATAATTCCTCAACGCTCCAAAAATTCCGCGATCAATATCTCTCCTCGTCGGCACACTAGGTCGAGGGTTATTGGCTATCGCACGCCTAACCTCTCGACCGCACTCTCGCAACAGCACGGCTGTGTCACGCACACGCACACACGCGCCTACGAGCTGCGGCACGAAGAGCCTTTGTTTGCAGCTTACGCTCAGCTACGCTGCTGAGCTTCTTCGCGCCAAGATTCGCCGCGAATCACGTACGCGTCGCAGGTCCTTCTCCACCCCCAAAACGTTGTGGCGCCAGTTGTAACGGGATGGCTAGTGGGGGGAAAATCCCAACAAGCCACAGGCCAGCGATGCCCTAGAACACGGTGCCGCGGGTGTCAGACTAAAATGACTTGCCCGGGGATCTGCTCCTGGAATCCCGAAAACAACGCGAAGATCGCACATGAACTTCGCTTTCCAACTAATTGGATCGCTGAGTGAAAAGCGCGCGCTCGAAGAGTAAAGCGCGCGGCCGCTATGCTCAGATATGAAAACGACCGGCGGAGTCGTTTTCCCACGGAGGCGGCGGTATCCGGGAGAAGGACAGGTTGTAATGAACAACGCGACGAGTAACTAGATATCACAATATATTCACAATCACTAATCTCTACAAGCACAACGCACGTGCTGATTAGAACAAAGAGTTAGTTCGCGCGCGACCGTTAATATTCAAACGCGCGAACTACACGGCGCGCGGCGAAGCTGCTAATTTCGCGCGCGGTGTTAAAGTACGGCGGGCTGACACACACCCCCACGTACACGGCACAGAAGGCTTGCACGGGGCGATTTCCGTGCGAGCCTTTACAATGAACCCGCGAGAGGAGAGTAGAAAACTTACGTTAGGAAGGAGAAGTCGGTGCACTCGACTCTCTCTCGCTCCCTGTCGTTCGCACAGCAGTTGCGCTCTCTCTCTCTCTCTCTCTCTCTTTTTCGCTGTATTGGGTCGGCAGGCGGGCTGGCTGCCGGCTCCTCGCTCGCAGGCTCGTTCTGCTCGTGGCACACGCTACGCGGTATCGCTCTCTCTCTGTCTCTCTTGTGCGCGCCTCCACTATTTGCGGCGCCTCCACTACACTCGCGGGGTCTCACAAAACGATCGAACGGCGTGGACAAGTAAACTCACGAAGAACGGAGGAGATCCTACTTGCGCGACGGCAGACACGAAGATGGCTCCCTTTTCTCGTGGGAACCAGTTAGCAGCTTCGCGACGGATGACGGGCATTTTACGCGTCGCGAGACCGATTCGCTACGCGCGGCGCGCCTCGATTCGGCTGCGCAGGAGTTGCGCGCGCGCGCTCACTACCTTCGCGCGGTAGATTAGAATCGCGGCTAGACACGCGTTACAAAATAGCTTTTTTCTTTTCGTATTTTACGTTTGCACTAAATGTAGCAAAGCAAAATAAGTTATTATAATATCTGATTGAAGTTCGAAAATTATTATCATATAATAATAGATTCTTTAGTGTTTTATTATATATACTTAGCGGAGATAAAATTATTTTAACCTTACTACAACAAATTGATTTATTATTTTCTTCTTTCCAATATACTGCCGAACAAAATTTACAAACATAACTCATATTACCAAAATATGATTCATACTCTAAATTTTCATTTTTACTACATTTCTGTTTATTTACTTTTAACGTATAAAAGGATGATGACGCGAGATGCTCGAGAACGAGCTCGGCAATGCCTCTCCTACACTATATGAATATAAGAGAAAGAGAGAAAAGAGAGAGATAGAGAGAGGGGGATAGACAGAACTAACGAGGGTACTCAGTCCGTCTCGCGCCGTTTTCTCATGCTCTGTTTGCAGTTGCTGCACTTTTCTTTGGGAAGCAAAAATACGGACAGCGTTCGACTTGTAATTGAACTGTCAAATGAATGCGCATATGCCGCGCTGCGCTCGCGTGAGTTTGGCGTTATCCTTGATTTGAATAATTAAGAAGTTTCCTTTCAAAAAGTTGCTCTGTTATTAATTGGTCTCGTTAAATGCGGAGAAAAGGCGCGCATTATAATAAATGCGTGAACGCGCTTCTAGCGCTGATGGCAGGAGGGTGGCATAGTTTGTTTTCAGAAAGCAGCCTGTTATTTGTGTATCGTGGTGAAGAACTGACAACGGAGCGATGCAAAAGTTGTCGACAGAAGTGTCTTATGCATCACAGATAGTTGTCATTAGAGGGACAATGCGGAGGGACGCGGGGGGACGCGAGGGGACGCGGAGGGACGCGGAGAGATGCGGAGGGGCAAGACCTTTTTGCGGAGGAACGCGGAGGGAAGCGGATGGATGCGGATGGACGCGGAGGGACGCGGAGGGACGCGAAGGAACGCGGAGGGATGCGGAGGGTTAGCGACTCAATTCAGCTTACAACTATATAGTATAGTAAGATATATATATATATAACTAATTATTTTATATTTTATTATATTTTTTCAGGAGATTTTAGCTTCAAAGGCCTATAGGTCTAGGACCCCTTAATATACTTATTAAATTTTTTACCTAGTTCTTCACTGAAGTGTTTCAGATTTTCAGGGAAGTATACAAGTGAAAATAGAGTTAAAGATATTCTAGATTTATGAGACATCCTAATTGGCGGTAATCTTCTATCATCTGGTTATTTTTTGATATTTTACTTTTGTATCCCTGTTTGGGAATTCAGTAATTTGAATTCCCGCGGTTATGCTCAGCTCGGTACGACTCACGGCGCTGCCACGGCGCGGCAGCACCTCGCGGCCTCTCGGCGGAACAGCCGAGACACTACACTGATTCACAAGGTGAATTCGCGCTGTTTCGGTCTCTCTCGCTCTCTCACATGCAAATGTGAGAGAGATTGTGATTTGATTCGCGAAGTGAATCGCCAAGACCAAGAAGAAGGAAATAGGTCACGGCCTCGCTCTCTTTTTCTTCAGCCGTGCCACGAGGAGCATCTCTCACCACTGCGCACCTGAAAATCTCATCGGTATAGCTCAACGGATTTCACTGGCTCAAATCGACACTGATCAACTCACCACAGGCTCTACTCAATCTCTCACTGGAAACTCGCATCACCCTTCACTCACGCAATACTCAAGGTGCAAGGACGATTAGTACAATCGACTCTATTGCAAGGTAAAATCTCTCACAATACTAGAGGTTATGTTGCCAACCACGTGTTGGCACCGGCGGCCAGTGTAAAAGTGAACATGTGTGAATTAGAAAAACTCAAGGCAGCAATTCAATTATAATTGTTTGCCATTGCTCATTTCACAGCTTCATTGTGTGTGAGCACAGGAGGGAGTGTCAGGAAATACTCAAGCGACTATCAAAGGACAATCTCACTTCAGTTGCAGACAGACTCAAAACTCACAGGTTGGTTGTCTCTAGTAAGAGATTACTACTCCATTATTAATGTGCACTCATAGTTTGGAATTGCGGACACACTACTCAAATACAATCATTAACCTCAGTGTAATTTAAACTCCCTTTTCAATTTATGTGAAATTATAAACAAAATTTGTAATTTATTTAAGAAGTGACTTTGTGAATATAGTTTCTATTTTCAATGTACTTCTGTGTGTGACTTAAATTTATTTTAACACCCGCAGCATGTTTACTCATATATAATTAAGGCTTACTCAAATAATCCCTGAGAAAGTTTTTTACAATCTTTTTAGAACTTTTTCACAATGCTTTCTCGTTTACTATTTTAAGGGAAGAATGTACAGGAAAGTCAATATTGCTTATAATTTATGGCGTTCGGGATTCAACGCGACCAGCCGAGAGCATTCCCCTACTCCGGCCACCTATACATGCGTGAGAGAACCGTGTCAGTCAGCGCTCTCTACGCGTCTCTCTTACCGCCCCTCCTTTCGACCAAGACACGCCGACGGCACTTCGCAGCGCCGCACAATGGGGCCGCGAGTAAAAGAAAGCACCGAAATTCGCGCTTGCATCGAAATATGCATAAAAAAAAAGTTTGACGCACGAAAGTATTCGTTGTAACCTATATTTTAATAAACCGTTTCCTACGGCATGATCGTAATCGATATATATGTATATCAGGCGTATATTGAGCACACATACAGTAACCGTATTAAAATGACATTTTCGTGCAAAGCTTTTCATTACTCGATGTATCTAGCATAATAACAATATATTTAACACACACACACACATATATATATCATTAGATTATTATTAGACATACATATGAGTTATATCGGTTCGTGTATGTGTGTATATATGCATATATATAAATATTATCTATATCTTAAAAATAAATAAAATTAAAAAAATGGATTTTGTGGTATCCGACACATACACGTATACATACACACACGGACAAACACGCGCATACACACACACACACACAACTATGTATTACTTATTATTGATATAATATAATATGCATTATTTGTATTATACCACAGCTACATGTTCAATATTTAATAAATAGTGGATTTCATAATAAGTAATATATCTGTGGTGCTAAAGAAGATGAGAATTAATCCACTCTTTATGAAAATCGAGTTAAAGCCATTTTTCTTTTTTTTTTGAGGTTTAATACACCGTATTTTGAAGTTTTTATTTGGTAAAAAGTTCATTATTCTGTAGTTACAACGTAATTGAAAAAGGACAACTATAGCAGTTGCATTTAAGCTTTATCATTTAAATCGCCATATCTCTAAAACTTTTCCAAGTGATTTGTTCCCTTCTTCCTTAGCACCACAGATATGTGTGTGTGTGTGTGTGTGTATGTGTGTGTGTGTGTGTGTGTGTGTGTGTGTGTGTGTGTGTGTGTGTGTGTGTGTGTGTGTGTGTGTGTGTGTGTGTGTGTGTGTGTGTGTGTGTGTGTGTGTGTGTGTGTACGTGCGTGTTTGTCCTTGTGTGTATGTATACGTGTATGTGTCGCATACCACAAAATCCATTTTTTTAATTTTGTTCATTTTTAAGATATAAGATAATATTTATATATATATATATGCATATATACACACATACACGAACCGATATAACTCATGTGCATGTCTAATAATAATCTAATGATATATATATATATATATATATATATATATATATATATGTATATTTGTGTGGGTGTTAAATATATTTTTATTATGGTAGATACATCGAGTAATGAAAAGCTTTGCACGAAAATGTCATTTTAATGCGGTTACTGTATGTATGCTCAATAGATGCCTGATATACATACACATATCGATTACGATCATACCAGAGGAAACGGTTTAATAAAATATAGGTTACAACGAATACTTTCGTGCCTCAAACTTTTTTTTTATGCATTTTTCGAGGCAAGCGCGAATTTCGGTGCTTTTTTTTGCTCGTGGCCCCACTGTGCGCTGGCCGGCTCAGTTCTCGCACGACGGCAGAAGAGACAGCAACCTACTGTACGCTAAGAGGCACAACGGACTTCTGCAATAAATCTTCACTTAATCTCTACAAGAAAATCTTATTAATTTTGAACCTTTCCAGTCCACGATCCTCATCATTCAACGCAAAACATTCGGTTCTTCGAGCCGGATCGTGGGAGAAGAGGACATTGCAATGGCCACATCGAGGAGGAAAGTCTTTTCTTTCTTCTATGTCCACTCTCGAGTGGCATAGAGAAAGCTACTTTTACTTTCAGATACACTCAAAGTGTTCGTGGCCGTGAGTGCCGATATAGTCGCATGCTCCGCATGTCGACTTCGCGCGTACGTTGCTGTCTCTCTCTCGCTAGAATCTCGCCGTCGCGTGTACTCGGAAGCCACCTTCTAAGGCTTCCGAGGGGAAAATAGCACATCAGTTGCTATTCTCCCCATTTCTGAAAGCGCCTTGGAGTGCGTGTCTATCGACTCCAAGACGTCGCCAAGAGCGTGCGCTGTAAAGCCAGCTCTAGAGTCACCGCGCTCGTACGGTGATCGGCAGCCATCTTGTTGCAGCCTAAGAGTAACAAGTGGCAATCTCAAACCGAGAAGAGCGTGCGTTGTGAAACCCGCTCAAGAGTCATCGCCTTTGTACGATGATCAACTAAACGTTGCAATCAAGGGCAACTATTCTCGGAGCTCAAACGAGCCAGCGTATGGACAACCCGCGTGCAGCGTACACGCTACAGGGTCCACATCAGTCAAGCCAAGGAGTACCCGCGTGGAGCCTACACGCTACGGGGCTCACGCAAGCCAAGTCAGGAGTTACCCACGTGTCGGCGCGCTACGGGGTCCACGCCAGTTCATCCACGTAGTACCTGCGTGGACATCCCTCGCTACAGCAACACGGTGCTAGAAGTTCGCCGTGCATATAGCGTGCTTTCCACAAGAAAAGAAGAATTGGCATCAAGAAGTCGACCTTCAGGACGTGTGACGTCAGGGAAGCCGAATACGTCGTCGCCAAGCATAATTGGAGGGGACGAGTCCATTTCCAAAAGCCAGGGGGCGCATCAGCGGAACAGAGCTGTGCATGGACGAGTCCATCTGCTTCGCTCGCTCCAGCCCGTTGAGCCCACCTGCACCGCGCTAGGATTGCGCTCGGATGCTTCGTCCTAATACTTGGACACACGTATCGTTCCAAATTTTATTTGAATTTATTTGTCCGACTTTTTCTAGTCCCTTCATGCAATACTAAGAAAATTTATTGATCTTATTTAGTCAATGTTACTTTAATTCAAATTACGTAAATTAATTTGAGATTAATACAACTTAATTGAGTTTGAGTTACTATAAAATTAATTATATTATTTAACTTGTCTTGAGAAAGTTGAATGCAATATCTGACTAAGCAAATACTTATCTTATGTGACCTTGCAGTTTCATTGGACGACAACTGCACTTAATATGAGGTTTCGTTGCTTTCAACTGAGGATCATGACTGATGCATTGCTGATTCAGTTACTGACTACGCTGCAGGGATAGCTGAATACATCGTAGGCAGTAACTTCACTTCGTGCAGTCAACGCTGTGGATCATCAGCTGATTCGCCGTGGGAACGTTAGCAGACGCACTCAACGTTGCATCTTCAAGCGCATCTACGTTCATACTAACATAAGTATTATAACCTAGGTTGAGACTTAGATGTAATAACTTTCACTATTTCTTGTTCTACTCTCGAGTGGGCAAGAACAGTTAACTCAATACCAAAGGTTAAATAGTCAAATTTACTACTAGTCCAATTAACTTGATCTCAAAATGGAGGGACTACATACTAGACAGTTGTCACTCCAAGCTAGAATTAATAGTTCTTTTCAAAACTTCAAATCTAGAGGTAAAGATCAAATGAATAAGGGTAACGCCAAGGCTCGTTTAACCGGTCTTGAGGAGAATTACAATGCCTTTAAAATAAATCACGAGAAGATCTTAAACCTCAAATCTTGCAATTTGCAGCATGATTACTTCAAAACTAATATGTTTGACTTAGTTTTAGACACTTTCTATGATCGAAAGGGTGAGTTTCTAAATTACTTGGAAAGTTTAGAAGAACAGAGCTCTGCGCCAGGATCCTCTAAGCAAACTGAAGATCTGGCTCCACCCAAGTCCCCACTTCATGCTAATACTTCGTTTCAATCTTTGCCAAAAGTAGATTTACCTAAATTTTCAGGAAAATTCGATGATTGGGAGAATTTTAGAGATGTCTTTCGTTCGGTCATACATCGTCGCGAAGACTTAACGCCTGTCTTGAAATTGCATTATCTTCGCACTTACCTCACTGGTGAGGCACTTAGAAAATTAAATCTCTTCCCATTTCTGGTGATAATTATGAACGAGCCTGGACAGCTTTAATCGAATATTACGAAAATCAACGCCGTATTGATGGTTCTAACATTTCAGAAATCTTCTCAGTCAAACCCATGAGGACAGACTCTTCTTCGGAAATTAAACGTATTTACAGGGAACTTTACAACCCTGTAGCTAGTCTAATATCCCTTAACAGAGCGGATTCTTTAGGTAGTGATCTGGTGGTACATTTCTCGCTTAAGCAGCTTGATTTGAATACTCGTAAAGAATGGGAAAGACATCTTGGTGATAGTGTTGATCCACCCACATTGGAACAACTTCAAGCCTTTCTTCGAAGTCAAACCCTCACTCTAGAGGCCATAGAAGCTGGCACTAGATCGTCTTCAACAAATAGTTCAAAAGCTCAATCCACAAATTCAAAACCTCGTAAATCAGAGTATGACAATCCTCAGTCGGTTTATTCGCATCATACCTCATCTTCGAACCCAACAAAAAAGAAATGTTCGATTTGTAATCAGCATCATTTTACAAATAGATGTGAACGATTTCTCAATAAAACGATTCCTGAGCGAAAGGAATTGATCAGATCTTGTTATCTTTGTTACAATTGTTTAGGAAAGCACAACGTTAAAAATTGTACTTCCACGTATCGATGCTTTCTTTGCAAAGCTAAGCATCACACTTTGGTGCACACTGACAGCAATCAAGTAATCAGTTCATCGCAGACTGATCAGATTGATTATGTGCCCAGCTCCCCTAGCCCAAACTGTGGCAATCTTGTCATTTCAAAAGACATTCAATCTGCTCATCAAGCAGTCTCCCTTAATCGTGGAGAAAGTACTAAATGTACAGGAGTACTTTTAGCTACCGCTAAGGTTAACGCCCTTGGTCCTAACGAAACCAAAATTCAAGTTCGTGCGCTCATCGACCCCGGATCTCAAATTTCACTTGTTACACAAGCTTTGTGCAATTTGCTCTCATTAGATTGTAGAACCAGTCATACGCACATTCAAGGTATAGGCGAAAAGACAGCTGCGATGTCTTCGAAGGTAGCTTGTCTTAATATACAACCTCATTTTGATCCAACTTACTCTCTAGAAGTGGATACTACAATCTTACCAAGATTATCTTCGTATAAGCCTCCCGTCGTAAGTGGTAATAGTAATTTCGAATACTTGAGAGGGCTGCAGCTAGCAGACCCCATGTATTTTAAACCATCACGCATCGATATTATTCTCGGTGCAAGCGCCTCTGCACAAATCATTGAAAATCAAATTGTTAAGGGCCAAAGTTTCAGCCGATAGCACTTAGTTCCAAACTTGGATGGCTTTTGACAGGTAATCTCTCTTCGTCAACTTCAGAAATAGGGTTAGAATCAATATCTCTTCATTGTTCGGATAGCTGCGAGCATGAAGCCAAACTTTTGGAGCTCGTACAAGATTTTTGGAAGGCGGAGGAGGTAGTCAATGACAAAAAATCTTACTCGCCTGACGAACAAGCATGCCAGGATTTTTATCGAAAAACAACTCGTCAAGATGAAACAGGGCAATATATAGTAAGTCTACCCTGGAAAAGTCGAGACCAGATAAGTTCTGCTCATCTCGAGAGCTCTCACACTGCCACATTACGCGCACTCAATCGTCTCGAAGCAAAGTTCGCTAAAGACGAAAAACTGAAATTAGCTTATACTGAATTCATAAAGGAATACATTGACTTAGGTCACATGTCTCTCTCTTCGAATTTTGATTCATTTACGAGCAAATCTCAAGCCTTCTTACCACATCATGGTGTGTGGAAGGAAACAAGTACAACTACCAAATTACGTACTGTGTTTAATGGCCCGACTAAATAAAAAACAGGAGTTTCGGTCAACGATCTTCTACACGTTGGACCCAATCTTCTTCAGAATCCCGTCGCTTTGGTCTGTGCCTGCCGTAGGTATAAGATCGCACTTTCAGCTGACGTGGAAAAAATGTTCAGACACATTGGTGTCGAACAATGTGATCAATCTTTTCAGTCGATTTTATGGCGTTTTAAGAAGAGTGAACCCATTAAAGTTTATCGACTAACCACAGTGACATATGGATTGGCCTGTTCGCCGTTTCTAGCCATACGCACACTCTTGAGACTAGCCGAAGATTATGGCAAAACTTATCCGATCGCAGCTGAAGCTGTTCGCTCAGAAATGTATTCTGATAATGTGCTTTCTGGTGCACACTCTTTTGAAGAAGCTTTACAGAAACAAGATGAGTTAATTCAACTCTTCAAGCAAGGTCATCGTAATCTTCGAAAGTGGACTTCGAATAATGCTCAAGTAATTTCTTATTTACCCTCGAATGTTAGCTGCTCATTCTATTACTTTATTCGCCTCAGAAACATCTGTACCGATTCTAGGTATAGATTGGCAACCTAACACAGATCTCTTTAGTTTTCGTATCGAAGATGCCCCCGTTGATTTGGCATCTACCAAACGTTCGGTTCTCTAGAATTGCTCGCATATTCGACCCCATGGGGTGGTTGGCTCCTATCGTAATAACCGCAAAAATTATTATGCAGTCTTTGTGGATTCTGAAGGTTAGTTGGGATGAAGAACTTCCTCTCGATATCTCAAATCGATGGCAGACTTGGTTGCAAGATCTTCATTCTATTAGTCTGATTAAAATCCCTCGCTGGAGTGGATACACGCCACAATGCGAATTTCTTGAAATCCACGGATTCGCAGATGCTTCTAAATTTGCCTACGGTGCAGTAATCTATCTGCGCTTAATCCAAAGCCAAAATGTTCTAGTCACACTTGAAGTGGCCAAATCGCGAGTAGCTCCACTGAAGACGCTAAGCATACCTCGCTTAGAACTTTGTGCTGCGTTGCTACTCGTTAGGCTGACTCACACTTTCATTGAGTCATTCCCAACTAAGGTTGAAAGTATTCATCTATGGTTAAATTCAGCGGATGTACTCTTTTGGCTAAAGGATCACCCATCTAGATGGGGAGTGGTCGTAGCTAATAGGTGTTCGGAAATTCACACTCTATTACCTGACGCATATTGGCATCATGTGCGATCAGTGGACAACCCTGCTGATGTCATATCACGAGTTATTGAGCCATCAAAGTTTGCCTCGCATAATCTCTGGTGAAAAGGACCCTCATGGCTATCTGATAGCCCTGAACCTTGGTCGAGGACTCATGACGAACTCAATTTTACTGTTAATAGCCTCAATCTTCAACCTAGTTACACTTTAGTCGCTAGTAAAAATGCTCCAAATTCTGTTGAGAATACTCCAGAAATTTGGAGTCTTATAAATAAGTACTCATCGTTAGATAAGTTGTTACGTATGGCTTCGTATTACTTTCGATTCATTAATCGAGTCAGCTCGAAAATAGAGCGTACGACGTCGTCAAATTTAGGCGTTAGTCTTCTTTCTGTTCTTCAATCTCTACTAAGCCATCACACTCCGTGCTCTAAGGAGATAAGTGCTAGTGAGATTGAGAACGCCCGACTGTGTCTGATTTATCTAGTGCAAGCTGCGTATTTTAAACTTGAACTCCAACAATTACAGAGAAAAGGTAAACTTTCATCGAAAAGTACACTTTCATCGTTAAACCCCATGATACAAAATCATTTGCTCAGGGTGGGCGGCCGCCTCTCTCATTCGCTGCTCGAAGGAGACGCTAAGCATCCTCTTATTTTACCTGCTAAGTGTCATTTCACTACGGTGATAATTCAGGATGTTCATCAGCGTACTCTTCATGGTGGTTTTCAATTGACACTTGCCACACTCAGACGTCAGTATTGGTTAATTAAAGGACGATCTGAAGTCAAGAAAGTCATCAGAACTTGCCTCGCATGCTCACGCCATGCCGCTCGAGTGCAAACTCAGTTAATCGGTGACCTGCCAAAGGCTCGAGCGTGTCCCTCTCCGCCATTCGAGTGCTCGGGCGTCGATTACGCCCGTCCCATTCAGCTTCGTCTTACTAAGACTAGAGGAAAAGGCACCATGAAATGTTACATAGCCGTCTTCATTTGTATGGCCACCAGAGCCGTACACATCGAGGTTGTCGAGGATTACTCTAGTGAAGCATTCATCGCTGCTTTCCATTGATTTACCGCTCGCAGAGGTCATTGCAAAACCTTATACTCTGACCAAGGTACAAACTTCACAGGTGCAGATCCTCAACTAAAAGAGATGCTCATAGCATCTTCATCATTTTCATCGCAAATCGTTAGGTCACTCGCGAAAAAAGGAACGTCATGGATTTTCAATCCCCCCAGTGCGCCTCACTTTGGTGGCATTTGGAAAGCCGCAGTTAAATCGGCGAAACATCATATGCGCCGAGTCATTGGAGAACAAGTTCTCACCTTTTCCGAACTCGCTACCCTATGTGTCGAATTGAAGCCTGCCTAAATTCGAGACCTTTAACTGCTCTCACTGATGATCCGTCTGACCTTGATTTCCTTTCACCGTCACATTTTCTTGTACAGCGTTCGTCATTTTTAGTGCCTGAAGAAGACCTGACCGACGCCAATGTGCCTCCAGGAAAACGCTGGCTTTTAATCAGCCAGATGACGCAACATTTCTGGGCCAGGTGGTCCACAGAGTACTTGACGGCTCTGCATTCACGTATGAAGTGGAGACAGCCGCAACCCTCAGTCACCGTGGGCGAACTCGTTCTCGTTCGCAACGAGCTCACGCTTCCATCCAAATGGCCCATCGCACGCATCACAGCCATTCATCCAGGGAGTGATGGCCTCACCCGTGTCGTCGAGCTTCGCACGACCACTTCAACTCTTCGTCGCCCCATCGCCAAGGTCGTCCGTCTCCATCCTGCTGAATAAGGACCATTCGCCAGTTTGGCGAAGGTGGGTGGAATGTTCGGGATTCAACGCGACCAGCCGAGAGCATTCCCCTACTCCGGCCACCTATACGTGCGTGAGAGAGCCGTGCCAGTTAGCGCTCTCCACGCGTCTCTCTTACCGCCCCTCCTTTCGACCAAGACACGCCGACGGCACTTCGCAGCGCCGGCGGGCTCAGTTCTCGCGCGACGGCAGAAGAGACAGCAACATACTGTACGCTAAGAGGCACAACGGACTTCTGCAACAAATGTTCACTTAATCTCTACACGAAAGTCTGATTAATTTTGAGCCTCTCCAGTTCACGATTCTCATCATTCAACGCAAAACATATGGTATCTCTTTTTTTATCGAAATATATACAAATATGTACAAAGAGAAGCTCAAAAGAACCTCTCCTGATCCAATTTTAGAAATTTTATAAGCTGCACTGGCCAGAAAACCTATAAAAAGGATATATGTTCAGTTAGCGGCCTGCACAATAGCTTTCGTTCAATATGTGCCAGTTCGGAGATACAGTTTTTTGGTATCCTAATAAACAACTTTACATTGCTATATTATTCAAAAGTTGATTTTATGCTTTCTATTGCTAACAAGTCATAAGTTACTTTTTATTTATTAAAAAACTTGTATTTTTAATGATTTTATGGTGGAACAGGACTTAAAAATTAAGGGTGTAACCTAAAAGTCTCAATGTAATCTTGCACTAAATATATTCTAGAAAACGAACCCAAAGCTCAAACCCGTACATTAAAACTTGTTGCGCACACTAACACAAATAATTACAAAAGCAAACAATGCTTAAAAATGAGTTTAAACATCAGCAAACATATTATAATGAAAAATTGTGTAAATTATGTATCAAACAATTATTTAGCTGTTAATGTTCACCAGCTACGTAGTTCGTACATTTGATTTGTTTTGGTTTCTTTGCACAATGAAGCTTCTCTGATAGTTTGGAATGCCAATACTCTCTTTGATCTCTTTCATTCTCCTTTATTAAAAAAGCACCACGACGAAGGACCCTTTGGACATCTGCTGTGGTCAGGTCTTTGGTATGTCATCGAACAATGGTATAAAGTAGCTTGGACGGCATCTTGCATACTCTACAAATCATATTTATTATTGACAATTGCTCTTCTATAATATTTCTGCAACTGATTTATTTTAGAAACTGCAAGAGCTCCATCTGACTGTCCACCAAGCTTTTTTTTAGTAGCAAGTTCTCGGAGGCCTTTATCCATTCGCTTTTGCGCATGGTTAATACCCTCTTCTTTTTCTATAAAAATAGATTTTCCATAAGGAGCGAGTTCATTTAGCCGAGTCCAAGTTTTTGTATCTCCATCAGACAGAAGTGTTATATACCCCATACCATGCTTACGAACTGGTCAACTGCAAATGTTCACAACAGTCCGGACTTCCATACTACCCAAAGCACCCTCATAATTGGCATTACGCTCTTGACTACTCTTAAGAACTTCAAGCCAAAAGTTATATTCTGGAGAGTCAGGATTTAGTAACTGCTGTAATTGCACACATGTGATAGTACAAACTTCTCCGATGCAGTGTAGTCCAATTCATTGGTAGATTCTACAGATTTTCGTTTCACGACTGTAAAATTTTCTTCTATAACAGTTTGAGATTTTCTACAGTATAACACTAGTTTTACACACCATCCGTTTCTCTCAGTTATTGAAGGACTAACAAATATTTTAGAACAAGGACTACAAATTGTCTTTTAAAAAATTACAAAAGAAACTTGTGTGAACCAGAATGAATTGTTCACATTCACTTACATCAACAGGGATGTTCCGTTTCTTTTTTCACTTCTTTTTCAGGGCCTCTACCACTATTAATTTTTCGTTTATCCACTATTACTTGCAATTGTTTTTCTTTTTTTTAGAATCGTATTGACTTTTTGGCGCACGCCACTTACTGGATAAAGTGTGCATTTTCAAAATAAAATTGAATATTTACAAGAAGCAAAAACTTCTTAAAAATGATTTTTTAATTTCACTTTTTCAATGCATTTTAATCACAATTTTATTGCAGCAAAACTTGAAAAATTTTGAGGAAAAAATAACGATTTTTTTTATCAACTCGGAGAGACAATAAAAGTGAAGTTAGGCGCATTTACGCAAAAAGGAACAGGGAACATATACAGCAAATAACCTGGATTACTATATATATATATATATATATATATATATATATATATATATATATATATATATATATATATATATATATATATATATCTTCCTATATTATATAGTTGTTTCAGAAAATTGTCCGATCAGCCCCCTCGCCCCCTCGCCCCCTCACTACCCCCCGCCCCCAAACACCGTTAAAATACGTCTCTATATATGAGTTTTAGACTCTTCAAAGGCCCCTCAATTCCCCTCGCCCCCCTCAATCCCCCCCCCCCCTTAATTCCCAACATCGTTCCCTCGATTTTCTTTTAATAAAGGGAACAGGTATAAATAAAAGAATAGTTTTCACTTTTATAAATGGTTCCCTTTATTAAAAGAAAAAAAAAGAATGTTAACAGTTAAAAGATTCCTCTCATTAGCATATTTTATTATAAAGGGAATAAGCATAAGCAAAAGAATAGTTTTCCACGTCACCATGGAGGTACTATTCATAGACGCGTTAGATTTATATTTTGATATATTTCTTTTAATAAAGGGAATAGGTACGCAGAGACAGAGACGTAGAGACAGGGATGTAGAGACAGAGACGTAAGGACAGAGACGTAGAGTCAGGCCAGCAGAAACAAAGTCATAGAGACCGAGTCGGAGAGAAAGAGACATAGAGGCAAAGGCGAAAAGACAGAGGCGTAGAGATAGACGCGTAGAGACAAATGCATAGAGACAGAGACGTAAAGACAGAGTCGGAGAGACAGAGACATAGAAGCAAATATCGTTAAAGTACGTTCGTGATATTTAAGTTTATTTGGAAAAGGCGGACATCAAACGAACCAATGAATAAGCGAATATTATTTTTTATTAGCCGACGTTTCGGGAGCGTTAGATATACTCCCCTCTTCAGGGCTACAAGATATGTAAAAATGGTAAATGTACAACGTCATGATATTTTTTTAAATAAGAAAAACAAGTCGGAGAATTCCATAAAATTTTTTACCATAAACAATTATTCAGTCATTATTAAAACATTCGGTCCTGCCGCACATACATCCACGAGAACTACACCAAACTTTGAGGAAAACGTTAAGAAAATTCAAAATTTAAAAATAATATTGTATTGAATTAAGAATAAAATAGATATTAAACTGTAACTTACTACCAACTTATGCGTAATTCTCTCATGATTACTATCGGATAAGGCGAGTGCCATCTCCGATAAATAAACTAACAATGAGAGGCATATGTGACTTGTTAAACGTGGGAACAATAGGCGATTTGGAAAAACTGTTGGGGATCAAGGGTAGGGAGGCAAGAGCTGGAAGTGGGAGAAACGGCACACGGAGCTGTTCGAGTGATATAGGAGAGCACGAAACGAGGAAGTGGGCAGAGCTAAGCCTATACAGCGAGAGAGTCCTCGCTAAGTAAACGTGCTCGTGTGTGCCACTTCCACGTTCACGTGCGCTCCCAATCATTCGGCAGGCTCATGGACGTATAGAATGGAGAAAAGGAGTATGGAAAGGCGAATGCACCGACACACAGCACCAAGCTAAGAATTGCAATGCAGTCTGATCAATTTCACAGTGTCTTTATATGATTTTTTTAGAAATTGGGTGTCTTCTATGCGGTTAAGAGTATTGCTGTGATAGTAGATGTTAAGCATTTCCGAAAAAGAGCGTCTAAAAAAGTTAGATTCTTTGTCAAGGATTTTGGCTTTTTCGAAGTCTATATTGTGTCCTGTTTCTGACACATGCATGGCTAAGGCAGAAGTATTAACGCAATTTTTACGTCTCTATTGTGTTCATTAATACGTAAATTCATTTTTCTTTTGCTCATTCCAATATAAGTTGAAGAGCAGTTATGGCAATCTATTTTATAAACAATACCACTGGTGTCAAGCTTACGGAGGTGGTCCTTTCCTAAGGTTATTATGCAGTTGAATTTATTAATGGTACTATTGATTGGGATAATATTATTTTGGAAAAGGATATGATTAATTTTAGGAGTCAGATGTTTAATAAACGGTAAAAGTATTTTTGGCTTTAACAAAGTAGCGCGTGAGATTCTATTAGTGATAGTGTTATTATTATGACTGTTACGGATGTATTCGAGTCTAATCCCGAAGTATTTGTTTATTATTTCGCGTGGATAGTTATTGCATAGAAGATAGTGGAAAGAAAGGTCGAGATTACTACGGTGGAATTGTGGGTCGGAGAGTTTTATGGACTTGTCAACAAGGTTGTAGATAATGGCTATTTTTTGAGAGTGGGGGTGGTGGGAAAAATAATTAATGTAGCGTCCGGATGCTGTGTTTTTTCTGTACCAGTTAGTGACGATTCTATTGTCGCGTGATCTTATTAATTCTATGTCCAGAAAACAGATGCTGTTGTTATGTTCGCGTTCGATGGTGAATTGGAGGTGACCATTATATCCATTAAAGGAGGAAAGAATCTCTTCCGTTTTGTCTTTTTTAGGAATAAGAATGCAATCGTCCACATATCTTCTATACAGCAATAACTCATTATTATAACTATTAAGACAAGTAGTTTCAAGTGACTCAAGAGTAATGTCAGCAAACCAAGGGCTAGTGCAAAAACCCATAGGGGTACCCATGATTTGTTTATAAATTCTATTATTGAACTGTAAATATGTCGAATCCAAAAGAAGTTTTATACCATGCATGAATTCTAATTTAGATAGGTTGATCTTATTGTTCAAGTATATCCATTTTTTGGCGACAGCTTGTAAAACAAGATCAGCTGGGATGTTGGTAAACAAAGACACTACGTCAAAAGAAACTAACTCATACTCATCTGTAATTTTTAAATTGTCGGTTATTTCTTTTAATTCAAAGCTGTTTTTGATTGAGGATTTCGGACGTGGAAAATATTCATTAAACAGAAGGGAGAGGCTTTTATCTAAGGCATAAGTAGGACTACCTACGGCTGACACAATGATTCTTATTGGATTGCCTTCTTTATGGATCTTTACTAAGGCGTAAGCTCTAGCAAGATTAGTGACGTTAATATCTGCCCGTAACACGTGTGAGAAACATTCGTCTGTATCTAAAACACCTTTGTTTTTCCAGTCTTTAATTAGAGTTTTGATATTTTTCTGTAGTGAATTTAGAGGGGATCTATTAATTTTGCAATAAAAATTTGTGTCAGATAGCGCCGATTCCACTTTCTCTATGTAGGCATCTTTTTCCATCACTACTGTAACATTACCCTTGTCCGCTTTCGTGACGAAAATACTGGGATTATTTTTTAAAAACGTTTGGTTTTAATGAAATTGTCTTTGATTATTCTATCACTGTGACTAAGATGTAAGCGTTTACTACCTTTGATAAAGTTATTAAAAGTAGAAAGCAAGTTATCTCTGATTTCTTCTTTATTGTTCTCAAGATTTCTCAAATTGCTTTCTACTGCCTTAACATACTCGAACATAGAGCGTCTATCTAAATCCAAAGTGAAATTGAATTTGTCGCCAAGGTTGAGCGTCTCAATTGCAAAACTCGGTAACTGTGTGTGTGAGAGATTGACCAACCATCTATCCTTGGTGTTTGTAATGTTATTGTTTAGGGTAGTCAAACTAACGTTAGATTCTGAATTTCGAAAATCTGATCCAACCGTTACACTTTTGTCAGAAGCTTTTAACAGACTATTAAATTTATTAATGTAGATATGTGAAACTTTATCACTAATGATATCCAAGGTATTATTGTAAAATTGTAAGAATTTTTTAGCATATGTTTCAGAAGCGGCATTTGTGAAGTTAATTATGGACGCGTTGATTTGTGTAAGCAAAAACTGCAGATGAATGTTAAGGTCAGAGATTTCGATATTCAAAATCTTTTTCCGAACATACCTCGACAGATGGTTAGTCTTAGCACTCGCAAATTTACTGTTGAAGGAAATGTTTTTAAAGTACTTACACATGCTCTCAATGTGCTTAGGAAATATGTCATAGCTTCTGCATTTAACTAGGAATTTAAGTTCACATTCGAATTTCTTATGTTTCTTTAGTAGTTTGGTGAGTTTTACACAAGTTGTTTTGGCATCCAAGCCAAAGTCTTCTTTTATAAAGTTGATCGTCTTGTACAAATTTAGGGTGTTTTTTTCCCGGGTCATGAAGAATCCGTCACAGAATGACGTTGTCTGGAGAGAAGAGTTGGTGACCTTCCTTTTTGACATATCTTATAGAGGTTGTTGAGGTGTAGTTGGCATATAGTGTCCCAATGCCTAGTAGATATCGTTAAAGTACGTTCGTGATATTTAAGTTTATTTGGAAAAGGCGGACATCAAACGAACCAATGAATAAGCGAATATTATTTTTTATTAGCCGACGTTTCGGGAGCGTTAGATATACTCCCCTCTTCAGGGCTACAAGATATGTAAAAATGGTAAATGTACAACGTCATGATATTTTTTTAAATAAGAAAAACTTGTCGGAGAATTCCATAAAATTTTTTACCATAAACAATTATTCAGTCATTATTAAAACATTCGGTCCTGCCGCACATACATCCACGAGAACTACACCAAACTTTGAGGAAAACGTTAAGAAAATTCAAAATTTAAAAATAATATTGTATTGAATTAAGAATAAAATAGATATCAAACTTTCCAAAATAATTTCCAAAATAATATTATCCCAATCAATAGTACCATTAATAAATTCAACTGCATAATAACCTTAGGAAAGGACCACCTCCGTAAGCTTGACACCAGTGGTATTGTTTATAAAATAGATTGCCATAACTGCTCTTCAACTTATATTGGAATGAGCAAAAGAAAAATGAATTTACGTATTAATGAACACAATAGAGACGTAAAAAATTGCGTTAATACTTCTGCCTTAGCCATGCGTCAGAAACAGGACACAATATAGACTTCGAAAAAGCCAAAATCCTTGACAAAGAATCTAACTTTTTTTGACGCTCTTTTTCGGAAATGCTTAACATCTACTATCACAGCAATACTCTTAACCGCATAGAAGACACCCAAATCTAAAAAAATCATATAAAGACACTGTGAAATTGATCAGACTGCATTGCAATTCTTAGCTTGGTGCTGTGTGTCGGTGCATTCGCCTTTCCATACTCCTTTTCTCCATTCTATACGTCCATGAGCCTGCCGAATGATTGGGAGCGCACGTGAACGTGGAAGTGGCACACACGAGCACGTTTACTTAGCGAGGACTCTCTCGCTGTATAGGCTTAGCTCTGCCCACTTCCTCGTTTCGTGCTCTCCTATATCACTCGAACAGCTCCGTGTGCCGTTTCTCCCACTTCCAGCTCTTGCCTCCCTACCCTTGATCCCCAACAGTTTTTCCAAATCGCCTATTGTTCCCACGTTTAACAAGTCACATATGCCTCTCATTGTTAGTTTATTTATCGGAGATGACACTCGCCTTATCCGATAGTAATCATGAGAGAATTACGCATAAGTTGGTAGTAAGTTAAAGTTTGATATCTATTTTATTCTTAATTCAATACAATATTATTTTTAAATTTTGAATTTTCTTAACGTTTTCCTCAAAGTTTGGTGTAGTTCTCGTGGATGTATGTGCGGCAGGACCGAATGTTTTAATAATGACTGAATAATTGTTTATGGTAAAAAATTTTATGGAATTCTCCGACTTGTTTTTCTTATTTAAAAAAATATCATGACGTTGTACATTTACCATTTTTACATATCTTGTAGCCCTGAAGAGGGGAGTATATCTAACGCTCCCGAAACGTCGGCTAATAAAAAATAATATTCACTTATTCATTGGTTCGTTTGATGTCCGCCTTTTCCAAATAAACTTAAATATCACGAACGTACTTTAACGATATCTACTAGGCATTGGGACACTATATGCCAACTACACCTCAACAACCTCTATAAGATATGTCAAAAAGGAAGGTCACCAACTCTTCTCTCCAGACAACGTCATTCTGTGACGGATTCTTCATGACCCGGGGAAAAACACCCTAAATTTGTACAAGACGATCAACTTTATAAAAGAAGACTTTGGCTTGGATGCCAAAACAACTTGTGTAAAACTCACCAAACTACTAAAGAAACATAAGAAATTCGAATGTGAACTTAAATTCCTAGTTAAATGCAGAAGCTATGACATATTTCCTAAGCACATTGAGAGCATGTGTAAGTACTTTAAAAACATTTCCTTCAACAGTAAATTTGCGAGTGCTAAGACTAACCATCTGTCGAGGTATGTTCGGAAAAAGATTTTGAATATCGAAATCTCTGACCTTAACATTCATCTGCAGTTTTTACTTACACAAATCAACGCGTCCATAATTAACTTCACAAATGCCACTTCTGAAACATATGCTAAAAGATTCTTACAATTTTACAATAATACCTTGGATATCATTAGTGATAAAGTTTCACATATCCACATTAATAAATTTAATAGTCTGTTAAAAGCTTCTGACAAAAGTGTAACGGTTGGATCAGATTTTCGAAATTCAGAATCTAACGTTAGTTTGACTACCCTAAACAATAACATTACAAACACCAAGGATAGGTGGTTGGTCAATCTCTCACACACACAGTTACCGAGTTTTGCAATTGAGACGCTCAACCTTGGCGACAAATTCAATTTCACTTTGGATTTAGATAGACGCTCTATGTTCGAGTATGTTAAGGCAGTAGAAAGCAATTTGAGAAATCTTGAGAACAATAAAGAAGAAATCAGAGATAACTTGCTTTCTACTTTTAATAACTTTATCAAAGGTAGTAAACACTTACATCTTAGTCACAGTGATAGAATAATCAAAGACAATTTCATTAAAACCAAACGTTTTTTAAAAAATAATCCCAGTATTTTCGTCACGAAAGCGGACAAGGGTAATGTTACAGTAGTGATGGAAAAAGATGCCTACATAGAGAAAGTGGAATCGGCGCTATCTGACACAAATTTTTATTGCAAAATTAATAGATCCCCTCTAAATTCACTACAGAAAAATATCAAAACTCTAATTAAAGACTGGAAAAACAAAGGTGTTTTAGATACAGACGAATGTTTCTCACACGTGTTACGGGCAGATATTAACGTCACTAATCTTGCTAGAGCTTACGCCTTAGTAAAGATCCATAAAGAAGGCAATCCAATAAGAATCATTGTGTCAGCCGTAGGTAGTCCTACTTATGCCTTAGATAAAAGCCTCTCCCTTCTGTTTAATAAATATTTTCCACGTCCGAAATCCTCAATCAAAAACAGCTTTGAATTAAAAGAAATAACCGACAATTTAAAAATTACAGATGAGTATGAGTTAGTTTCTTTTGACGTAGTGTCTTTGTTTACCAACATCCCAGCTGATCTTGTTTTACAAGCTGTCGCCAAAAAATGGATATACTTGAACAATAAGATCAACCTATCTAAATTAGAATTCATGCATGGTATAAAACTTCTTTTGGATTCGACATATTTACAGTTCAATAATAGAATTTATAAACAAATCATGGGTACCCCTATGGGTTTTTGCACTAGCCCTTGGTTTGCTGACATTACTCTTGAGTCACTTGAAACTACTTGTCTTAATAGTTATAATAATGAGTTATTGCTGTATAGAAGATATGTGGACGATTGCATTCTTATTCCTAAAAAGACAAAACGGAAGAGATTCTTTCCTCCTTTAATGGATATAATGGTCACCTCCAATTCACCATCGAACGCGAACATAACAACAGCATCTGTTTTCTGGACATAGAATTAATAAGATCACGCGACAATAGAATCGTCACTAACTGGTACAGAAAAACACAGCATCCTGACGCTACATTAATTATTTTTGCCACCACCCCCACTCTCAAAAAATAGCCATTATCTACAACCTTGTTGACAAGTCCATAAAACTCTCCGACCCACAATTCCACCGTAGTAATCTCGACCTTTCTTTCCACTATCTTCTATGCAATAACTATCCACGCGAAATAATAAACAAATACTTCGGGATTAGACTCGAATACATCCGTAACAGTCATAATAATAACACTATCACTAATAGAATCTCACGCGCTACTTTGTTAAAGCCAAAAATACTTTTACCGTTTATTAAACATCTGACTCCTAAAATTAATCATATCCTTTTCCAAAATAATATTATCCCAATCAATAGTACCATTAATAAATTCAACTGCATAATAACCTTAGGAAAGGACCACCTCCGTAAGCTTGACACCAGTGGTATTGTTTATAAAATAGATTGCCATAACTGCTCTTCAACTTATATTGGAATGAGCAAAAGAAAAATGAATTTACGTATTAATGAACACAATAGAGACGTAAAAAATTGCGTTAATACTTCTGCCTTAGCCATGCATGTGTCAGAAACAGGACACAATATAGACTTCGAAAAAGCCAAAATCCTTGACAAAGAATCTAACTTATTTAGACGCTCTTTTTCGGAAATGCTTAACATCTACTATCACAGCAATACTCTTAACCGCATAGAAGACACCCAATTTCTAAAAAAATCATATAAAGACACTGTGAAATTGATCAGACTGCATTGCAATTCTTAGCTTGGTGCTGTGTGTCGGTGCATTCGCCTTTCCATACTCCTTTTCTCCATTCTATACGTCCATGAGCCTGCCGAATGATTGGGAGCGCACGTGAACGTGGAAGTGGCACACACGAGCACGTTTACTTAGCGAGGACTCTCTCGCTGTATAGGCTTAGCTCTGCCGACTTCCTCGTTTCGTGCTCTCCTATATCACTCGAACAGCTCCGTGTGCCGTTTCTCCCACTTTCAGCTCTTGCCTCCCTACCCTTGATCCCCAACAGTTTTTCCAAATCGCCTATTGTTCCCACGTTTAACAAGTCACATATGCCTCTCATTGTTAGTTTATTTATCGGAGATGGCACTCGCCTTATCCGATAGTAATCATGAGAGAATTACGCATAAGTTGGTAGTAAGTTACAGTTTGATATCTATTTTATTCTTAATTCAATACAATATTATTTTTAAATTTTGAATTTTCTTAACGTTTTCCTCAAAGTTTGGTGTAGTTCTCGTGGATGTATGTGCGGCAGGACCGAATGTTTTAATAATGACTGAATAATTGTTTATGGTAAAAAATTTTATGGAATTCTCCGACTTGTTTTTCTTATTTAAAAAAATATCATGACGTTGTACATTTACCATTTTTACATATCTTGTAGCCCTGAAGAGGGGAGTATATCTAACGCTCCCGAAACGTCGGCTAATAAAAAATAATATTCGCTTATTCATTGGTTCGTTTGATGTCCGCCTTTTCCAAATAAACATAGAAGCAAAGTCGGAGAGACAGAGAAGTGGAGATGGATACGTGAAGGTTGAGACGAAGAGACAGAGATGTAGAGAGAGACGCATAGAGAAAACTGCATAAAGACAGAGACGTAAAGATAGAGTTGGAGAGACAGAGACATTGAGACAGAGTCGAAGAGATAGAGGTACTAGCCAGTTCTTCAAATTTTGTTCTGATTCAAAATCGAGAGAACACCCTTAAGCTATTCCTTAAACGATTATGTAATATAAAGGGAATAGGTATAAACAAAAGAAGAGTTTTCACTGTTATAGATTGTTGAAAAGAGTATTAACAGTCAAAGGCTTTCTCTCATTGAAATATTTTATTATAAAGGGAATAAGCCTAAGCAAAAGAATAGTTTTCCACGTCACTTTAGAGGTACTGTTAATAGATGCGCTGGATTTTTATTTAAAGTGGTATCCTTCGCCAAGAGCTCTACATAAGCACTAAACTGGTTGAATATTAAAATCATAATGTATCGTTCCTTTGTATATTTATATGCAATCCTTGTAAATATTACCCTAAAAATATTAAATTATTTTTAAATTATTATTTTTTTTAATTGACTTGACTATAAAGAGTGGTTGAAGAGAAGAACAGTTTTCCACGTCACCCTGGGGGTATATATAACCATACTTGATCATATATATCGGGCATTCTCTGTCAACGCGACACCCCCTCTGCCCAGAACAATTTTGATCCAAATGAGGTCTACCTAGGCTCAAATGAAAGCTCTTGACTTCTACTTTCGAACGCCGTCTGGCGATTCCGAAAATTCAAAATGGCGGATCCAATATGGCGGCTGAAAGTCTCGGAATGATGGAAAAACAAGTTTTTCTTCACTCTAATAGCGAATCTGATACAAAAATTGTTATTTCTTGCCACTAATATGAAGTTAGCGACATATTTTCTTACTACTACCGTTCAAACCGAGCGGTTAAAATTATATTTCAAGGTCATTTTGAAGGTCAAAAGTTATTTTCTGGATTTTCGGACTAGTATTCCACGAAACTAGTAGAAAACTTGATTACGATCATAACTAGACTTGACCTTGGATCATTTTTCAAGGTCACGATTTCTGTCTCTGCATAATTAATGTTTTGTTGAACGTAACCTCCTATGAGACATTTGTTCCTTTGTGCATATCGTGGGACCGGCGATCTAAAAATTTCATGTATAAAATCCTTAGAGAAGATAAAGTTCCACAATAGAACTATCAAGTAGTTTTAGCATAACCCATTCTGAACCACGTGGAGGTACTACTTCTCTCAGAACATAAAAAAATTAAAAAAAAGGAGGATAAAAAATACAAAAACTTGAATATTATAAAAAAAATTCAGTATATTTTCCCATTGAAAATTAAAGTAGAACAGATACAGACTTAGCAGCATTCGAGTACCTTTTCATGATAACTTTCCCGTCACTTGATAATTGAAAAGAATGATGTTTAAGAATCTGTGGGACAGGTAATGCATCTTGAAACCTACGATTGAGTTTCCTTTTGAATTTATCATGTTCAATCTGCGTAAAATAAAAAATCCTTATATTTTCAAAATGATTTTTAGCCCACTTCACGAGAGATGTGTGCGTCAGAATAGCATCTTTCGGTTTCGCCTTCAAGCTAGCTCTATAAGCTTCTCTTTTAAATATTGCACCAAGACCATCATAACAGCTTTTACCATGAGCAGTGGCGCAAAAATGCCACTCTGCCTCAATACCAAAATCCTTCTCATGATGAAGAAGATTTGCTATCTGAAAGCGGTTCTTGAAATGCTGTTTTGCTCCATCTGTCACGTAAATAATCTTTTTAAGTTTTTTTACTTTTCTCTTGATTTCTGGAATCAATAAATTCTGAATAGTATAGACAGAAGAAGTGTCATGCTTCAAACTATTCGACAAGAATACACAACTTTCATGCTTCAGCTCTGAATCTTCTTTATAATAGTAAATAGCTGGAAAAACAGTGCACTGGTCATTATTAAAATGGAAGGCTTGAGATGCATCTTGAACTGCAAAAGAGTAATTCTCAGAATAGTCGAACATTACCAGAACTTCTCCATTGCCTAGATTACTTTTTGTTTGAGCAATGAAATTACCTAGTTCTTTGGCAATATATGAGTGGGGTTTGAGTATCGCCAATTTGGCATATAATTCTTCAACTGGTAGAGTTAAATTCTGCAAAGTTGATCTATCCATTCCTGACCACGCACAGTACTCAATTTGTGAGATATTTGCTCCATCCAATATTTCAAGTAAACGAGACGTAAGATTTTCAGAACCAGGGCACTTCGAGCATTCATCCAAGTGACAGTCAGGTGTAGGATTCTTATACATAATTTGCTGTAAACAATCTTTATAACTACAAATGGGTTCTTCTTGATTTTTCATGAGCTTCTGAATATCGATTGCATCCAACATCAATTTACAATTTTGATGAATGGTGCAAACGCAGACGCTATACGTTCCTCTAGCACCAGCAAGAACACAATGTTTTGGTCGTAATTTCGCGAAAGTACTGAATCCTACTTGCACTGTTGGTTCTGCTATCTTGAATAATTCGTAAAGTTCTCGTAAATCGAAATATAAAAGACGTTTCTGCACCTGAGTCCGCTTTCCATCAATAATAACAGAGACAGTATCTTTTCGACCCGGCATCATCCGACTGTGCAGATCGTTATTATAACATTCAACAATGACTTCTATTACTGCCTTTGACAAAGTTTTACCATGTTTAGCCGTTATTGTAGCTAAAATACCTCCATCGGCTTTGAGTTTTTTCGACTTTCTTACTAAATGTCTTGATGTATTGAATTCACGGGAAATTCGACTAATATTCCAAGTTGATGGGGCGATTGTAAGTATAGTTAGTTTCAAAGGGTCATTAACTGCTAATCTAGAAAACTTTTCTTTTAATTCTGAGAACATGTCTTCCAATTCGATTTCTCTAGCTGATCGTGTAGCTTCTTGAACAGATTTATCAATACCAGTGTTTTCTGATGTCGTCAAATGGGAGATCCACATAACTTTCTACAGTTACTACAAATTTTTGAATTATCTGGCAAATCTGGAAATCTTCGTTTTAAGTTGTTCGACAACAAGCGTAAATCATTACCTATGTGACCCTTACCATTGAGAGGGTTGATACAACGATCGGACCGTGCTACAGTAGACATATTCAATCCATCTAAGTGATAATACTCGAATATAATAACGTAGGACTGTTAGAACAGGTGCTGTGAAAAATGTCTTCGAATTAATTTGAATCCTCTCGAAAATCAATGGGAACTATATGTACGAAACGTTTAGGAAAGATAATGCATGAAATATAGAACCACAGATACACCAAAGAGTTAGAGTAACAGCCGCACTAGACTTTTAGAGAAGCATCGGTACTTAAAGAGTTTCGAAAGAGGAATAAAAAAAGTTAGAGAGATTTTAGAAATGTTCTATTGTAAAGTTTAATTACAGGGTTATCAAAAAGTATGGGACCCCCGTATTTTCCCAGAAACGATATTTTTTCAAAAAGCTAAGGTCATACCGTAAGTAATTCAAAAATTGCAAAATTCAAAAATTTTGCAATTTTTGATCGCATTGTATACGTGTATAGTCACACAGTCTTACACCAACTATAGCATCCACGGCGTCACGTCGGTTTTTTTCTCTCAGTGCGTATACTGCACGATTTTTGTGCAGGAGGAGCACCAAATCAAAAAAGCAGTAGCAGCACAAATGTGTTGTACCATTGCCACACTTTTTAGTGCTTCTTCTGCCCCAAACTTTTGTACTCCTGAAGAACGATGAAATAGATTAAATGCGGAACAATTTTAGTGCAACATTTGCTCTAAAATGGGAGAGTAAAGGACTTAATGTTTAGTTACGAAACAATTCTTGCATTTGGTACTGATACTCTACGCTAACGTGTTTCTTCTCCACCAAACTTTTTTCAGTGATTCTGAAATATTTCATAGTGTGGATATAACCACAATTTTTCTGTTACTGTTCCGAATTAGAACCGATTGATAGCATGAATTGAAGAAGTATAACTGCGAAAGAATCGGTTTATTAAAATTAGAACTCACCATGAAAATGACCTTGAAAAATGATCCAAGGTCAAGTCTAGTTATGATCTTAATCAAGTTTTCTGCTAGTTTCGTGGAATACTAGTCCGAAAATCCAGAAAATAACTTTTGACCTTCAAAATGACCTTGAAATATAATTTTAACCGCTCGCTTTGAACGGTAGTAGTAAGAAAATATGTCGCAAACTTCATATTAGTGGCAAGAAATAACAATTTTCGTATCAGATTCGCTATTAGAGTGAAGAAAAACTTGTTTTTCCATCATTCCGAGACTTTCAGCCGCCATATTGGATCCGCCGTTTTGAATTTTCGGAATCGCCAGACGGTGTTCGAAAGTAGAAGTCAAGAGCTTTCATTTGAGCCCAGGTAGACCCCATTTGGATCAAAATTGTTCTGGGCAGAGGGGGTGTCGCGTTGAGAGAGAATGCTCCATATATATATATAAAAACACATGTTTGTATAAACAAGTATAGTCATACATGACTATATATGATCATATATGGATATATATATAATACTTTTGATGTCATCTTCATACGTGTCCATATACGTTCTTATATCATCGTCGGGGGTTGACGAGCGGAGCGAGTAGGGGGGTATCCCTAGTGTATATATATATATATATATATACACACACACACACACACACACAACTACACAATTACTATTCAATTTTGATATTTAAACTTAGTTTGGTCATTTAATTATATAAATAAAACCCCTAGTTGTTGTAATAAACTCCATTTGAAACGATCCATCGACATTGACCATCTAATCGACTATGGCCCGTTTACGCAAAAAGGAACAGCGAACAGATACTATATATATAACTAAGTTTAAATATCAAAATTGAATAGTAATTGTGTAGTCTCAAAGGGAGATTAGCCTATAATTGTACAGGAGCTCGATTTGTCAAAAAGAGATAAGTATTATAAAAAATACAAAAAACATTAAATTTTGTTTATAACGATAAATATTAAAATAAATAAAATCAAATAATTATATAACGATTATGACATTTGGAATAGTTTTTCGGGTAGAAAAATAGTTCAAAAATAGTTTAAAACTATAAAACAAATCTCTTTTTTGGGCAAAAATCGTTACCTTCATCCCTTAAGCTTTCTTGTTATTAGTTAGTATAATCAATCTTCTATCTTTTAGTAGAGCCAAACCCTGATCCATCGAATACACCTTTTTTGAGTTCGGCTCGAACAACTTATCCAATGTTTTTTTTTTTATCAAAACTAATGCCCTATTGGCCTGACCTTTCTTTGACCAGAACTTTGACAAACTGATTTCAGATACAATTTGATCTGTAGAAGGGGCAAAGCTTGCCTAATCGCCTGCATTCGGCGTAGCGAGCATGAACTACTTAGGTTACTTGACAAGACAGATAGGCTTCAGATAGGCTCACCCTAACGAGATTATCCAAGGATTATATATAATATAATGGTATTTAAAGATTATGGAACAATAAATTTCATTATTTGATGAGCATGTTATTTGAATTAAAAAATAAATAGTTTACTAATAAACTTACACATAAAAATGGTATATATTTTAGTAGTATACTTCTATCATAAATTTACTTACTTTTCAAGATCCGGTAACTTTGTAGAAGTAAGGCAACTTTGTGATACATGTGGATTTAAAAGAACAGACCTTGCTGTTACAGAAGCGTCTTTAACATTTATAGAAGAATTAATATTACTGCAGACTTTTTTTTTTTTCTTATCTTTTTTTTTATCTCTTATTTTTGAATCAGCATTAAAACAACTTCCTTGGCTGTTAGCATCTATTCCACTGTCACATTCCTCTTTATCATCTACTTCTACAGTTGTAGTATATTTATTTGACTGAGAGTGAAAATGGTTTCTAGCATAGTTATCATCGTGATCACTATCTTCTTCTTTGTAATTCTCATCTTCGTCTATTTTATTTTGAATGCCGTCTTTATCTTCATAAATTGCTTCATTCTTCCTATTTTCTTCATATAACTTACGTTTTTCCTCTTTTTTCTCAAGTTTCTTTTTCTTTTTACGTTCGCGTCTTCGGGCAGCTGCAGCTTTTTTAGATTCCTCTCTTGTCTTTTCCATATCCAATTCTTCTAACAGAATCGTAGCGTTTTTATTCGCTTTAGCCGCTTGAGTTTCTTTAGCAGCTCTAATAATTTTTACGCATTCTTGACACCTTTCTAACAATTCTTTATCACTGACTGTTGCAATGTACCTTGTCATTTCTTGATCACTAGGAAATTGTGTTACGTGGTTTACCATCCATTTTACAACCTTTATATGACCTTTTCGAAATGCTGCCATAAGACAAGATACCTGAAATAAATTTATTTTTAAATATAACTGTAAAAGATTCAATGAAATTGAAAAACGTATTTCTTACAGAGAACAAAAATATTGTGTGGTGATATCACGAGCGATTTCGAAATACTAAAAAGTATTATTACTACGAAAAGTTGGGGCAATAAGGCTCCCCGAGGATTGCAATACGGAGAACTTGGAGATTCCACTAAAGAAGCAATACCCAAACTTTGCTTCTTCTTAGAGGAATCTTTGTTATAGTGAAAAAAAAAATTTTTGAGAAAATGTGTTACGTATGTTGTTTAGCACATTTGGAATCGAAATAAACTATTTGCATAAAATGTCCGTATGGATATGTTCGTGCATGCGTGCATGTGTGTGTGTGTGTGTGTGTGTGTGTGAGGCGCCCTGAAAGGAAGACATCCAAATGCGGATAAACTGTCAAGCCCGAACTAATCCCTTGTCCGCAAGGCTGAGCGAAGGGGGAGTAGGGATAACGACTGCAACGGCGTCGAAGCCAGTGGATCAGCACGGGCCCCACTGAAGGAATGCTCACGCGGTGCTGGTGAGGTTCTGATGTCGTAGGGCCACTGACTAAGGAACTTTCTCCGCCTACGCCTACTAAAAAAAAAATACATACACACGCACGCACGCACGCACGCACCCCCCGTACACACACAAACATGCGCACACACACACACATCGGTGTCGAGTTGCTAGCCTCGCATCAGGCGCTTCCCCAGGGGGAGGATGGGAGAAAGCTCGTCAGATATGACGGATACCGGGGAAATAAAATACCCGGGACGGACCAAAACTAGCTAGGGGAAGGCACCCTGAATAATAAACCAAATATGGAAGATGTACTAGAAAATATAGTACCCCAAGAGGGTATCCTCGACAATGAGGAAAATCCCGCCACCGATTCCGATTGGGTGAAAGCCCCGGTGGTCGGTACAGGCTCCACGGATTTTGGGGGGAGCCAGTAGCACGATGTAGCCAATCAGGCTGGTGCAGAAGGGGATAATCGCTTGGCTCCTACTGCATCTCAAAAGATGAGCGAAGAAGTTGAAGCACCAAATGTGGATCACGCGAAAAAGTGGAACAAGGAGTTTAGTTCCCTTGAAAAGCAGATTGGCGCCTTGATTACCTTCATGGCATCAAAGGGCAATATCTACAAGGAAATCAAGAAGATGGTGGACGGCATCAAACATTCCAGCCCATACGTTTATTGACCACCTGTGCTGGAAGTTCGTTTCACGCGTGAAACAAGGGTTTTCCAGTGCCCAATAATGGTTATTATGCTGGTTAAATAAACCATTCCTAGTAAAAGTACACTCCTCTGTCCAGAGAATGTTATTCATAAAATTCTCATTCACTTGCTCTTATGCCAAAAAGGTAAGGGTGCCTACCGGTGTCACTAATCACGGCGTGAACACCACTCGCGGAAACTCCGACTTCAAGTCCGACAGCGCGTACGCTTGTGGTAGGATCGTCTTTCAACAATTCTTCAATACGATCCTCCATTAGCGGATGCAAAACTTCGCGAGGACGACCAGCATCTGGGCGATTTGGTATATCAGTCACTGTTGCCATAAATCGCCGGACAGTTTCACGAAAAGTTTAGGGATGAGGACGTCGGCGATTTGGAAAGCATACGTGGTATTGACGGGCAACTTCCTCAGAACTTTCCTGACACACGAAAAAAATCGGACCATTTGCGAATATTCTTTGTGTGAATACGGAGCTTGCGCGCGATGAGCCACGATGTTTGATACTAAACTAGCTATGTACGCATAAGAATAGCATTTGCCTATATGGCAGTCAAAAACCAAACAAGAATAATCTCGCGTGCACAGTTGAATACGCAGAAAACCATTTCCGAAGAAATTCATAAGTACAAAACATCACATTTTCTTCAAGTACGAACTCAAACGCGCACTGTAAAAAGCGTTTCTCGCATGATACTTGCTCTTCTATGGGTTAGTTGATTTGAGTTTTCACATTTAATTTATTTCGAGCTTCAAGTTTTCAAATGATTTGAAAACATCACTGAGGGTGTGAACACGCAGAGGGTATCTCAAGATCGCTTTGACCGATTTTAATTAGACAAAGCTTATCCCCTTCGTTTTGCTATTTTCTTTTGTTTTAAGTACAGACTTTTTATTTTTCATTTTTCCACTTTTTTATCTTATATAGAGTTACTATTTTTCGATTTCATAACATTTTTATTTTTCAAACCTTAAATTCTCATCAGTTTGTCGTCATTTTTTACTAAGGAAAAAGAATTTTTCCCCGCTACGAAAAAATTTTGTGGATTCGTCCTCTACTATCAAATTCATGCATTTCAAAGCTTCTTGGCCTATTTCGAAGAATATTGAGAACATTTAAAATTAAGTTACAAAATAATGAATATTTACAATGTAGATATTATTGATATAAAAAGAGTTCGCATATTTGAAGTAAAATATTAAAAATATAATCATATTTAAATGTGTTGTGCACGACTCGAAATGGACGATCACCCACTTAACTTTTATGCATTATAAAGGCATTTTCATGTCCTCATTGAAAAAAATACGGTGTGTAACACGGGAAGAAGAGCTATTTCAGACTCGGGTGAGGTGTTGTCAGTACTCGTCTCCATCGCGGGTGCCTTCGGCTAAGAAAAACCTAATATAAATGGAGAACATGACCGAAATAATCGTTTCATCGCTATCGAAGAATTGGCTGTTTTTCTTATTTATTTACTATGTTGGTAATTTCTACCAGGAAGCAGATGGGAAAATTCTCATCTTATGTGTAAGTTATTAAAAAATACGAAAAAATTGCAGAAAATTTGCTTAATGTGTAATGTTGAATGTATTTATCCATTATTGCGTCAAATAAAAACTGCAAATCGTCAGCAGAGATGAAAAAGGTGTCATCTCAGCTAAGCGCTACTAAGAAAGGTGACATCTCGACTACGAGCTAAGAAAAGTAACAACTCGGCTGCTCGATAAGAAAAGTTTCAACTAGCGTGTAATGTTTTTTCACTGACTTTTTAGAAACACTGTAGATATTTGAAAAATTTTCATATACTATCTGTTTAAAACATTTAATAAAGTTGATATTTCAAATTTTAGAAACAGAATAAAAAAAAATTTCACGAATTTGAATTTGAATGTCATCACCTTCTTAGTGCTCAGTCGAGTTGTCACTCAGTTCCTCCCAGGCGATGAAATACAGTGGACACATTTATTTCAGTTGAAATATAGGGGAGAGTTGCCCAGTTGCGACACCAACGGCATTTTCGAACATAGCTTTTAATGCTATGGGTTAGAATTGAAATTTTTTGTCACATATTAAGAACAAAAGAAGTTACTTGATAAACTAAAAAAGTTAGTTTTTCGCGATCCCCAAAAAGTGTTACTCGGTTCTGGCCACCTTTTTCTTCATGGAATTTATAGTTGTAAAAATCCATAATAGCCAGAAATGAAGTAAAAACGTTTTCAAAATTTGGTAGAACGTTTACTAATTTTAACCTAATTTAAAAAAAAGTAAGATTTATTTTAGTTGGTGTCAACACTCAACATATGCCTATATGTAATACAAGGTCAGTACTAGGCACTAAAAGAGGCTTTATCAACCAGGATACATATTAATTTATTCTTGAATGTCTAAAGAAGTAGAAATTATTGAAAAAAATATTACATCAACTGTAGAAAAGAGATGAGAAAACAAAATGAACTTTTATCGCTGTGATTGTTATAATATTCAATTTGTATGTAATTTTGTGTATTTAGTATTTAAAATATTGGACACGAAATGTGATGAATAAAATGATATTCTACTTCTAACCATAGTTGTACGATGCCGTCACATATCGTGTCAGATGCGAGAAATGCGTGGTGGCCAGTTTTAGGTGCTGACCATGAGTGTGCAACTCTCGTATATAATAGATAGTAAATGTTGAAAAAAAAATCACAAACAATTACATGAGTAACATTAATTAATGGAAATGACTATTCTGTACTTATCATCGAAGATATGTTCAAAATACGTATACACGCCCAAAGTCTTATCTCATTCTGTCCGACTCTACTAAAACGTTTGACTGTTACTCAAATGTATAATAGACGTAGATTGCAAATGGACACCACATGCATACTTTCAAAAAGTAATTGTAACGTAAAATTTTATTTAACTACTCAAATATTTGCAGTAAGAAATAACAGTGTGCACGCGCATCTCGCAAGCAAAATCGATTTTCTAGTTTTGAAAAAATACATTTTTATTGTTGCATGATTAGATAACAAGAGTAATAATGAACTGATATTTTAAAATCATTGTACAGTAATAGTTTTTTTACATTTTTGAAGCTAATTCATTGATCAAGAAAACACGTTTATAAGATTGGTAAATATTTAAGTTAAAGGTTTTTTTTTTCTCGAGCGATATCAAGATTCTAATATAGAAACAGAATCATAATATTTACCTCGACGCGACGTCGAAATAATATAAAAAATCATAAATTTACAAAGTGATGAACCTAAGCTTGAACTAAGGCCGCCAATTAGCGAATCAGACACTATCAACTAGCCACGGCTGCTAACGCTCGTCTTTGTGGTAATCGTCATGATACTGTAATTTATTATAATTACCTCTTTTTATTACCGCTTCTTATAATAATATAAAAGATAGAATTTTAAACTATGATATTATTAATAGTGTATTTTCATAGAACAATTCTATATGCGCACAAATCGCACAAAATTGTATAAATGCTACCAGGAAACTTATAATAATTGAAATATTATTAGTATATTGCGGTTTTAAATTCTACAGATGCTCAATCGTATAAGACCTCTAAGTTTCAATTCGGATTGTTTGACTTAAAAATATTTTGGGCATTCTAAAGTTACTTCTTTAAAAAAAAAACTTAAGCTGTAGTTTTATTGGAATTAATTCTCATACTATTAATCGTACTGGTTAACTGGTATGAAAAAACAGATATAAACTAGATACTATCAGACGCCACTCAGACATCGGGGCACTAATGGCCATATTTGTGTTGAGATTTGTACTGCGCATGCAGCTGACATGGCATGCTAAAATTGACCTCACGATTAAAATCTGTGAACCGAAGAGCCAAAGGGTGCTCACATATTTGAGCCAGAAGCAAGATTATGAGGAGGTTGCCTATTGCACACTGCCTAGAAGGTAATTTAAAATAGACTTTAGAATTGAAATCAGAGGGTAAAAAATAAGCTAGAGGGGCCGTTGATTTGAGTTAGAAATACATCTGCGCTGAGGATGTCTACTACGCATGCGCGTTTTCTGGTATGCTAAAATGGACCACAGAAATGAATTCGAAGAGTCGACAAACCACCGACAAAAAGCGGGGGAGGGCCGGAAACGTAAGAGAGCGAGAACGTGAAAGAGTGAGAGGGCAGACGGATAGTGGAAGGAAGAATGGGAGAGACACGGAGTAGGTGAAAAACCGGGTAAGAGCGGGAGGGAGAGTCATAGAATACGAGAATGAGTAGGAGGAAGCCAACGAATGCGAGAGATACTGTGTGGGAGAGAAGGTGAGGAAGGAGGGCTGATGCGAGAGTTAAAGTGTATGTAAAAGAGCCAGAGAGAGCAAGAGATAGCGATATGTAATGTGAAAGAGTGAGAAGAGAGATGGATAGCGGGAAGAAGAGTGGGAGAGTCATGGAGTAGGTGAAACACCGGGAGAGAACTGGAGGGAGAACGAGAAAGTACGAGAATAAGTAGGAGGAAGCCAAAGAAGGTGAGAGGTACTGTGCCGGGGAGAGGGTGAGGATGGAGGGCTGAGGGAAGAGTTAAAGTGTGTGTGAAAGAGCCAGAAAGAGCGAAAGCGACATGTACGGCGAAAGAGTGTGGGGCCAGATGGATAGTGGAAAGAAGATTTGGAGAGTCACGGTGTAGGTGAAAAACCGGGTAAGAGCGGGTGGGAGAGCAAGAGAATGAGCGGGAGAAAGCAAAAGTGTGCCAGATACTGTGTGGAAGCGAGATGAAGGAAGGAAGAGCGAGAGGGAGAGCGAAAAAGTGAGTAAGTACGTAAAGAACGGAAGAGAGAGCGAGGAAGTACAAGTGAGTGCAAGATAAGGCGAGAGAGAGAGAGCGAGAGAAAGAGCGAGAGTTGGGCTTGCTGGTCGTGAATTCGAATAGCCGTATGCCCCCTCCTGCTGCCGTGCCATCCCTTCTCTTTCAGCCCCGGCGCATGCAACTCCGCCTACTGTCCGCTCATTGGTGGTTATGTGTTAATTTTTAGTTAACAACAATACCTGCAAATTGTTACGAGTGATAGCTTCCAGAGAGCAAGCGCGTGCGGCTATGAACCCGAAAAATCCGCGCTACCGATTCATGCAGAAGCTCAAAGAACGAAGACACGTAGCCCAACCCAAGCTTCGGGTCAGCAATATGCCGAGCGTTGATAGAGGACGTCGAATGTCGAAGGCGCATGACATCAACCAATGCGAGTCAGTAGAACAGCGAATCCGCGAGGCACTGAATCACCGGCACGAGATCTGGTGTGGAATTAGGGGGAAGAAACGAACGGCCGATGAGCAATGATCCCCCACTTACGAGCCTCAAGGCAGAGATATAAAAACCGAGGGAAGCGCATCCGCAGGGTCAGACACAAAGAGAGAGAACGGAAGTCAGGGACAGAAAGAAAGAGGACGAACGTCACCACTAATTCACGAGAGGACGTCGATCGGTTGCATCGCGAACGCGTGCTCTCTCTCGCGTATAAGTATTTTAATAAATAACGCAAGTATATCATTAAAAATATTACTTATGTCGACTGCAATTTAATATCAACTGATAAGAATTTTTCCATCGGTCTTACAGTCTTACAAATTAAATTAAAATAATTAATATTTATGGCAGTCAGATTGCCCTTGTTTATAATCACCCCCGCAGAATCTGAAATAAAAACTTAATTAAAATCTGGAAAAAACTTTGTTAGCAAAGGACGATCTGACTGCCCACCACCACCACATTGTCCGACGTTTCGAGCCTGCTCCGGCTCCTCCTCAGGGACTGAAATAAAACCCGCGATACACCTCCTTATATACCATGCACCCATACCCCCTTCTTTTCTCTTACCCCACCACCCTCCACATTTCCCTCTCCAACTTGCCATTCTCACTTAAATTAATAAAGAATGATAAATGTTATCTAATTTACTTGACTCTATCATTAAATTTACATTATTCCGATTTCTTAGAATGTGAATACTTTCAAGGCTTTCCCTCTTATATTTATTCTTAATCCCCTGTTCCAAAATATCCACACTCCCAAAATCGAAAGAATGCAAACTATTTAAACAATGTTCTTCCAAACCCGATGTACAACTTGAGCTGCGTAAACTATATTGATGTTCATATATTCTCTTTTTCAAATATCTACCCGTTTGACCAATATAACAACCATTACAATCCCTACAATTAATTTTATAAACAACTCCCGATTTCAAACATTTATCATCCTTGTCTTTACAATTACTAAATAACCTTTCTAAATTATTATCATTTCTAAAGAAAACTTGAATATTATGTTTACTAAAAACCCTTCTAATCCTTTCCGACAAACCTCTAACATATGGTAAACTAAAATATGCATTCTTTCCATTTCTATTCCTTGTTTGATTATCTACCCGCTGCTTCAATCCACCATTATAAATTTCCCACACTCTCTCATCAATCATTTTATCAATAAATTTTACGGGATAACTATTTTTAATAAATGTTTCTCTAACTAAATTTAAATTCTTTTTCCTAAAATCTTTATGTGACAATTTAATCGCTCTGTCAATGACACCTTTGATCGCACCTGTCTTGTTTCCGAATTGGTGGTGAGAATCAAAATTTAAAAATCTACCTGACCATGTAGGTTTTCTATACCAATCTAATTTCACTCTATTATTATTACCTCTAATGACTCTAATATCTAAAAAACTCAATTGATAATCTTTCTCAACTTCTTTTGTGAATTTAATTCTATCATGGATAGAATTAAACACATCCACCATTTCATCCACAAAACATTCTGGTACAACTGCAAAATATCTTTTAAAAATAATTGGCTGAAAAACCAACTTAGACAAAGCAATACTTTCCAATTTTTCCATTACTAAATTGGCTATAACAGGTGACAAAGGTGATCCCATTGGACAACCATATCTTTGTTCATATAGACTATTATCAAAAGAAAAAATTGTGTTTTTAAAAACCAAATTAAGTGCCTTTATAAAATCCTCTTTTGTTAAACTAGTATGTACTTTAATTTCAGACCATTTATCTTGTATAATATCATTCACCAACTCTAAAGGTATATTTGTAAACAAAGATACTACATCCAATGAAAATATTATTCCGAATGATCATAGGATGGTTTCATTGGATGTAGTATCTTTGTTTACAAATATACCTTTAGAGTTGTTGAATGATATTATACAAGATAAATGGTCTGAAATTAAAGTACATACTAGTTTAACAAAAGATGAATTTATAAAGGCACTTAATTTGGTTTTTAAAAACACAATTTTTTCTTTTGATAATAGTCTATATGAACAAAGATATGGTTGTCCAATGGGATCACCTTTGTCACCTGTTATAGCCAATTTAGTAATGGAAAAATTGGAAAGTATTGCTTTGTCTAAGTTGGGTTTTCAGCCAATTATTTTTAAAAGATATTTTGCAGTTGTACCAGAATGTTTTGTGGATGAAATGGTGGATGTGTTTAATTCTATCCATGATAGAATTAAATTCACAAAAGAAGTTGAGAAAGATTATCAATTGAGTTTTTTAGATATTAGAGTCATTAGAGGTAATAATAATAGAGTGAAATTAGATTGGTATAGAAAACCTACATGGTCAGGTAGATTTTTAAATTTTGATTCTCACCACCAATTCGGAAACAAGACAGGTGCGATCAAAGGTGTCATTGACAGAGCGATTAAATTGTCACATAAAGATTTTAGGAAAAAGAATTTAAATTTAGTTAGAGAAACATTTATTAAAAATAGTTATCCCGTAAAATTTATTGATAAAATGATTGATGAGAGAGTGTGGGAAATTTATAATGGTGGATTGAAGCAGCGGGAAGATAATCAAACAAGGAATAGAAATGGAAAGAATGCATATTTTAGTTTACCATATGTTAGAGGTTTGTCGGAAAGGATTAGAAGGGTTTTTAGTAAACATAATATTCAAGTTTTCTTTAGAAATGATAATAATTTAGAAAGGTTATTTAGTAATTGTAAAGACAAGGATGATAAATGTTTGAAATCGGGAGTTGTTTATAAAATTAATTGTAGGGATTGTAATGGTTGTTATATTGGTCAAACGGGTAGATATTTGAAAAAGAGAATATATGAACATCAATATAGTTTACGCAGCTCAAGTTGTACATCGGGTTTGAAAGAACATTGTTTAAATAGTTTGCATTCTTTCGATTTTGGGAGTGTGGATATTTTGGAACAGGGGATTAAGAATAAATATAAGAGGGAAAGCCTTGAAAGTATTCACATTCTAAGAAATCGGAATAATGTAAATTTAATGATAGAGTCAAGTAAATTAGATAACATTTATCATTCTTTATTAATTTAAGATAGAATGGCAAGTTGGAGAGGGGAATGTGGAGGGTGGTGGGGTAAGAGAAAAGAAGGGGGTATGGGTGCATGGTATATAAGGAGGTGTATCGCGGGTTTTATTTCAGTCCCTGAGGAAGAGCCGGAGCAGGCTCGAAACGTCGGACAATGTGGTGGTGGTGGGCAGTCAGATCGTCCTTTGCTAACAAAGTTTTTTCCAAATTTTAATTAAGTTTTTATTTCAGATTCTGCGGGGGTGATTATAAACAAGGGCAATCTGACTGCCATAAATATTAATTATTTTAATTTAATTTGTAAGACTGTAAGACCGATGGAAAAATTCTTATCAGTTGAACGCAAGTATACTTTAACTCTAGTTGTATTTCACTGCATCGTTTCGAGTCTCGGCTTGGAACGACACGAACACCTCAAACACTTCGTACATACGTGAACCGAGATAGGCTAACACGTAACAATATTGATCCTATTAAAAAATTATAAAGGAACTTTTTGTTCAGAATTTTATGCTCTATCCCAACAAGCAAGTTTTGAGTGCGTTCCGTGTACTCCCCTAACCTTATTGATTTTCCAAGTATTACAGCGACTTACTAACATTCAAGAAATAATTACATTACAGTAATGATTCACAACGTCTACCATAAAACGAATCCGAGTATTAAGAGTTAATCAATATTCCTTAAATCTTAAAGAATACTCATTTGAGACAAACGTAATAAAAAAAATTGTTCGAAAATGAATCGCGTATTTCTCTCAAACAATTCTTTCTATCAGTATATGTGGTATATTTAGGTAATATATATTTAAAAGTTCATCAAGAAACTATGATTTGAAGTAAAGGTTATTTAGTAATTTTAAAAGGTTTTGAATTTAATATTATAATCCATTATTTTATTCATTTTTTGATACATAATTGGAAAAGTAAATCACACCTGTTATTTTAATCATATTTTATACATAATTTAAAAATTAATACTTTTCAATCTTAATAAATGAATGTAATTAGAATTGTGTCATAATTTAGTGAGATATTTCAATTTTAGCATTAAAAATTGATGAAAGGAATCACTAAATTTAGTTCGAGGGAGCCACGTGCCAATGAATTGGCAGTGGTTTTTCATATGAAACGGCTACAGCGCATCCTGTTGCCCCCTTGTCATTAGTTCTTTGTAACACAAAACCCACAATTGGTCAGACAACCAACAAGTATCAGACCAACTGAACCAGCAATTTAAGGTAGAATTAAATTTTTTAAGTGATAACTTTTTATGGGTGAGTCGGTGAACATGAATTCGTTGACTAAGAATAAAACCCAACACTGAGAGGGGAAGTACGCAGCCGCATCGACCTCTCGCCCTATTCTATCCACCAAAGACAACTTACCACCTATACCACCTATACCACTCCTCGCCCCTCTCTCCTTTTATTTCTTCCTTTTTTTCTTTCACACGCACTAGCGCTATCGTGACTGCTTTTACTTTTGCACTGCTCGACTTTGTTATGTCACCAACCCGCTTAATTATGAAAGAAACAGAAAAAAAAACAAAGCTAGAAACTTCAGAAGAAGAGGGAGGAAGAAAAAGTAAAAAAAAAAGAAAAGAAATATGACCGAATCCATCTCAAATCGAAAAGCCAGAGTATGCCTATCTCACCGATCATTTTGGAGTCAAAGTATTGCTGTTCTTCTCTAAAAATGATTCGACACGAATTTTTTCATTTTTCGATTACAATAAAATTGCATTTGGTTGGCAATGTTAAAATTTTTTTTACAAAATCCTAACTTCTAAATTTTATTTTTCAAAGTCATCTTCAAACAGCTGCTATTTTACAAGTTTTTTAAGTTTTTGAGTAAACTATACGCGATTTTACTCAGATTAGCGCCTTCTTTCGTGTCCTGCAAGACATTTGTATAAAAATAAAAACATGCATAAGTTATACAGTTTTTACTCAAAAATGCACTTTCTGGAAAAATGCATTTTTTTAAAAACCTCATTATTTTTTTTTAATGAAAATTTGGTGAAGGCAGTGAAGTTGGTATAAGTACCTACCTAACCCTATATATAAAGTCCCAGGAAATTCACTTTACACAGAGAAACAAAAATAGAATAGAGTACGAAATAATTTTCATGCCTTCGGGCGGTAGTCAGTGATATTCAATATAAACCGATTTGTGTTTGTACATAATTTAAACAATATGTATACATTATTATATTAAATTCTTTTTTGATATTTCTTCCTTTAGTTATTTTATTTTTATTGAATTTTTTTTTTTTCTTTGCTTTAACTTTGCCTAGTGGATGATCAGCAGTGTTTGCTGTAAAGCAATATGCTTTACCATTCAAAGTGTTCTGAAGCAATTAATGTTTTTTTTAATTATGGGATATTTTGGAGTTGCAAGCCAATCAACATTTTTTGCTATTCTAAATTGTTCTATGTCGATACCTTGTAAATGTATTGTTGATTGCATCAGTATATTTTTGAACGTATTTATAAAATCATCAGCATTTGGATAGGTTCTTCAAGAGGCTTCTGAAGATTGTGCGAAGTAGCATGGTGCACGCTTTAATCCATTAAGGGGGTTAAAATGATGAAAAAATCGAAATTTTTTTGATTGGACAATGAGTTTAAAAATTTCTTGGAATATATGCTTCCACAAACCGTTTTTGCAAAATTCGATTTCGTTTTTTATTGGGACAAAGAAATGTATAACAGAAAAATCGAATTTTCGTGAAAATGTGGTTTTATGCCCCAAAATTTGTCGAACTCTTTTCAATGTCGAAAATAATCCTCCACATTCTGAAAAATTTTTAATTTAAGTGTAGAATACCGATGAAAATGAACAAAATTTAATTTTAAGAAAAAACGATGTCCATACATAAATTTGATAATATAATGTTTTTTTAACGGAGTGTACGAAACTCGCCTTTTCGTGCCTGGTGTGCGCCAAGTAGCTGTTTCACACACGGCGTGCACGAAGTACGCGCATGCGCCGATCAATTTACTTTGCGCACGCTTCTTGTAGGAGCGTGCGCAAAGTAAGTATGCAGTCTCCCACGCTCTGCTTTTAATCTCCTTATCTTGTCCTTGACTCGTGCCCTTGACTCTCTCGCTTCGCTCGCGCGACAAGCCACACCCGTGCACGAATCACCCACTTCGCACACTTGTATCGAAATGTACTATTTCGACACTCTGTGCGGGAAGTTCGATTTCCCGCATGCTTGGCGAAAAGTGTGTGCTCAAAATCAAACTTTCCACACGTCGTATCAAAAAGTGCTGTACGATACATTTTCGAGAAAGTAATGTATTATTCATTCATATTTTTCGTATCACCATTCTTTGTATAATCTTTGAATTCAAAATCAAAGACGCTCCACCGCTAATTTTTTGAAACCATATTATATTTTTACTCTATAAAGTATACTACTTGCTACCAACCCAATAAATTCACGATTTACCAGTACGGCGCAATATTAATTTGTTTTAGCAAAAGCAGTCAAATTTTAATAATTCAAACTTTAATTTTAACTTACATAGTTTTCATGTAAAGTACTACAGAAAAGCTAGAAAGTTTCGTACCGTGTATTACATAGTTTTTTACGTGTAGAAAACTTATGTTTTCAACAGTCAGTTTTATACATGACCATTCCTGGTACCCAGTAAACAATCCAACACTAAGCAGACGAAAGTTCATATATCGATTTATTGTGTTTTGGAGTATTTTTACTGTTTCGAAGAGTCAAAACTGCATTCCTTTAATAGATGTTGGGTTCCAGAAAGAGGAAGACCCACCAAGAAAAAGGCTCATCTGAGTTGAATCAGGGAAAAGACCAAAAGAAAAGTAGAGCACTCTGACCTGCCAAGTAAAGAACAGCTACATGTTGATTAAAGCACAGGAAAATTTCTTCTCGTGCAAGCATCAGTGTCATCAAAACTTATTGAAAATATTAAGTACATTGAGTGGAGAAGGCAAGAGCTAAGTACAGAATTTTTTGATGCGGTTGGTCACTCTTCAAAAATAACAGTGAAGTATATATCTTGTGGTTGGGTGGCTGGAGAAAGTCATTCAAGTCATCGTACAGAAGCTAAGCCCTGTTCTCTTTATTTAGTGAATCAAAGAATTACGAATAGTGTTAATATTCTATTCGTTTAGGTTTTGCTGCCCTAGAGCTACTTTATGTTATTATGAACATGAACTGCTTGTCGAAGAATGTGTTTCAATTGCAGTTGAAAGCACAACATAAAGAAGACAGTACCCTCAAGGTTATTGTACTTATTAGAGCTGCTTATGAGCCATTTGATAAGGATAGAGACGGCTGTTGTCAATGCAGTATCTAAGTATAACAATGGCCTTCTAAAAATCATTATGGCGAGAACTTCAAGAAGAAAAACACGACTACAGCTGAGAGATGATGACTCATATGCAAGTGGTGCACATTAGCTTCAGTAAGTTTTTGAAAGAAATTCAGTTAGATCAAACATTATCACTAAATCACAATTTAAATCACTGTAATTTGCTTTAAATTTTCATAAAATTATTGTTTCACTTGAGAGCAAAACACACCTTGAGGTTATTTCACTGAGATTCACTTTTTCACTTCTATTTGATGAAGAAAAAAAAAGTATTTCATGTATATTTGCACTAGATAAGGACTAAATGCTAAGTTTAATAAGAGTATTATTTCTTTCATTTTTTAGCTGTAACTTATCTAAAAACATTGTTATGGCTTGACGCAACACAACACTACTGAACTTAAAGGATCTCTGTATAATATTTCAAATACTTCTCAATTGCTGGTTATAATATGCTTTTTGAACTAATAATAGACACAGTAGAGGAGATAAGTAAAAAAAAATTGTTTTGTAAATTTTAATGTCAATTATCTCAAAATCAATTTTTTAATAATATTTAGGCACGGCACGTAGCTCTGCTTTGGAACGCTTTGACCAAATGAATGAGAATTTGGGGGAGATCTTCTTCACACATATTTATACTGATTAAATGCAGCAGATTATGAAAATAGACCCTCAATCAATTTTTACATATAGAAATATGTGATAAAATTTGGAAAAATCATTAAAAATTATTCAAAGATGTATATTAATGGAAGAATTCAACTTTTCCAATATCTACTTAATCAGTGTAAATACGTATAACGAAGATCTCCCTACGTGCCCTGAGGTGATATGCAACAATTGATACTTCAATCCAGTGGTTATTACAGACTTATAAATCGAAATAGAAGAGCCAGGGAGGTGCTAATATGTTGTTTGTATGTATATTTTTGAGGTATAAAGGTGTTTTTTATATAGATCAGAAAAAAATAATGACCTGACTAATTATACTAAATTCTATTTTTTCAGGCTTTAACTCAGGCTTGCCCCCTTAAGTTGAAAGCGATTTTCAAAATAACTAGCAGCACCATTTTATATAATGGTAATTTATGTTATTGAATTATGACAATTTTCTTTTAAAAGAATTACGACAATTATTGAATTATGACAATTTTCGTGCAGGACACGAAAGAGAACGCTAATCTGAGTAAGACCGCGTATAGTTTACTCAAAAACTTAAAAACTCGTAAAATCACAGCAGTTTGAAGATGAACTTGAAAAATAAAATTTGAAAGTTAGAATTTTATAAAAAATTGTTAACATTGCCAACTGGATGCAATTTTAGTGCAATCAAAAAATGAAAAAATTCGTGTCGAATCATTTTTAGAGAAGAAGAGCAATACTTTGATTCCAAAATGATCGGCGAGGTAGGTATACTCTAGCTGTTCAATTTGAGATGGATTCGAGCATACAGAAAAAAAGCGAAGGGGCTACTTTTTTTTAAAAAGTATTGCATTTATAACCACAAAGGTACACTGTAAGAGAATAGAAAAAAACTTTTTATATTAAATTTATTTATTTCCTTATTTATTTCCAGAAAATATTTAAATTACATTATAATATATTTAAATATAGTAAATTTACATAAGTAAGTAAATCCTACCGAGGTAAATAGTATTTACAAACTAAATAATATTACAAAACTACTTATATTCTTACAAACTAGTTAATGGTAAGTGCGTAGCGTTTGGATAACATCCCATAGAGATTTATTATAGTACATAACAGTTAAATAATTTTGTTAAATACATTTGATAAGATTCAATTGTTATATTAAATTTTGCATCGTAGATTTTGTGATAAACATTTTTAATTTTGTCTTTATTAATTGTCTACTTAATGTCATAACTTTGAGATCCTTAGCGAGCCCATTAAAGACCCTTATAGCTTTATCGTAACTATTTTTATCACTAATTCTTTTATCACATTTTGGTAGTTGAACTGATTTGTTTCTGGTCTTGCTCGCATTGTTTATATAATTATTTCTTAATGTAGTATAGTGAAAAGGTATTGCCTCTAACTGGAATAATTTTCTTATTTCAAGTAGTGGATTTATTTGGGAAAATTTATTTTTATTTATGATTTTCAGTATTTTGTTCTGTGTTGATTCTATTAGTTTCATGTTATTATCATATGCACGATCCCAGGAAATTACCCCATAATTAATTCAACTATGAAAGAAGGCATAATATATTACCGTTAATGTTTTTGTATCCATCATATTTTTTATCTGAGCCTAATTTTTTATTTTTTTAGGTATTTAGTTTTTTTAATAATATATTTTATGTGCTTATCCCATTTCATATTGTAGTCAAAATGCAGCCCTAAGTATTTATGACTTTCAACTCTTTTTATTAATTGCGTTCCTATTTTGATGTTTAGTGTGCTAGGAACACTATCATAGTAGTTTCCGAGAATCATATAAACCGTTTTATCTACATTTAGCAACAGTTTATTTTGTGCAAGCCATTTGGCCACATGATTCAGGTAAGCACACATTTTTTTCTGAACCGAGGACCACGTGTTGTCACTTGATATGATAACCGTGTCATCGGCATAGGACATGATTGTGTCATTTTGCATACCTCCTAGTAAGTCATTGACATAAAGTATAAAAGGTAATGGTCCTAATATAGTTCCTTGAGAAACACCCGTAATAATTTCTTTAATTTCACTTTTACAGTCTTGAATTTTAACTTTTTCCGCCTATCTGTGAGATGGCTAGTCATCAGTTTCAAGGCACTACCCCTTACGCCATATCTTTCAAGCTTATCTAAAAGAACTCTATGATTTACAGTGTCAAATGCTTTGGCTAAATCTAAAATAACAACCATTATTGGTTTACTTTTATCTAAATTTTTGTATATGATATTTGATATATAATTTAATGCCTCAGTAGTTCCTCTATTCTTAACGAAACCGTATTGTTTTCCTGATATTATTTTATGTTTTTCAAAAAAGTGGTACAATCTATTATAAATTATGTTTTTAAAAATTTTCGCAATGTTCGATATTAGAGAGATGGGTCTATAATTACTGATATAAGATTTTTCACCAGCCTTGTAGATAGGGACTACCTCAGCAGTCTTGAACGAGTCTAGCCAGATAGATTTCGCAATAGATAAATTAAAGATAAATTCCAAGGGGACACTTATATGTTCCAAAAGAATTTTTTGATGATTTAGTATTAATATTAGGGTTCCTATCTGGATGTTTCATGTTATTATTATTTATATTAGCAATTGAGCACTCAAATTTGGTCCTATTTCGCAGAAATAGGTATCCATAGCATTTACTATATCGGTTTTATTTTAAACTGTCACGGCATGCCGTACCGACGTCGGTAATTAGTAAGTTCCTGGTAGCGAACGCTAAAGGGCGCGTCGATGCAGAATTGGAGCTGCATCGGCGAGACGACGAGCGAGTCGGCGCGGGAGTGCGCCCGGTATCCATCTTGTTGTTATCGTTCGGAGAGAAACGCGCGCGGAAGTGAATTCGCGGAGAGATCGCGTTTCCCGCGATAAGTAGTGAAGTGTTTCACTGTTTCAACCTCAGGAATGCAGGCGTGATGCATCCTGAGGCTAATATCATTAATCGAGGGACGTATTATTCTGTACTTTTGACGGAAACACGAGAAGAACTCAGAGATAGGGCTACAGGCTAGGATCACCTGTCGCACTCTCAAACCAGCAACATCCTCATGCAGTAAGCCTGTTCGCCTGGCATGAGAGCAGCAGAGAATATCACGAGAGTTGATTGTACGAAGCCAGATGAGCAGCGAGGCTGTCCGCGACGAACCTAGGCCACACCGTATCAATGTAATCTAAAATAACGGTAAGCGTGCACGTATCATCCGCGCCGCGAGTAATTACGTGTAACCGCTCATCCAGGTTCGTCGCACCTGGACAGTAGCTTCGATTAGGCGTTATTATGCGGAGAGAGCGAGCGCAGAGAGCACAGGTCCGCGACTTATTTTGTAGAAGGTCACCGGCAAGGTTTGGCTTGCCGGCAGTTCGTAACTGGCCAATGCGCGTAAGAAGTGCGCAGACGACACAGCGTAGTAGCCTGATCTCTCTCGCGCTAGGTTAAGTGTGTGTGTGTGTGTGTGTGTGTGTGTGTGTGTGTGTGTGTGTGTGTGTGTGTGTCGCGCAGCGAGCGCGACCGTTCTCATCACTCACGTATTCGACAATGTACGCGCGGCGTATGATACCGCGCGTGCGCGGCGTATATTACCGCGAGCGTGACGTCAGCCTCCGAGATAGCTGACGTCTGATTATATGTGCTGGCGCACCGTTAGGTAGAATCTAACCATGTTTTAACGTAATCATTTTATTATACAGACTTTTAATCATCATTTAACTTCATCATCTTTTATTTAATAAACAATAGTCCTTTATTATTAACTTCAACTGCTCGAGTTATTATTTCGCGACCTTAGTCATTCCCCGCTCCCCGCCGCCTCCGCGGTCGTTACGTAAGAGAAAACGTATCGTTTCATCTGAGCAGCCGGCACACGAACCAGTGAACGAGAGGAGAGTTCGAGTCACTGGTGAGAAACAAAGCGCAAGTCTTCGACTTTCGTGTTGCACGGTAAGTCACCAGGTTAGGTTAACATTGCACGCTGTTGAAGCGTCTGTTATCTAATCTGGCTACTCAATCTCTGGAAGTTGAACCGAGAGATACGGAATTAAACCGCTGAGGTACGCAGGTGAAACGTGCCTTAGCCCAGAAAATCCACCCCGTGACAAAACATATAAAAGTAAATTTATTTGACAATTCATTATTATTTTAGGCCATGAAACAACAATGATGTTTCTGGTGGGGGTGATTTCTCCAGCTGATATGAAACTAAAAATTCAAAAAGATTTTTAATCTGTGTAAGTATTGCTATATGCCTTGCCCAAACTAGAATTATTATTTTATATTGCAAATTAACAAAATGGCGTCCTTTTTGCAAAAGTGTTTAAAAAAACGTTTTTTCTTCTCTACGTATCTCGGGAAAAATATGTTAAAATTAATATTCTTTCGTCATACGTGTCCGTAAATTACGTACTTTACGGACACTTCGGAATGGTCGCATCGGAATGCTACTAAAATGGACAGAATATACCGATAATGAAAGAAAAAGCGAACCCAAAAGTAAGCGAAAATTACATATCAAACAACAAAACCCAAAAGTAAGCGAAAATTACATATCAAACAACAAAACATGGAAAGAGAGTGAGAAAACGAAAGATGAATGTAGCATGGTCAAAAAGAAGACATATAGAAAAGAGGAGGTAAGAATAATGCGCAACAGAGTCAGGGTAAGCAAAGGAGCATGAATCTTCGATGAAGAAAAAGGAGAAATAAAGGTTTTAATACCAAATACAAAAAAGCAAGAGAGAACGACACAAGAGAGCAAAGACAAATACTAACAACAGACATCATATTCTGGAATGTAGGAAGCCACTCTGAACTAAGTAAAAATACATGGAAAAAAACTAAAAAAATACGATATAATTGGACGTACAGAAACATGGCTAGAAGAGAAGGACGAAAACAGATAGACAACCGTCTAAAAGAATACAGAAACAGAAAAATTGCGGGAACAAGAATAAAGAATAATCGCTACCAAAATAATCGCTCGAGGCTTCCTCAAATTAATGCATTGATTTCGTTTGTTAATTTTTAATGTTAACAATGAGAAATTTGAAAATATTGAAAAAAGAATAAAAAATTCTCACTTTTAATATCTCTGAAATTCGTGAAAAACCAGAAAAATTCATCCAACAAATATCCAAACTCTACCTCTCCAAACATTTAAAATCAATTAAGCCAATTTATCTCCAGATGTGGGGCAAAAAAGAAAATCACTTTTTAAAATATCTAAATTTTAAATATCAAATACCTTCAAAAGTAATCACGTTATCTTGATAAAATTTTACACATATATGACGTAAATCACATTGTAAAGGTTTTGAAGTTAATGGGAGCTTCCAGAGAGCTAATAATTAATTCTCGAGCATGAGTTAACCGTTTAGATGTGAACCGCTTGTGGGAGGGCGGTGAAATGAAGATCGCGAGGGGATAAAATAGAAATAAGTGGCTTTATTGTAGGAAAGACAATAGTAACAAGCGTAGATAGTATGCCGAACGTCAGGTTGCGGGTGAGAAACAAGTGCAAGAGAGACATTGAGTGAGAGGTAGAACTTTCAAGTTACCGGAACGTGTCGCTCGCTCATACCCTCAGCGGTTCTCGCTACGCGTTCCGGTCCGGTCCGGTCTCTCTCTCTCTCTCTCTCTCTCTCTCTCTCTCTCTCTCTCTCTCTCTCTCTCTCTCTCTCTCTCTCTCTCTCTCTCTCTCTCTCTCTCTCTCTCTCTCTCTCTCTCTCTCTCTCTCTCTCTCTCTCTCTCTCTCTCTCTCTCTCTCTCTCTCTCTCTCTCTCTCTCTCTCTCTCTCTCACCTTGACACTCATGGCGAAGCGCTTATGCTCTTTCGGTTCTGGACCTGTAACAACCTATAAACTACAGAATAATATGTTGTAATAGTGAGGTGAGAGCGATGTAACTGAGGTTCGCTCCTCGTTATACACTTCTCCTCCAGACGCTGGTACGCCCCGGCGTTTCAGCTCTGACCCAAACTTCTCTCTCTCACCGTTTTAAAGTATTGCATCTTAATAACTATATGTTGGGGGTAAAATAAGGTAGGCAACTACAATTTACATGAGAAAAAATATTGTGGTGCTACTTGCTCCGTCCTTTATTAAGGATGAACTACGCTACAAAATTTCGATGATGCGCATCTCGGCTTAATCGCAATTAATATAATAAAAAAAAATGCTACGCCTCAGTGGCGTGATCAGAATAAGAAGCAAACGTTAGTGCGCCTCTGCGGCTTAATAGCAGTATAAACAAAAAAAATATCTCTATCGCCTTAATGGCGTAATCGCTTGAACAAAAAAGGAATTGTCGATTCGTCTCCTCGTCGTAGTGTTAACAAAAAATATCGCCTGAATGGCGTAATCGCGTTAATAACAAACAAAAACAAATTATTTTGTCGATTCGTGTTTTGGGCGCAATCGTATAAAAATAAATCGCCTTTATGGCGTACTCGCTCGATCGAAGGTGTTTTCCATGTGTGGCCGTTCGGTAGCGGGTACATAGAGGCGTAGCGCTAATCCCCCGCCCCCGTCTATTTCCTGGTGTAAACGGAGTGGTTGGCCCTATTCGGGCACTCGCGACCCCATACAACGACCTATAAGCCGCAAATAAAACAACTAATTCGGGATGCAAAGGGCGACAGTGCATCCTCTCTGCGTCGGAGAGATCCACCGAGCTCCTCTCTTTGCCGCGAGGCTGGCCTTTTGGCTTTGCCTAATGACGCATGCGCTGCAGTTCGGCAGCCTGCCTTCCATTCTCGCGCTGAAAACCTTCTCCCTGGCTCCGTGCTCTTCTTTAGCGCCGTGTCGTGCCTCATTTAGGCGTCGTATCTCCGCGGCGGCGGCCTTGTCGGCGGAGTCCTGCTCCTTTATAATGGGGGGGAAGGCGACTGCTTGCGCGTACCCCGCCTCACAGTGGCATTCCACGAAAGTGTCAAGCGGCGCGAAGACCTCCACTTCGAGCCCAGAAGCTCATCGTCTGGCCACTCTTGCCTCTCCAAACTGCGAGTGCACCTCTGGCCACTCTTCCTCAGACGACCGGTGCATGAGTGCCAGGGGGTCGCCGTCGTGTCCGCTCACTTCGAGGTCAAACATGGCCTTTTTTCGAGTGCGGCGGCTCTCGCGACCGTGTTTGAGGAGCCCGGTTGATCTTGGTCGGCGACGTGGAGACGTCACAGAATGACGGACAATTGGACCGTCTCTAGACGCTTTTCCGCTCTCTCCTTTGGAGCTGTGGTGTTTGCGGCTCTGGTTGCTTCGGCGACTGGCTGTGTCTCACTGATGGTGGTGGTCATCGTGGCGGGCGCTTCCTTCGCCGGCAGGTCTATGACCACCTCAGCCATCTCCTCAGCGATCCGCTCTGCCGTGGTATTCATCGTGTACCTGATAATGGAGAGCAGCATTTTAGTATGGTGTTAGGTGAGGTATGGTTTTATGAAATGTTCTATAATTTAATAATAAAAAGAATGTTCACATTTTGCAAGAAAGAGTTTTGCAGTGTTAGCGGATCGCGTACATCTAGGCGATAGTGAGACTGGAGGCGCTAGGGAATTTTTCGAGCCCTTTGGCCTGCCCCGCTTTTTCACTACTACCTCTTCGCTTGTCAGTCTTGTCTCTTCGTCTGTCGGCAGTTTCACTACGCGCTCTATTCTTTTCACGCTCGGTTCAGTTTATGATCACTCTAGTCTTGCGCGGCCGCCCGCTTGGTTATGAGTTACCGCAGCTGGGAATTCTACGAATATCCACTCCTTCCATCTACCCCGAAACACGTTTGAACTGTCAAAACATCAAATCAGTTAAAAAAACCACGCTTCATTATTCTTACTTTTCAGACGAATAGAAAATCTCAGAGGCAGGTAAACGCGAGTCAGTTCGATCATTGTCACTTGAGTAATGTTAAACTCTTTTAAAATTCACAATGTTACCCGTATGGAAATTTAAATTTGAATATAGATCGTAACCAGTATGCCGTACTGTATGATATGTATGCAAATTTTCAAAGTGGTTATTATGAAAAAAATTCTGAACCTCTTTTGCATAAAGTAGATTTTATAAAATACTTACCTTTGATAGTGATCGATTGTTCAAATCAAAACGAATCTTTGAAAAACGCTCCCGCAGACGTGCGTTTAGAATTTGTAACGGGAAATAATTTTCCAGCTGGATTATCGGCATATTGTCTCATTCTGCACGACGGTACGGTTTAGTATAGTACGGTCAGTGGTCACGTGAAGAAGCTTATATAAAAATGAAATACGTAGTCGATATGTAGGGCTTCGAACAGCCAGGTAATAATTTCGTTTTGAAAGAACTGGCAATAGTTTCGTTGAGCGAACTTCGCAGTTCCGCAGCCTGCCTTTCTAACGCTCAACTTCTAATTTTTTTATTCAAGGAACCTTTTCCTTGCAAATGACTCACCAATATGTACAAGGGAGAAAATACTTGGCTGAACCAGTTCTATCACAGTATTTCTCGCAAGTTAGGCGACCGTCCCTACATCGATATCGGAAGTGTTCTTCGAGAATGTTAGCATGATGCTACTAAGGTACTCGCTATGGACTCCATCAAGAAAAAATGGCTCGAACGTTTTAGATTCAACGTTTATGACGTAATGGAGCTGAGATTTCTACCGCTAGACAGGATCAAACTTCTAACAGTTTGCCCGAACCACGAGGGCGTCTATAAAACCAGCTGTGCTGGTGCATAACGTCAAACTTCTGAAAAATTTCTATGAAAATTACGCGAAAGAGACATCTATGGATTGGGAGTAGATGCTTCATTCGTATCCCAGACGTCAAACAAGATGGGTCAAAGCTCAAGTTCAATCGCCTATTTCTTTTCCTATACAGGAGAAAAAGAGGATTAGAAATGGAAAAAATATTTCAAACGTACTCCACAAATACGAATTCTTTGCCCGAACGTGATAATTATAAACGATTATAGTAGTCAAAATTTTTTTACTCCGACACGCCTTGTGTGAAAAGTAATTCTTTCGGTCTAGTTTTTATTAGAGACATCGCAGCATTTTCGTCGAAGGGACTGAGAGTAATAGTTGACAGACCCCCATGAAGCTACGCGTCTAAAATCGAACATCATTGTCGTCTGGCCGACGTTATTATCCCATGACCGTAGCTTCTTTGTCCAGTACAACGCCGTGCCGCGTTCAGCTGTGGCAGTATTCGACGGCGGCAGTGCACCCACGTGCGCCACAATTAGCAGCAGCAACTTCGTTAGTGACAGGACCCACTGCGCGCCGTCCTAGCGGCTGTTTCGTCAGCCCAACGCGACCTTACGTACCGCATTCCACAGCATCAGCTTCATCAGTGGCAGTACACCCATTCGCGCCGCCTTCAGCAGCATCAGCTTCATCAGCGGCAGCGCAACCATGCGCGCCGCATACAACATCATCATCTTTGTTGACCGCAGTGTGATCTCGTGCGCCGTGTATAGCAACAGCAGCAACTTCATCAGCGGCAGCGCACCCATGCGCGCCGGCCAGCAGAATTGTCTTCGTCAGCAGCAGCGCACGCCTGCGCGCCGCCTTCAGCAGTAGCAGTTTTGTCAGTGCAGCTCGACCGAGTTCAACAGTAGCAGCTTCGGCGGTACAGTGCGACCTCATGCACCGCATTCTATACAGCATCAGCTTCATCTGCGGCGGCGTATCTTCGCTCATGATTTTCTAGAACAGCGCCTTCTGCGACGCCAATGCGACAAAAAGCACTGCTCTCTGTTGTTACAGTTTCTCCGGTGACAGCAGAGTCAAGGGCGCCGTATGATAAAGTAGCAGCGTATCTTATTAACACGCGGATTTCTTAACCTGCAGCATATGGTGGCACGTTCTCATATAAGTAGTGCGATATTACCTTAGTGATAGGACACGAAATCGGGAACCTGAAGCCTCTTCCGTCGTATATTTGTCACACGACTTATATTTATTTCATAATTATCAAATTTGTGGTATAATAGAATAGAATAGTCATTCATTGTAAATAAATAGCATTTACAAACGGTATATTAAAACATTTGTGAATAAATCGTGTATAAATATAAATACAAATTAATCGTGCATATAATACAATAAAATAAAATCTATAAAATACAATACGAATTTGCTCGCGAGGTGCTCCCTCTCACAGCAGTTTTGAACCTGCTATGCGACGGAAGATTTCTAATCTCAGCAGGCAGAGAATTCAATAGGTGCGTACCTCTCACATTGAAAGATTATATTCCAGTTTCAGTACGCATCGGTGGTGCTGTCAATTCTTTAATTTCGCCCCTAGTTGCAATCCTAGGCACGTACCTGGAGAAGAGACACTCCGGATAGTCCGGGGTACGCATACGCAAGATTTTGTACATCAGTACCGACATGAAATATTGTCTCCTTGTATCTGTGCGTAGCCAACCCAGAGCCGTTCTTACACCTAACACATATCTGACACATGAATTTTGAAGTTTTTGTAACCTGTATCGTAGTTCTTAAGATGCATCAAGGAAAACCATCTAGATGAGGGAACAGAAACGCCGCTGCTAGTTGTTTACGCAGAGTCTCGGTGGTGTACTGACGGAAAAAGCGTAGACTAAACATTACGCGATTAAATTTCTTATCAATATGATATATATGTGCTTTCCATGAAAGCTTTGTGTCTAGCACAGCACCAAGACTGGTAACGGTGTCGAAGAATGGGATGCAGGTACCACCTCTAAGGCTGAACATGATCGGATCATCACTTGAATAAAAGTTATTGATAAAACAATTTTTACCGCATATAATCGCTTTCGTTTTTGCTTTATTCAATTTAAGAGAGGCACCCTAGGCACCCTCAGCCCACGTCGATACCGCCTCTACTGCTCGCTGCAGCACTGCAATGCCCACATCTACACTATCTCGAGGAACCTGGACATAAACTTGTAAATCATCAGCATATAGGATGTGCTTGATGCTTCTCGGGTTGAGGATGTCACGTATGTTATTTATGTGCAGCCAAAACAACAGGGATCCCAGAACCAACCCCTGTGGTACTTCGAGGTCAGTGTGTAATCAAGAAGATGATCCTTGGGAATTCGTGCATACACATTGCTGCCTACCTGAAATATAGGAGTGAATTCATAAAAGAGCGATTCTGGAGAATCCCATCAATCTCAGCCTTTCGAGAAAATGAGAGGGAGAGATTGTGTTGAATGCCTTACTAAAGCCGAATAGTACCAGTATCGTGACGTATTTTTTTTCAAGTCCTTGCCGAATATCCTCCGTTAGTTTGAGTAACGCTGTCTGGGTGGAGTGATGTATTTTGAAACCCGTATGCAGAGGATCAAGGATTTTGTTGGTTATAAGAAACTCTTGCATTTGGTCTAGAGCTATCTTCTCCAAGACCTTTGAAAGAAAGCATAAAATCGAGATCGGCCTAAATTCTGATGGACTTTTAGGTGCAGAGCAACTGTATTAACGGTGTTATACGCGCCTTCTTCCAAAGGTCCGGAAAAACTCCCTGTGCAAATGAACAGTTGAATAGTCGCACAAGATGTTCTCCGATTATGGGGAGAACCTTAGCTACAACGCTTTGAGGAATGCCATCCTTCCCAGGAGCCTGAGACGAAAAATGAGAGATTGCAAGAATAAAGTCTGCCAAACCAACCTCATTGAATCTAAAACTCTCAGAATTTGCAGTATACAAGATATTCTTGCGATCCCCATAAATGTCCTGGGGTGAGATTGACACGCCAGCAAATTGCTGATTCAGCTCATCAGGCGCGAAGCCATTCAAATCCCCATTTGGTCTGGACAGCAGCCCTAGGTCTTTCAGTTACTTCCAAACATTAGCATTAGCAAAAGCCTCCGACAATCGATTGTTGTAGTAAGATGTCCCGGCTTCTGTCAATTTTTCGTCAATAGTTCGTCAGAGTCCCAGAAACTGCTCAAGATAAATAATCTTTCCTGCCCTCTTATAACGTTAGTAAGTAGCGTCACGTTTTTGCTGCATCCTGGTTAGATCTGCTCCAATCCATAGCTGGTCCAATTTGGCTTTAGCATTTTAACGGGAGCAAGTTCATGGATTGCTTTCGTAAGATTGTCACAGAGATAAACAAGTGCAGTCTCAGTATCGGTATTAACAGTATTTGTAAATGGCGATCAGTCGCAAGAAGAGAGAAATTCAGCCACTGCAGATGGAGTAATTTCTCTATAGTTTCTGTATTCAATAAGTTCCAAACTTTCTTGTGGATGTATTACCCATGGAAGAGAAATATCTATTATGATGTGACGGTTGAAATAGGTCGTCGGGATGTTGCGTGCGTCATGTATCGTGCCATTTTCGTCGGCAAGAATTATGTCGAACCATACATGAGATTTTCAGGTGTGATTCGTAGCACCATGCTGAGCCAACTATAAAGATAATTCTACAGACAACTTATGAACATAGTTTGCCTCACAATCATCTTGCAGGAGGTTGGCATTCAGATCACCCATTATAGTATTTCTAGAATAACTACTGCAATGAAATTTCAATTTATCAGGGAAATCGGTGTTCTTTATAAAGGGTATATTAGGAGGTCTGTATATGACAGAAATCAGCATAGGCTCAGTGCTCCCGTTTTCGAGGGAACAGAAAATGTATTCTGGCTTCCCTGGGTTATCGCATACGTGCGTGTCAGGCGATTCTAAAATCTCACATGAGAAGTTGCTCCGGAAATAAAGGGCAACTCCTCCCCCACATAGATTTCCATCCTGTCTAAAAAATTTGAACCCTTCGATCTGAGTGACATCATCCGCAACAGATGGATCAAACCTGGTCTCCATAACACCAAATAAGTGATAAGTCGGGTTGTCACATAGAAAAATACAAATTTGATTAATGTGTATCTTTAAGGAAGTCGCATTAATGAAAAATGCTCTCAGCACTCCCCGATTTCTCTTGCGACTTCCAGTGGAGACTTGGTTTAGTCATATGGGCGATGCTACTCTTTGCTTCGACTTTTTACAAGTGTTTCTATTCTTTTTTTTACTTTTACTTTCAATATTGCTCTTACTTTTATTTTTATTTCGTTTCTGTTTGATTTCGAGGACAATGTTATTATTCCCTTCGTCGCCAATCGAATCATTAATATCACTAAAAGTTATTGTTTTCATATAAATAGATATGTACGCTTACTTAGATTCTCAGTAAAGTAAATATATATAATACGATTAGCTGAACGACGGCATATCCGGGATGGATCACAATTAATTGAAGCTCCGTATAGATGAATAATAATTTCTTGAGCGTCGGTATGGTCGGGATGGATCACAATCTCCGAATTTTTAACGTTTTTATTTATCAGCAACAGATCCACCACGCGAGTACGCAACGGATCGAGCTACGAGAACTATTTAAATAGAAGTGGAAGATTAAACTGAATCTCGGCAGCCGGGCTATCACTGGGGCGTCGCCTGGCTAACGGAGAATCTGTGAAGCTCGGAGAGACCAGGTCAGTGGTAGTTCGTGATGCCCAGGAACCGGGATCGTTATGGCAGTGAAGGTCCAAGGATGCTGACAAGATTGCGACCTCGATAAGAAAAATGGGGTCTCGTAGTTTTAAGCCATTTTTTCTCTGATATTCAGTGAGGGGGAGTTTACTTCTTAACTTTGTCCAGTATCGATGTATCAGCCATCTTTCCTTTATAAATTTTGTTTCAAAATAATAGTTTAAGTAAAATGAAATTTTTATATTTTAGGAGTGTGAATGAGATAATGAATGTGAGTATAAAAGAAATAGATACATGATGTAATGAAAGTTTTTAGATGTTTTTAAAGGAGATTTTATAACAAAAGTATTGAGTTGGAAAATTTTTTTAAATAGTTCAGAGTTAATACCCTATTAATAAAAAAATTGTTCTGATTATAGACGATTACGGATCTTCTTCACTTGTTTAAAACAATTGTTTCTATTTGAATTTTGGATATTCTTGTCTAATGTTGTTGCTATCATCTTTTGAATTTATAGTTATAACTCATAGATTTTCTCAACAAGAAGTTTTCTTCTCAAAATTTGAAGATCGGTCAGGCGCAGGGAGAATGGAAGAGTCGCCCTGTCGCTGATAGGCTAATGATGAAGTACGAGATCCCAGTGAAAATTATATGTTTAGGAATGTCTCAATTACATAGAAAATAAGAAATTATAAACTGTTTCCTTTTTAATCCACCGGTTTATCAGCTGAGAGACAAGTGAGTTTACTTAAGGGGGTCGGACACCTTTAAAATGACGAAAAATCAATTTCTTTTTATTACATTAAAACACTTGTAGAATATGTCCCAATTAATTTTACAGCATTGTCTATTTTTGTTTTAAGAATATACACAAAACACTGATAAAGCTTTTCATTTGTTTTTTGTTCAAATTACATTTTTCCCCTTGTATGTATATTTGTATAATCATATATTATTTCTAATCAAATTATTGCATCAAATGGCATTGATACTACCGAACAGGTGGAAATTTTGTTAAGGTGATGTGAAATACCGACATAATTTTCAAACATGGATATCTCATGAAAATACCAATAGAATCGTCCAAAAAAAATCTGAGTATAGTATTAACATATGCGGAGCGCTTGACGTTCGTGTTTTTCCAAAAAAATGATAAGAATTTATTAAATTAAATAAAAACCGTACTGTCGGTAAGTAGGAATCTGCAATTAAGCTACTTTTCAAACATGGATATCTCACGAAAATACCAATAGAATCACCCAATAAAAAATCTGAATATAGTGTTTACATGTACGAAGCGCTTGACGTTCGTTTTTTTCCAAATAAACGTTTAAATGTTGATTTAAAAAATATTGAAATTCACGGTTTCACATGGCCTTAAGGTTGTAAATAACAAAACACCATTTAATAAATTACGACGTTTCGAGCATTTTATTAATATGCTCCTCTTCAGGTATAAGAGTATTGTTAGAAATACGAAGTCAAAACATGTTGCGCGGGAAACTACCCGCTCGTCAATGAATGAATATATTATTTCTAATAATTTTTTTTTTTCATTTCGCTGTTTTTAATGTATTTAAAATTCTCACTCTACATATCTATGTATACTTTAAAAGATTCAAAAATAATATTTTAAACATTAATATAAAGATAAAAACTAAATAATATAATTTATGGAAGGTATTTTTGACAAAAATAAAAATTTGAATTTAAAACTTACAGCAGTTAAGTTGGCATCGTAACAACCTGACTTATCACCGACAGCCTCTCACAGCTCACTCCTTTATTGTAACAGAGCTGATTTTAACCTATGTAAAAGTCCGCAAGCAATGTAAACATGTACAGCTGTCACTTCATATAAACAATGTGATATCAGCATCAGCACGTTTTTATACAAAGTGTTGTTCTTAATTTTCAGTGTTTCCAACGGATTTGGGAGTAATCATCTAGTGTATTATAATACATAAAGGTATTTTAAATAAATTTTTAAAAGTGTTTGAATAATACGAGTGACAGTTGAATTAAAGTTTTAGAAATAGCTTTTTAGTACTTGCACTTTTATTGGAAACTTTATACTTAAAATAACAGGGATTGATACTAAAGAAAAATTAAGTATAGACTTAATTTTTCTTTAGTATCAATCCCTGTTATTTTAAGTATAAAGTTTCCAATAAAAGTGCAAGTACTAAAAAGCTATTTCTAAAACTTTAATTCAACTGTCACTCGTATTATTCAAACACTTTTAAAAATTTATTTAAAATACCTTTATGTATTATAATACACTAGATGATTACTCCCAAATCCGTTGGAAACACTGAAAATTAAGAACAACACTTTGTATAAAAACGTGCTGATGCTGATATCACAGTATAGACTGACTATTACAAAAAACATTTAGTGTACAGATTTAAATCAACTATTAAAGGAAGCGAAAGATATGCTATTGTGCAGAAAAATGTTATGGAACCTTCGCTTCTACCAGAAAGCTACCATTATCAACCATCGCCTGAATCTCACTATGATGTAATTGACATTTTATTTTCTGAAGTCAAAACAATTATGCATTGCAATAAATATGTATCAGTCGTATTCTCTTTATTAAGTAATAATATTATATGTGAAAAAGAATAATGAAGGACAAGTAAAGAAGTTCATCCTATTAGGCATTAAAAGAAGATCAATGTAGGAGTGTTGCTACTATAAACATTTTTTTTAAGAATTTGACTATGGCTATCTGGCTTCATAACATTCATGAAGGATTTTGGATTTCTCAACACGTTCTTTTTTTACCTCAGTATATAAGAATCTAATATATGATAAAGATTATAAAAACATACAAATTTAGAGGCACCAAAGGATCTACATGTTAAACTACTTAACAAACTTGACTGACTGATGTGGATATGACTGTTACGCGTGCTCATAGCTTACAAGTCTGATGAACCGTATACAGAGGCACCAGAATATTTGTTCTAAATGTAAAATATTTTGAGCTAAAAACAATACTTTTTTGTATTTCAGGGCAGAGATTGAGTTAAGAAATAAAGAGAAGAAATAAAGAAGTATTTTAGTAATTTTATCTTTAAAGCTGTTTTCTACATAAGGTAAAATTTTGAGCTCTGCCGTCGACTCCAGATTCAGAAACTGCATATATTTTAATGGGAGAGGTCCTAAAATGTTGGTATTTTATATGTCTATTGACTGAAGAGTTGTATGTATCCAATTTACTTGATTAAATAATTTTTGACTGTAAAAAATTATTTAATCAAATAAATTGGATATGTACAACTATTTCAGTCAATAGTCATATAAAATACCAAAATTTTAGGACCTCTCCCATTAAAATATATGCAGTTCCTGAATCTGGAGTCGACGGCAGAGCAAAAATTTTGAAATGGCCATATATTTGGTTAAAATCGTTAAAATTTTTTTTTTTGGGGTCTCATTTTATCACAAATTGAAAATATTTTCAGGATATTTCTTTTACATATTTCTAATTATGAAAATTTATTTTTTTCCCTAAAATGTAACAAATTATTTGTGTACTTGTTAAGCTTTAAAGATTCGAACATTATTATTATTTAGGAAGTAAAAAAGGCACATGTTATTTAAAGCATTACTACATAATTATCAGTGAATTATTTAAATGAAAAACAATAATAAGAAAAAAAGGCTAAAAAAATTAAAACGAGAGAAATAAGTTCAGAGTTGTAGAATTACATTTTCTACAGTGATTGACACATTTAGTCCAAAAATAGTGCCGATGAAAAAGAGATAAGCAAACAGCTATCGCGAATTCCTATCATAAGGGTACTCTGTAACGAACCACGTAAAGTTAGACTACTAGATTAAAGATTTGTTTTGGTAGAAAACTCCGAAGTTTTGTATGGGGGAGTACGTTACGGATACACGATAATTATAAATACTCAGGATTTTACAAAATAGAATTTATATAAATTCATCATTCATGATTGTATACATATATTTCGATTCATTCGAAAAATATGTAAAAACCGATGCTTGGAAGAAGTTAAGTTGTTGATTTGCCGTTAGTGACCAGTCTTTTGCGTTTTGAATAAGGTGCTGATTAATCGTCGTTGCAATACATGAAATTGTGGAATATTCTGTGTTTATTATCAAGGAGCGCGGTTGCGCTCCGAAGGCAACTATAGAAGAAGCTTGAAGGAGCGACCGGTGTTAAATAAACATTGAAATGGGTGTGCGAGAAATTGAATGCGCCTATACACGTCTGCATTAGTTTAAACTATATAACATATTACTCTCAATCGAATGCCATTTCATTGCTCTACTCAAATCAAAAGATTTTATTTAAAAAGATTATCTCGTTCACAAGATATACACAGCTGAATTATTTTATATGCTGTTCCCTTTCCGAACTTTTCTTCTTCTTATTCCGATATCCGGTTTGCAGCTCTTACGATTCTTCCGGTTTTCGTCAATCTTACGCTTATATATCTAAATATATTTATAATATATATATATAGTTATAGCATATGAGTGATTCTGCCATAATTTCCCCAGATTAGGTCTAACTTTTTTTTTTCAAAACCAACTTTTTATAGGCATTTTGAGGTTTTATCTACTCATTATAACATTTAAAATAATACCCAGAACGAATCCACTACAAAATATTCCGGCTATAGTTTACGTAACATTTTGTGATCTTGGTAGAGGACTGAACTGACCATTATTGTAAAAAATTCTCGAAATTAATTCTAAAATATGTAATACGATAAAAAAATTCGGTAAAACAATTTCGAATAAGTGCTTGAAAAATAATATTTAATATAACCAAATTAATTAATAGTATCAAATTCCGTAATAATATTAAGAGTAATTGTGGTGGAAAAAATGTTTGTGCCGTAGAGTGCTAAAGTGTGTGAAACTGTGCAAATATATGCCAAAGTGTGTGAAACTGTGCAAATATATGCCAAAGTATGTCAAACTATGCGCAACTGTGCAAAAGTGTGCTCTAGCAGGTAGATTTCGGACATTTTATACAGGTTTAGCATAGATTGGCACACTTTTGCACGTTTTATCACACTTTGGCTCAGTTTAGCACAAAAAGCTTTTAGCCATTAAAAATAAATTTAGCTTGATTATTTGACACAGTTGTGCACAGTTTAAGACACTTTGTCATACTTCGGCACAGTTGAGCACAGTTTGGCATAACGCTAGCACGCCTTAACACAAATTATTGTTAAATTTTTAAATAAACAACCATCATTTATTATTAACAATATTAAATCTGTTATTCAACCGTTTATAGTCATTAGACTCAAGAATTATTAATTTTTGAAAATCAATTGAGTTTATCTATAGTCAAGTGTGTCCATTTATTTCTAATTGTGATTACCTATACTTAAATATTCAAAATTATTGTTAATAATAAATTATTTATATATTTTTACTTATATTGTTTTAATAAGTGAACAATATTTTGTGTGCTTAACTGTGCCAAATTCTGTGAATCTGTGCAAAAACTGTGCAAAACTGTGCCACAGTGTGTCAAACTGTGCACTACTGTGCCTGTGCCTAATAATAAATAATGGGGGAGGGAGGGTGGGGGAAGAGAGGGAGAGAGAGAGAGAGAGAGAGAGAATATAATAAAACGAACAACAATTGTAATTATAAAATAACCTCGAAATGTGCAATGGTTAAATAAAAGAAACTGAGTCAAAATTAAGTTTAGCAGGGAGAATTACTGTATATGGAGACTTAAACTGTATTGATGATAGTCATTCCTACAAACGCGAGTGTAATATGACAGAATGAAATATTTTCAAATTTTGAATAAGTTTTTTTATCACTATCCAAATTTGTATACATTTTATTGTTGGTGGTATAGCATGCTTCTGGATGTTAGATGCAATTTTGGAATATACTACTACTGGACGAATTCCATCTGTCTTTATAGAGGAAGAAAATAGGATCAAAAACAAAAAAAAATATTATGGCATTAGATGCAACAGCCCTTCCCAAACGCATGGAAGATAGCCACTTCAATTGTCATAGTAAAGTGTTAGAACCACCTCGTTCAGACAAAGTTTATCGAATACTCCCTTTGTATCCAATTTCAATTTTGGCTTCACAAGATCAGCAGTTAGCGAAACTGCACCAGAGTTTATAAACAACTGCCTGAAGAAATGGAAATCTAATAGCGTCATCTACAAGAAAATAACGTAGAAATATCCTGATTTGATTCTTCAATGTGTATGCAAGATCCAAATGATTCTCAAAATGTAACGAAAGCTGTTAGGAAGCACCAACTAAGATGTTTATTTAGACAGTATTGCACTCAAAGTACGAAAAAAGTATTATGTTGTGAAGTAAGTTCTTCAAAATAAGAAAATAAAATTGTGATTTTAATAGATCATCTATCTAGTTGAAAATTATATTGATAACAAATAACGTAGGGATTATTAAAAAATGACATCTAATCAGTGTTTTGTGTAATAAATAAAATAAAATACCGGTATGGTCTGTTGCATGAAGTGTTTATAATCATACAACTTCTACTTAAAATCAGTTTGAAATGTTTTCAGGATAGCTCAACAAATAATTACGTCTTATGAGGTCCATAAACTTCATAATTCTTTTGAATAGAAGAAAATGATACTATATAATTTATGACACTTATTTGAAATATTGGTCCGAGCCTTAGTTTAAAAAGCATCTGTCATCTTCAGGAAACTTAGTCGATATCAGTGCTGTGCTGTTGTACATATTTACTCAAGCACCAATTAAACCATTATGTCAATTGAAAAAAGCAAAAATCATGTGTTATTGTGAAAATTTAACGAATAGGAGTTCTCAGTTAATCTAATTTATGATTTTCTCACGGTAGAAGAAGTCAAAATGTTTCAGAGAAGTTCTTAGTAAATATTTTTCTAGACAAGATTACGATGATAATTTAAAAAAGTTTTATCTATACAAGAATATCAAGAAAGCTTTTATTCTCAGTGATGTTTAGTTCATAAACTGGTTGTATTTTTTTACAAGATTATGTGTGGCAATGCTGGGTTATTAATTTAAGTAGTTTCAATCAATAATAATTTCAAGAACTTATATATCGCTACTATAAAAGAATATCGAGATTTTTTATTTACAAGTAAAACATAAACTTTGCCATTCGTCCACATGACCTACAGAAAATAGAAAATAGATCTAAAATAGTTGATAATAAGATATTATTACTATTATATTTAGAAAATTTACTCACATGGCAACAAATAATATTAGTCTGTGCTTTTTCTGAAACATTTTTGTAGCTCCTGTAAATACAAATTTTCACCATCACTTTTATGGATTTTTCTCTCATCACGTTAATTTGGATTTTATACTAATGCTCTTTGTCCATATGTTGGCAGCAGAAATATTATAAACAACATTTATAAATATATATATATACCTATATATATATATATATACTGTAACGCGTGCGCGAGTTAGGTAATATATGTATACTGTAACGCGTGCGCGAGTTAGGTAATTCGAGATTCGAATTACCCGCGCCGAGCAGGCATGCTCACCGGGGGCGCGAGCGCGCGAGCATCCTGACCGGATTAGAACGGTCTCGCGACGCGTAATATGCCTGTCGCGTACCCGCGAAGCTGCTACGGCTTTATGCGAGTCACGGCAGCCATCTTCGTGTCTGCCATCGCGCCGTAAGCATTCTCCAGCGTGTCTCTCTAAAAGTTATTGAGTTCGCGTCGTATAGTTTTATATATAGCTTTACAGCGTGTAGAATGGAGGCGCCGACTAGCGAGCGAGCGAAAGAGAGAGAGAGAGAGAGAGAGCGATACCGCGTCGCGTGTGCCACGAGCAGAACGAGGGACAGCGAGCGAGGAGCCGGCAGCCAGCCCGCCTGCCGACCCAATACAGCGAGAAAGAGAGAGAGAGAAAGAGAGCACAACTGCTGTGCGAGCGAGAGCGAGCGAGAGAGAGCCGAGTGCACCGGTTGCTCCTTCCTAACGTAAGTTTTCTACTCTCCTCTCGCGGGTTTATTGTAAAGGCTCGCACGGAAATCGTCCCGTGCAAGCTTTCTGTGCCGTGTAGGTGCGGGTATGTGTCAGCCCGTCGTACTTTAACACCGCACGCGATATTAGCAGCTTCGCCGCGCGCCGTATCGTTCGCGCGTTTGAATATTAACGGTCGCGCGCGAACTAACTCATTGTTCTAATCAGCACGTGCGTTGTGCTTGTAGTTATTAGAGATTTGAATATACTGTGATATCTAGTTACTCGTCGCGTTGTTCATTACAACCTGTCCTTCTCCCGGATACCGCCGCCTCCGCGGGGAAACGACTCCGCCGGTCGTTTTCATATCTGAGTATAGCGGCAGCGCGCTTTACTCTTCGGGCGCGCGCTTTTCACTCAGCGATCCAATTAGTTGGAAAGCGAAGTTCGTGTGCGATCTTCGCGTTGTTTTCGGGATTACAGGAGTAGATCCCCCGGCAAGTCATTTTAGTCTGACACCCGCGGCACCGTGTTCTAGGGCATCGCTGGCCTGTGGCTTGTTGGAATTTTCCCCCACTAGCCATCCCGGTACTCTCACTCGCTCTCTACCCCCGCCCTGTCTCACCGTCTATTTCTCCCCCTCTCGCTCTCTTCCTCTCTCCCTCTCTCTTGCAATATCCGTCAAACTCTATACCAAAAACTTTAATGAGAGCTTAAATCTTTTTATACCACTCTAACCTCAAAATCACAACTTTGATATGATTTTTCGGCGCTCGTGGTATAAAATATCGTTCGAAACTAGTGCGTAAGTCGATTATTTAGGTGGTGTGACTTTTTCGCACACCAGCTAAATAATCGACTTCCCCACCCGTGTCGAAATGTACTATTTTAATACAAGCACGTTTAAAAAAAAAAATAATTTTATAAGTACCTTCCAACAACACAATTTTTGTCTAGTCCATTTATTTCTTTGAATCTGATCTATTCAATAAGCACTCTCCGCAAATGGTAATAATTTTTTTCATGACTGTACGAATAATAATGTTCTTAATATAAAACTTTCTACGAAAGTATAAAATAAAGCCAAGTATAGACGTTTTTTCTGGATAATTTTTTGTAAAAGAAATTAAATAAAAGCCAGTTAAAAAGTCTTTTACTTCTTTCAGTCATTGTATGCTGAACAAATTATATGTAAGTAAGTACATTCAAATTATTCACTGCAAATCAAAGAAACGAAAGTTGTGAAATCAATTATCGATAGTCAAGTAATGCAAACAACTCTCGGAAACTACTGTAATATGACTGTTCTCAGAAATGTATTCAAACTTGTTCATCCTTCTATACAAATTAAACACAAGAAAGTACTGAAATCAATTTATTGTAGTCAAGTACCCATAAGCTAACTTGACTGACATAATACAACTTTTCGTACCTACTCAAAAATATTCAGTCAGCGGGCATGAAGTACTACTTAACGGCCAAGATGTGTAATAGCTCCCGTACTCCAACAGCACTTTATAGAACCTACGCACTTTACACCCATGTGGTCAAAAATTATTTCAATTAAATAATATTATGGAAGTACATTCACATTGTTCATTGTAAATCAAACAAACGAAAGTTGAGAAATCAATTATCGATAGTCAATTAATTAAAATAACTCTCCGAAACAACAGTATGACTGTTCTCAGAAATGTATTCAAATTTGTTCATTCTTCTATACAAATTAAACCCAAGAAAGTATTGAAATAAATGTATTGAAGTTAAGTACCCATAAGTTAATTTGACTGACATCATAGAACTTTTAGTACCTTGCGTGTAAAATTACATTTTACGTCCACGTTGTAACTTCAAAAATATTCAGCCAGCAGATATAAAGTTCTACTTAACGCCTTATAATAGGCGCAATAGATCACATACTCCTACAAAACTTTATGGAACATACGCACTTTACGCCCATGTGGACGAAAAGTATTTTAATTATAAGGGAGCGTCCGCCAGAAAACAGCCAGCGGGCGCGCGCGACACATTTTTCGTGCAAAACACGCTCTGTGCAACTCGTTCGTACTCATATTCTGAGTCTCCCAGAAAAAAAAACAAAAGACATAACGATAGAATTTTTCCTGCTTTTTCCAATGGTGCTACTGTTTTGAATCTGAAACTCTTCTGGTCGAAAATTCGAGTTGAAAGTTCAGACCCATTTTTCTGAAAGTATATCATGTTTTTTTTTTTTCAAAATGCATATCACCATTCGAAAGTACAAGTCTCAAGCTACAAAACCCTAAATTTTCAAATTGGAGAAATGAAGGGCTCAAAAGTAACCAGATTGTAGAGACAGCGGCGAGTGGCCGCGCGAGTTCTTCGCGCTGCGCACGGACGCTCCGCACGCTCAGGCTTGGTATAATGAGCTCGTTATCGTATTTTGAGTCTCGCAGAAAAAAACAAGAGACATATATCCATAGATTTTTTCCTGCTTTTTCTAATGGTGCTATTCTCTTTACTCCCAAACACTTTCTTCTGGTCGGAAATTCGAGTGGAAAGTTCAGAACCATTTTTCTTAAAGTATAACATGTTGTTCTTCGAAATGCATAGCAGCATTTGAAACTACAAGTTATAAGCTACAAAACACTGAATTTTCAAGCTGGAGAAACGTAGAGCTCATAGTAACAAGATTAAAAAGACAGCGGCGAGCGGCCTCGTGAAGCCTGTTCTGCACTTGTACGCGCCTCTGTATGCGTATATAATATCTATTATACTTTGACTTTTCGTAAATATTTCAAAAATTCGTATGTATTTTAGAAATAAAAAGAAGGCATAATAGTTATATAATTAAAATAATTTTCGTCCACACGGGCGTAAAGTGCGTAGGTTCCATAAAGTTTTGTAGGAGTATGTGATCTATTGCGCCTGTTATAAAGCGTTAAGTAGTACTTTATGCCCGCTGGCTGAATATTTTTGAAGTTACAACGTGGGCGTAAAGTGTAATTTTACACGCAAGGTACTAAAAGTTCTATTATGTCAGTCAAGTTAGCTTATGGGTACTTGACTACAATAAATTGATTTCAGTACTTTCTTGTGTTTAATTTGTATAGAAGAATGAAAAAATTTGAATACATTTCTGAGAACAATCATGCAGTTGTTTCGGAGAGTTGTTTGAATTACTTGACTATCAGTAATTGATTTCACAACTTTCGTTTGTTTGATTTACAATGAACAATTTGATTGTACTTCCATAATATCATATAATTGAAATAATTTTTGACCTCACGAGCGTAAAGTGCGTAGGTTCTATAAAGTTTTGTAGGAGTACGGGAGCTATTACGTCCCTTGGGCGTTAAGTAGTACTTTGTGCTCGCTGGCTTAATATTTTTGAGTAGCGACGAAAAGTTGTATTATGTCAGTCAAGTTAACTTATGGGTACTTGACTACAATTAATTGATTTCAGTATTTTTTTGTGTTTAATTTGTATAGAAAGATGAACAAATTTGAATACATTTCTGGGAACAGTCATATTACAGTAGTTTCCGAGAGTTGTTTGCATTACTTGACTATCGATAATTAATTTCACAACTTTCGTTTCTTTGATTTGCAGTGAATAATTTGAATGTACTTACTTACATATAATTTGTTCAGCATACAATGACTTAAAGAAGTAAAAGACTTTTTAACTGGGTTTTATTTGATTTTTTTTATAAAAAATTATACAGAAAAAACGTCTATCCTTGCCTTACTTTATACTTTCGTAGAAAGTTTTATACTAAGAATATTATTATTTGTACAGTCATGAAAGAAATTATTACCATTTGTAGAGAGTGCCTATTGAGTAGATGAGATGCGAATAAATAAGAGGACTAGACAAATTGTGTTGTTTTTTATAGATTATACAGAAAAAACGTCTATATTTGTCTCATTTTATACTTTCGTAGAAAGTTTTATATTAGCAATATTATTATTTGTACAGTCATGAAAAAAATTATTACCATTTGTGGAGAGTGCTTATTGAATAGATCAGATTCGAAGAAATAAAAGGACTAGACAGAAATTGTGTTATTAAACCGTACTTAAAAAATTATTTTTTTTAAAACATGTTGATTATATTAAGAAAAGATTTAAGCTCTCATTAAAGTTTTTGGTATAGAGTTTGACGGATATTGCGGGAGGGAGGGAGAGAGGAAGAGAGCGAGAGGAGGAGGAATAGAGGGTGAGAGAGAGAGAGAGAGAGAGAGAGAGAGAGAGAGAGAGAGAGAGAGAGCGGGGGAAGAGAGGGAGGGAGAGTAGATTATATATGTAAACTAATTTATAGTCATTTATAGTAATTAATATATTATTTATATAATTTATAGTAGATGTATCGTCAGGAAATTAGTATCTGAACATGTGTAGTTTCATTAGAGTATGTAAGAAATTTCTTTTTATTAAAGCTGGAATGTTTACTTGATTTGTACTGTGCAATATATTCACCAAAGGCTGTGAGAATCTGAAATGAAAAAGAAAAATCGCATAAAGTATCTATTTCTTATTTTCTTAAGTTTTACATATATACTGTAATATTTACAGACCACCCCGTTGAGAAGGTCCGATAAAAACTAATCAAAATATTCAGATTCAGGTGCAGAAACTGCACAGGATATTACGTTTCTGCACCCTTTTTATCTGGCTCTATCGGATCTTTTCAACCGGGCAGATGGCTCCTCTGAAACATTTAGCGCCCCTCAGCATAAGCCAATCATTAATTATATTATTCTCAACACTTGGATTTGTTGAAATTATCACTACCCATAATTGATACACAACTTGTAAATTTAACACATGTTTTGAATGCAGTTGAATGGGATCGTGAACTGAGAGGTTCTATAAATAAATAACTTCCGTGTGGAAATTAAATGTAGTTTCATTGTGGCCGACTCCGTCGTGCCTCAGTTGGCGTACAAAATGTTTCTGTCTCTCTGCCGTCGCGTGCTGAACTGGAGATGTAGAGACTGCGGCGAAAGCGTTGGATCGCCGTAGAGCCAGTGGTGGGAGAAGAAGGGGGCGGGGCGCTCCCTAGCGGGCTCTCCTATTCGAGCATCGAGCTCGAGCATGCTCGCCTGGTTGAGCATTGAGCACGAGCGTGCTCGCCTTCGTTCGAGCTCGAGCGTGCTCGCCTTGTGTTGAGCTCGAGCGTGCTTTCAGTGCTCTCCGTGCTCTCCGAGCTTTCCGTGCTTCCCGTAGGTGATGAATCCTCAACATTCCGCCCACCTTCGCCAAACTGGCGAACGGTTCTCAATCCTGCGGTTGGAGGCGTATGACCTTGGCGATGGGGCGACGCAGCGTTGTCGTGGCCATACGCAAATCAACCACGCGGGTGATTCCATCACTTCCTGGATGGATGGCTGTGATGCGTGCGAGGGGCTACTTGGATGGAGGCGTGAGCTCGTTGCGTACGAGCGCCAAGTCCCCTACGGCAACTGAAGGATGAGATTGTTTCCACTTCTGACGGGATTGCAAAGACGACAGATAGTCCATCGACCATCTCTGCCAGTAGTGCTGGGCCAGCTGGCTGATTAAGAGCCAGCGCCTTCCTGCTGGGACGTTGTCGTTGATGACATCTCCTTTAGGAACCATAAATGAGGATCGTTGTATAAGAAAATGTGATGGTGACAGAAAATCAAGGTCAGAGGAATCGTCAGTAAGAGCGGTTAATGGTCTGGAGTTAAGGCACGCTTCAATGCGGCACATAAGTGTAGCAAGTTCTGAGAACGTGAGAACTTGATCTCCTATGACTCGGCGCATGTGGTGTTTGGCGGATTTAACTGCGGCCTCCCAAATGCCACCAAAGTGAGGCGCAGTGGGGGGATTGAAACTCCATGAAGTTCCTTCTTGAGTGAGTGACCGTCCGATTTGCGAAGATAATGAAGAAGATGCGACGAGAATCTGTTTTAGCTGAGCATCGGCTCCTACGAAGTTTGTACCTTGATCAGAGAATAATTTTTTGCAATGACCTCTACGAGCGGTAAATCGATGGAAAGCAGCGATGAACGCTTCACTAGAGTAGTCCTCAACTACCTCGATGTATACGGCTCGGGTAGCCATGCAAATAAAAATTGCGATGTCACCTTTCATGGTGCCTTTTCCCCTAGTCTTAGTAAGACGAAGCTGAATGGGGCCGGCGTAATCGACGCCTGAGCACTCTAATGGCGAAGAAGGGCACACTGGAGCCTTGGGCAACTCACCCATTAATTGAGTTGGCACTCGAGCGGCATAGCGTGAGAATGCGAGGCAAGTTCTGAAGACTTCCTTGACTTCAGATCGTCCTTTAACTATCCAAAACTGACGTTTGAGTGTGGCAAGTGTCAACTGAATACCACCATGAAGAGTACGCTGATGAGAATCCTGAATAATCAACGTAGTGAAGTGACACTTAGCAGGTAAAATAAAAACATGCTTGGCCTCTTCTTCGAGAAGAGAGTGAGCCAATCGATCGCCCACCCTGAGCAAGTGATTTTGTATCATGGGATTTAGAGATACGAGTGTGCTTTTAGACGAAAGTTTTCCTGCTCTACATAGTTGTTGAAATTCAGACTTAAAATAAGCTGTCTGAATTAAGTGGATCAAACAAAGTTTGGTGTTTCCAATCTCACTAGCACTAAACTCCTCAGAAGTCGGAGTGTGATGGCGTAGTAGGGATTGAATAACAGAAAGAGGCCTAGCGCCTAAATTTGACGACGTCGTACGCTCTACTTTCGAGCTGACTCGATTAATGAATCGAAAGCAATAGGAAGCCATACGTAGCAACTTATCTAATGATGAGTACTTATTAATCAGACTCCAAATTTCTGGAGTATTCTCAACAGAGTTTGGAGTATTTTTACTAGCGACTAGAGTGTAACTGGGTTGAAGATTGAGGCTATTAACAGTAAAATTGAGTTCATCATGATTCCTCGACCAAGGTTTAGGGCTATCAGATAGCCATGAGGGACCTTTCCACCATAAGCTACGCGATGCTAGTTTAGAAGGCTCAATACCTCGCGATATGAAATCAGCAGGGTTATCAGCTGACCGCATATGATGCCAATATGCGTTAGGTAATAGAGTATGAACTTCTGAGCATCTATTAGCTACGAACACACCCCATCTAGATTAATGATCTTTCAACCAAAAGAGTACGTCTGCTGAGTCAGACCATAAATGAATACTTTCGATTTTAATTGGGAATGACTCGATGAAGGAGTGAGTCAGTCGAACGAGTAGCAACGCCGCACAAAGCTCTAAGCGAGGTATGCTTAACGTTTTAAGTGGAGCTACTCGGGTTTTCGCCACTTGAAGTGTGACTAGAACATTTTGGTTTTGAATTAAGCGCAGATAGATTACTGCGCCATATGCAAACTTGGAAGCATCTGCAAATTCGTGAACTTCAATTAATTCAGAATGCCGAGTGTATCCACTCCAGCGAGGGATTTTGTTCTCAGAAATAACGGGAAGATCATTCAACCAATTTTGCCAACGAACAGAAATTTCATAAGGGAGCTCCTCGTCCCAAGCAACCTTAAGAATCCACAGAGCCTGCATAATAATTTTTGCAGTGATCACTACAGGAGCTAACCATCCCATGGGATCGAAGATACGAGCAATTCTTGAGAGAACTGAACGTTTGGTAAAGGGTAGTTCGAACGGGGTATCCTCAATGTGAAAACTGAAATGGTCCGTGTTAGGTTGCCAATCTATACCCAAAATTGGTACAGATGTTTCTGAGGCAAATAAAGTAATGGAATCTGCAGCTAACATGTTCGAGGGTAGATAAGAGAGAACTTCAGTATTATTTGATGTCCATTTTCGAAGATTGAGATAACCTTGTTTAAAGAGTTGAATTAACTCATCTTGTTTTTTCAAAGCTTCGTCAAAGGAATATGCCCCAGAAAGCACATTGTCAGAATACATCTCTGATCGTACATATTCAGCTGCAATTGGATAAGCCTTGCCATAGTCTTCGGCTAATTTCAAAAGAGTTCGTATGGCTAGAAATGGCGAACAGGCCAAACTATACGTCACTGTGGTCAATCGATAGGTTTGAATGGGCTCACTCTTGTCAAAACGCCATAAAATCAACTGATAGGGTTGATCAACTTGTTCGATACCGATCTGTCGGAACATTTTCTCCACGTCAGCTGAAAGAGCGATCTTATACCTACACCAGGCACAGATCAAAGCGACGGAATTCTGAAGAAGATTGGGTCCAACGTGTAGAAGATCGTTGACCGAGACACCTGATTTTGATTTACTCGAACCATTAAATACAGTACGTAACTTAGTAGTAGTACTTGTTTCTTTCCACACACCATGGTGAGGTAAGAAGGCTTGAGGGGTGTTAGGTAACGAATCAAGGTTTGCCAGTGACATATGACCTAGGTTAATGTACTCTCTCATGAATTCTGTGTAGGCTAATTGATTAATAATTGAGGGAGGCTTCACGGCGCTGGGGCGGCAGTAGACGTAGAAGGGCCTTGATCGGCATTTCTCGTTCTACAGGCTTTTAAAAAATCCAGAAAATCACCTCTTCGGTCGTAAAAGCTATCCTCAACCAGATCACAGAGTTTAGATGTAAAATAGGTATGGGTTGTATCAAGATCCTCAATCTGCATGAGTTTCTCGTGATTTGAACGAAAAGTCGCATAATTTGTTTCCAGTCCGGTTAGACGCGATTCCGCATAACCTTCAGTCATGTTATCTATACCCTTAGATTTGAAATTTTTAAAGGAATTTGCAATTTTAACTTGGAGTGCCGTCTGCTTACCATGAAACGCCTCCATTTTGAGATCAAGTTAATTTAGACTTGTAGCAAATTTGATTATTTAACCTAAGTATTGCTTGAACTATGTTTACCCACTCGAAAGTAGAATAACCATAAGTGAAAATTGTTACAATTAAGTCTTAACCTAAGTTATAATACTTATGCGAGTATGAACGGGACGATGCGCTTGTAGATGCAACGTTGATAGCGTCTGATAACGTTACCTCGATGAATCAGCTGATGATCCACAATGTTGACTGCTTAAAAAGATGAAACTGCAGCTTTGAATTCAGCAACCCGTGCAGGAGTGAATCCGGGGTGTAGATCAGCAGTCGAAGTTGAGATCGAGATGTTGTATCAGCAGGCAGCAATAAACTGCAAGGTCCAATAATATAAGTATTTGCTAAGGCGAAAATTGCATTCAATTTTCTCAAGATTTGCTAAATATTGCAATTAACTTTATAACAAACTCAAATCAATTAATTTGTACTAATCTCAAATTTAATTTTAATTAAATTAACATTGACTGAATTCAATAAATTTTCATTAAAAGAGAAGATGCACTAGTTTGACTAGACGATAGTTGCATGTTTTAATATAAACAAATTGGAACGATACGTGTGCCCAAGTATTAGGACGGTCGATGTATCAGTTCGCTTCCTGTGGTAGTACTTGGATGGACTGGCGTAGACCCCGTAGCGCAGGCTGCACGCGGGTACTCCGTGTCTTGACCGGTGTGAGCCCCGTAGCGTGTACACCGCACGCGGGTACTCCTTGTCTTAACTGGCGTGGACCCCGTAGCATGTACGCTCCACGCGGGTGGTCCGTGAATTGAGAGGCGTAAACCCCTTTTCGAATCGTTGCAATAGCCGGCAACGATTAAATGATCATCGTACGATCGCGATGATTCTAGAGATGGCTGAACCGTGGCTCTGATGAGAAAGTTGCCACTTGTGCTTTGAGTACGACAATATGGCTGCCGATCACCGTACGAACGCGGTAATTCTAGAGCTGGCTTTACAGCGCACGCTCTTGGCGACGTCTTGGAGTCGATAACAACGCACACTCCAAGGCGTTTTCAGAAATGGGGAAAATAGCAATTGAATGTGCTATTTCCCCTAGGAAGCCTTAGAGATTGGCTTCCGAGTGCGCGCGACGGCGAAACAAACGAGAGAGAGACCGCAACGTACGCGCGCAGTCGGCATGCGTAAGCATGCGACTGTATCGGCACTCACGACCACGAACACTTTGATGCGTACCTGCAGAATAGAAGACTAGTCCTACGCCACTCGAGAGTAGACGTAGGGCATAGTAGAAAGGGTTCTCCTCGCTGTAGCCATGGCGATGCTCTCACGATCCGGCTCGAAGGACCAAATGTTTTTAATGCAGTGGAATGGGATCGTGGACTGAGAGGTTCTTTAAATAAATAACTTCCGTGTGGAGATTAAATGTAGTTTTATTGTGGTCGACTCCGTCATTCCTCAGTTGGCGTACAAAATGTTGCTGTCTCTCTGCCGTCGCGTGCTGAACTGGAGATGTAGAGACTGCGGCGAAAGCGTTGGATCGCCGATAGAGCCAGTGGTGGGTGAAGAAGGGGGGCGCTCCCAAGCGGGCTCTCCTATTCGAGCATCGAGCTCGAGCATGCTCGCCTGGTTGACCATTGAGCACGAGCGTGCTCGCCTTCGTTCGAGCTCGAGCGTGCTCGCCTAAAGTCGAGCTCGAGCGTGCTCGCCTTGTGTCGAGCTCGAGCGTGCTTTCCGTGCTCTCCGTGCTCTCCGAGCTTTCCGTGCTTTCCGTAGGTGATAAATCCTCAACAACACAAGTTTATGAACTAAGAAGTATTGTGAGAAAAAAGCTTTCTAGACATTCTTTTATAGTAGATATAAGTTCTTGATATTATAATTGATTGAAACTACTTAAATTAATAACCGATTATTGACACATATAATCTTGTAAAATTAAAAGCACAACCAGTTGATGAACTAAGAATTATTATTATCTGAATCTTGTATAGAAAAATGTTTACTAAGAACTTTTCTGAAACATTTTGACTTCTCCTACTGTGAGAAAATCATAAATTAGATTAACTGAGCACTTTTATGCATTGAAATTTTCGCAATAACGTATCATTATCGCTCTTTTCAGTATTTCTATCTTCATTTGACATAATCTTTTAATTGGTGCTTGAGTAATTATGGACAACAGTAAAGCATAGATATCGAAAAAGTTTCTTGAATGACAAAAAGGTGACAAATGCTTTTTAAACCAAGGCTCAGATTTCAAATCAGCATCATAAATTATATTGTATATTTATATGCTCATGTGTCACTCACCAATATTTTTTACTATGCAAAAGGTTATTATAAAGTTTATGAACCTCATAACACATAATTATTTATTAATACACACTTGAGCTACTCTTAAAATATTTCAAACTGATTTTAAGTAGATGTAAAATTTGATTTTTTATATTTTTTTATTTATTTGAATTGTTGATTATAAACACTGTTTATTTAATATACTGATTTGATTTTATGTAACACATCATCATACCGGTATTTTATTTAACACAAATCACTAATTAGATATCACTTTTTGAGAATACAATAGTATACTTGTATCGAGCAGATCATTTCGTTATTTGCTATCAGTGAGTTTTCAATCCCTCAAGAAAAGCACCCATTATTCCGTAAATCTTCAAAATACTTCACTAGCTCTAATATGATTTTCAACTAGATAGATGATCTATTAAAATCACAATTTTCGTTTTTTATTTTGAAGAACTAACTTCCAAACATAATACTTTTTTCGTATTTTGAGTGCAATACTGTCTAAATAAACATCTTAGTTGTTGCTTCCTACAATAACTTTTGTCACATTTTGAGAATCATTTGGATCTTGTATACACATTGAAGAATCAAATCAGGATATATTTCTACGTTATTTTCTTGTAGATGACGCTTGTAGATTTCCATTTCTTCAGGCAGTTGTTTATAATATTTCTACTGCCAACATATGGACAAACAGCATTAGCATGAAATCCAAATTAACGTGATGAGAGAAAAATCCATAAAAGTGATGGTGAAAACTTGTATTTACAGGGGCTACAAAAATGTTTCAGAAAAAGCACAGTCACAACCTATAAATAAGTAGAATATATATTTTTTAATATTTGTTCTTATGTGATCATAATTTGCAATCACCTGCCGCGAATTGTGTTTTCTGCGGAACAAATAGTATTTCTGATATAGCAGGAGAAGGATAAAGGCAGCTGTTGTCAATGCAGTGTCTGAGTACAACAAAAAACTCAGTTGATGAAATGAGCATTGACAACTGGGAAAGCTCATCAAAGTACTTCCAGATTTGATGAGCAGCGGGACACTGTAAGGAAGCTGAGGCAGTCAGAAGCAGCAACATCGCAAAGGTAGCAGTGCGTCAACTGAAAAACTATGGGCACTTTCAAGGCAAAGAAATTCCTTTTGAGGCAGGAGATTTTTACGTAAACAAAAGACAGGAAACGTAACCAAATCGGTATTAAATTCTGTTTTAAATTCTGTATATCTGATTTGCATTTTTCTAATAACTTAATTTTATGATCTTCAAAATATTCCGAACACCTCAAATCTTTATGCACCTTCCTCTATTTTCTTTTGCATATTCTGGAACTAATTTAGAAAGCTTCTATGAAAAGATATTTTTTATTTGACTTTTAGTTTTTTTAGTTGAAGGTTTAACGTGTTAGATACATTTGGAAGTCCAAAAAAAGCGTTTATTTGCGATTTTTTTAAAGACAGGTTCATATATGGGAGCGTCCGCCAGAAACGAGCAAGCGGGCGCGCGCGGCGCCGTTTTCGCGCAAAATGCACTCTGTTCAACTCGCTCATATTTATTCGCTGAGTCTTTCGGAAAAGACAAAGTACATATATCTACAGATTTTTTTTCTCCTCTTTCTAATGCTACTATTGTTTTTTCTCCAAAATGCTTTCTTCTGATTGAAAATTCAAGTTGAATGTTCAAAGCCATTTTTCCCAAAGTATGCCATTTTTCTTTCAAAATGCATTACACCATTCGAAAGTACAAGTCTTAAGCTACAAAAGCCTAAAGTTTCAAGTTGGAGAAATGAAGAGTTCAAAAGTAATGAAATTGAAAAGACAGCGGCGGGCGGTCGGCCGCGCTCCCCGCGCTTCGATACAACGCGCTGTTTATGTGCTACACGTGGATGTATGTAATTTTCATTCGTTTTTTCATCACTAGAGGGATTTAACAGATCTACTCTCCATACCCAAAGAAGCGACTTCAAAGTCTTATAAGCCTACTGAAAAATGTATTCTTCCTCATTATATTTCTAGAAATAATTAATAAAATTATTATTATAATTATTTTTTGATACTCCTATTTATCATGAATTTTCATAGTTGTTTTAATCCTTAGAATGAAATAAAATATTCACATAATCTGAGATTCGTTTCAGTAGAAATGAAGACACGTTTTCCGTTTTTGAAAGATAGAGATAAAATATGCGATTCTTGCAGGATACAATTTATTGCCAAGAGTAAAGACGAAAATGAAGTTTCCATAAATGATTGTTATGAAATAATTTCTAATTTGAAAAAATTGTTTAATTATGAAAATGTAACAAAAAAAGAAAAATTGATCCTCATGCAATTACTTCCAAAGAATTGGAGCTCTCGTAAAATTGCTGAATTTTCAAATTCTTCTCGTCGGTTGGCTACTAAATCTAAATTACTAGATAATGATGAGTCTCTTTTAGTTGACAAAAGAAGAAATAAAAAATTATCAAGCGATACTGTAGATCAAGTACAACTGTTTTATGAAAGTGATGATAACAGTAGAATTATGCCAGGCTACAAAGATAGTAAGTGCATAAAAAATGAAAATGGATCAAAAAACTTCATGCAGAAAAGACTTGTTTTGTATAATCTCAGAGAATATACATAAAATATAAAGAAATGTATCACAATTCGAAAATTGGTTTCACTAAATTTGCGGAATATCGTCCTCAACATTGCGTTTTAACCGGTGCTAGTGGTACTTATTCGGTTTGTGTATGCGTCTAACACCAAAATGTCAAACTTTTGTTAGCTGGTTTAAGAAACTCAGTAGGCGTTTGTGATAAAATGAATACTTACAAAGATTGCATAGCTCAAAAATTATGTCAAAATTCAACAACAAAGTGTTATTTAAATGAGTACTCTAATTGTCCTGATGTTGAATCACTATAAAAAGATTTAGAATTATTTCTTGAGAACTCTGCCGTTAATGAAATTAAATTTCAGATATGACAAACAACTGATAAATCGACATTACAAATTCAAACTGTTTCTAATTCATCATTTATAGACATCGTTTCTCCTTTTTTGCATAAACTCAAGACATTCTTTCATCTCCAAACAACAGGCATCTTATTTTAAAATCTTGAAAGAATACTTATGTAAAGGAGAATTTTTAATTTCCCTAGATTTTTCAGAAAACTATGCTTTTATTACACAAGACGCAGCATAAGCTTTCCACTATAACAATAATCAATGCAGTTTGGCAACAATAGCTATTTACTATAAAGAATCAGATTCCAAAATTGAACCCAAAAGCATGGTAGTTTTTTCAGACAATTTAATTCATGATGCCATAGCCGTTTACTTAATCCAAGAAATTATAATTAATTACCTTAAAAAATCTTTTGATTTTGTTAAAAAAGTCATTTTACTGATGGAGCAGCGCAACATTTTAAAAATAAACATAACTTCCAAAATCTTGTTCATCACTATGAAGATTTTTCTGTTGAAGCTGAGTGGCACTTTCATGCAACTGCTCACGGGAAAATGCATGTGATGGAATTGGTGCTTCCGTGGAAACCAATGCTAGGCGAGCAAATTTGCGGAATGTATCCGACAATTCTATATTAACGCCACAAAATCTTTACGAGTGAGCAAGTAAATATTTTGAAAATATTGTTTGTTTTTTTCATCAAAAGAGAAATATTTAGAAACTAGACAAAAATTAAAACAACGATTAGAATCAGCAAAAACTGTGCCTGGAACTCTGTCATACCATTACGTTAAATTGATATCAGACACTAAACGATTAGAACTGAAACGATTCTCGGCATCAGAAACATTCCAATTATACCCACCAATCAAAAAAGGAAGAGATTATAAAGATCAGAAGGAAAAAAAGTATTGAGAAAAGACTTATCAAAATGAATTCGACTAAAATTAAAAAAATTAAAAATAAACAAAAAATTGACATGATTTAGAATTTTAATATGTGAACTTTCATACAAATTAACGTTTACATTAATGGTGCAGCGCAGCGCGGAGAGCGCGCTCGATCTCATGGCGCTGTCTTTTTAATTGCATTACTTTTGAACACTTCATTTCTCGAACTTGAAACTTTAGGCTTTTGTAGCTCAAGACCTGTACTTTCGAATGGTGTAATGCATTTTGAAAAAAAAAAAAAAAAAATGGTATACTTTGAGAAAAATGGCTCTGAACATTCAACTAGAATTTCGAATCAGAAGAAAGCATTTCGGAGAAAAAACAATAGTACCATTAGAAAGAGGAGGAAAAAATCTATCGATATATGTACTTTTTTTCCGAGAGACTCAGCGAATGAATACAAGTGAATTGAAGAGAGTGCATTTTGTGCCAAAACGGCGTCGCACGCGCCCGCTGGCTCATTTCTGGCGGACGTTCCCATATATTGTTACCAATGTTTCAACATTTAATAAATAAAAAGGACCCCGCCCACAATGTCTGGAAAAAAATCATCCGGTCAAATTGAACGAAACTTTGGAAAAAGATAGATCTTGAGGTCCTGACGAAATCTATCTTTTTCCAAAGTTTCGTTCAATTTGACCGCATGATTTTTTCCCATACAGGGGTCCTTTGATGATATTAAATTAATTTTTATATGCAAAAATAACTATAAACAGTCGAGTTACAGCCCATCTGCCAGAGATCCAAACAAAGTCGCCTTGCGGTGGCTAAAGCTACTAATGACTGGATCATCCGAAATAAAAAATTCGGGGTGATTAGTTAGATAACTTTCGCTTGTACTTAAATGAAGAATTTAATCAATATTTTAATTTTCAACAAAATGGCGAATATTAGGAAAAAAAATTTTTAGGCGAAAAAGGTCAGCGTAACACGACTTTTTTTTATCTCTGGCAGATGGGCTGTAATTCGACTGTTTATCGATATTTTTTCAAATAAAAATTAATTTAATATCTTCAAATATGTATTTATCGAATCTTGAAACATTGGTAACAAAATATATGAATCTGTTTTTACAAAAAATGGCAAAAAAAACGATTTTTTTGGCCTTACTAGACGGAGAGAAAAATTTCAGTAAAAATTACAAAAAGTTCCGCAATTTTTACTGAACTTTTCGGTACTGTGGTAACAGACTGCCAAAATGAGCGGATTTACTTGACTTTCTATACTTTTTATAGAATTTTCAGTAAAAAGTATAGAAAGTCAAGTAAATCCGCTCATTTTGGCAGACTGTTACGACAGTACCGAAAAGTTCAGTAAAAATTGCGAAACTTTTTGTAATTTTTACTGAAATTTTTTCTCCGTGTAGTGTATCCAACCCCTTAACTGTTATAAAAGTTTAATAAATTTTTATTGCTTTTATTTTAAACCTACTCAATCTAACTATATGTATAAAAAAAATATTAATTCAACATCAATTATTTCTTGGTAGATTTTGAGTATTCGATGCTAAAAATATATACTTGTGATCGCAGGAGGATGCAAAAACATTTCAGACGCAGGGAATGTTTTGAATTAAATACTATATGTAGTTTCAGGGATAATTTCAAATGTAACGGGTAAACGCCCTTCAACATTTAGAAAAATTCATATTTGTTTTGTGTAATATATGATATTGTATTACAATCTGTATTTTGTTTAAAGGGAAAACAAATTTTTTCCTCATTTTTTATTGATTAAAAATGCATGCATGAGAAAATTTTCGAGGACTGGAATAATCATTGGAAATAGGATAAAACCATAAAGTATGCAAAAAACATGTCACAAGCTAATTTTTTTCTAATTGTCCAAACAAATTAATAACAAATTTAAGAGAATCATAAAGCGGTCATCAATTCTATGGCAAAAATTATGCGAAAATCCGGAGTATATTAGTCAAAAAATCTTATATTTCCATTGTAAAATGGTTATAAACAAACAAAAACAAAAGATACACAGTAAAGACGAATCCCGCTTATATACAGGCAAAATCTGAGAGGTCTAAGCTGAAAATAACTATTAGAAATGAGATAAATTATGTATACAAAAACATGCAAACAAATAACTTTTTGTAATTCTTTAAACAATTAGAAGTTAAACAATACCTATGTATTTTAAGTTTTAACCTCCTATGGAAAAAGCACATATCGTGAATTAGGCTACATGTCGCAGAGAAATAATCAATCCAAGCACGAATAAAAGCGTTAGCTTTCAATTTGAGATTCAAGCGCGTTGGAACTTTTATAGATGGATGAAAATATTACCATCAGCAGTTGGCCGTCACCTTCTCTCATATATAAGTAATTGCTCTCTCTAAACTTTCAATTATGCGCTAATTCACAGATTAATTTTTATTCTTCAAATTTTCAGCTAATACGCGAAGTCAACCGAGCGAGTGACGAATGACGCAATTACAATATTGGCATTATGGAATTCAGTTGTCTCAATTTGATAAAAATCTTATATAATATTTTAATTGAAAGTAAAAGATTGGTTACTTAATTTATAATTTACAACAATACCTTTCTATTATCTTGAGAATCGATATCTGCACCAGCATGATAAAGTAAATCCACAACATTTAAATGTCCACCATTTGCTGCCAGCCAAAGAGGGCTATTTCCTTTTTTATTTTTTACTTCCACTTGAGTTCCTCTGAAAAAAGTATAATAATGTAAACCTTTTATTTCATACAAGAAAAAAAAACCGCAGCTAATGTATAGTATATAGTTCAAATATGAAATATTCGTAATAATTTTACATGTTTTTAGAATGATTAACAACTTCATTAATATTTACAAAAATTACACATTTTTTCGTATTCCTTCCTCTTTCTTAAGTTAAATTAGTGCAAAAACCACTAATTATTAGATAAAATTTCTCCACTGCCGAATTACTGAATATTCACTAATGAAATAGCGTATATGAACTAATTCTTAGTGGACTATGATTTATTTTGGCACATAAAAGTTACTTACTTAAACAATTTTTATATTTTCAACTTTGCGAACCATAACAACACTAAGTACAGAGAATTCAAGCTTTGTCCCATTGAACCTCCGATAGTCTTGTTGGATATGATTAGGGACCCTTTCAGAGTCATATTTCAATAAAAATTGAAATCCAAAAGTGAGTACTTTTGTTTATTTCATTTTTTTTATTTTTGATGCATAGTCTATAAAAAATATCTTTTTTGCGTCCATAATATACAGAATTCGTTTAGTAAAACTATTATCATAATATAATCATAAGTTATTCACATTTTTCAAACAAATAATATAGCAAATACATTTAAAAAATTGAAATGTATTTAATAAAATAAGTATAAATTTAAAAATAATGTTTTTCTCTGTGTACAATATTAATAATAACAAATATGAGAAATTTTAAATTTAATAAAAAGCCATGGATCTAAATAAACATTTTTTATAACTCATAGAAATTTGTGTAACCTAAATCATACATACACATACACGCACGCACACACCCATCCACCCACCCACACACACCTACACCCACACACACGCACACACACACTACGAGAGCTTTGCCCCCTGCTCGCTCCGCTTGCCAACCCACATTTTTAGTGTCAATAGTTAAAAAAAAATATTATAGCAAAAGCTAATACAACTGGAAATCGTTTTCTAAAATATGTGTAAACTGAATTTTGTTTTTTAAATCTAGAAATATTTATGATTTTTTTTCTCTGTTCAAAATAAAGTGTTATTCTAAATTTGCCAGATATGCTCGAAACAGATTGCTCTAAATAGGTTGTACATTAAAAATGAAGTTGGAGAGATAAACACATAATTAATCTTGAGACTGAAAAGTCATGCAACCTCTAGGTATAAATAGGTTGGGAAGTTACAATTTGCTTGTTGATGTGTTGCAATTTCTTGACTGAATTTGACTGCAACAACTACGTGTAAAATGACGTTATGATTATGTATTTAAAAAAAAAAAAAAAAAATCTAAATTTGCTAGATATGCTCGAATATTCATTAAATTATTGAATATATTCACATACGAGTATAACAAAATAATACATTACGTATGTTATTCATGTAGCTTAATTTTCGTTTAGAAAATAAATTCATATTATATTTTTAAATTTTGATCAAGTGAATAATCACAAAAATCTGGATCAAATAAATATGGAAAGTTATTTAAGTTTTAATTATATGTAAAAATTGAATATTTTAAAAAATATAGTAATGTGATTTAAAATTAATCTTATAATCGTAGTTGCGGATTACATTTCATATGAAGATAAATATTGATAATAATGAATAAGGATAACCCTCTATTAAATAATACCATAAAACAATTTTTTTTTCTTCTAAATTTTCTGTAATGTTTTTTACAAAAAAAAATAATTCTTAACATTCATTAATTTTTAAAATATTAGGTATATTTATATTTAACAAAATAATGCATATTATATATGTAGTTCATTACATCAGCTCCGATATTATTTGTTATTTATTGATTATAAACTAATTTTTAAGCAAAATCCAGTAATATTTCAATTCTTGTCCGCCATTTTGAATATTCAAAATCTGAGTTCAGATTCGTAATCAGCACATCCAGAAATCCCCTATATACAATTTTCGGCAAAAACCAGTAATATTTCAATTTTTGGCCGCCATTTCGTATTTACAAAATCTGAGTTCAGATTCCTAATCAGCGAATCCAGAAATCCACAATATACAATTTTTAGCAAAGTCTGGTAAAATTTCAAATTTTGGCAGAAATCTTGGGTTCACTACTTTGAATTTTCAAAATGTGAGTTCAAATTCGTAATCCAGAAACTCAGTACATTTTTCAACAAGATCCAGTAATAGTTCAATATTTGGCCGCCATCATCGATCCGCCATTTTGAATTCTCAAAATCTGAGTTCAGATTCCTAATCAGCGAGTTCGAAAACTCCCTATATACAATTTTTAGCAAAATCGAGTAAAATTTCCATATTCTGTAGCCATCATCGATCCGCCATTTTGAATGATCATAATATATGTTCAGATTCGTAACCAGCGAATCCAGTAAAAGCCTATAGACAATTTTCAGCAAAATCCAGTAATATTTCAATATTAGGCAGGCATCTTCGATCCGCCATTTTGAAATTTGATAATCTGAATTCAAATTCGTCATCATACGAATCCAGAAATCTCCCATATACAATTGCAAAATTCAGTAATATTTCAATATTCGGCCGCCATTTTGATTTGGCAAAATATAAGTTCAGATTCATAATCAGAGAATACAGATAACCCCAATTTTCAGCAAAATCCAGTAATATATTTCATTATTTGGCCGCCATTTTATACTTACAAAATCTGAGTTCAGATTCTTAATCAGCGAATCCGGAAACCATCAATATACAATTTTTAGCAAATTCCGGTAAAATATCAATTTTTGGCCACCATCTTTGGACCACTATTATGTTTGTTCAAAAGCTGAGTTCAGACTCGTGATCAACGAATCCAGAAATTACATATATACAATTTTCAGCAAATTCTAGTAATATTTGAATATATGTTCGCCATCTTAAATCTGTCATTTTGAAGTCTCAAAATCTGAGTTCGGATTCCTAATCAGCGGATCCGGAAGCCCACAGTATACAATTTTTAGCAAATTACCGTAAAATTTCAATTTTTGGCCGACATCTTTAGTCCGCTATTTCGTATTTTCAAAATCAGAGTTCTGATTCATTACCAGCTAATCCGGAAACATACCATATAAAATTTTTAGCATAATCTAATAATATTTCATTTTTGGCCGCCATCTTCGATCCGCCAATTTTAATTTTCAAAATCCGAGTTCAGATTCTCAATCATCGGATCCAGAAATCCCGTACATACATTTTTCAGCAAGATCCAGTAATATTTCAATATTTGGCCGCTATCATCGATCCGCCATTTTGAATTTTCAAAATCTGAGTTCAGATTCCTACTCAGCGAATTCTATCATCCAGAAATCTTAATACGCGAATCCAGAAATCCCCCATATACAATTGCCAAATTCAGTAATATGTCAATATTTGGCCGCCATTTTGAATTGGCAAAACATGAATTCAGATTCGTAATCAGCGAATCCAGATACAACTATATACAATTTTCAGCAAAATCCAGTAACATTTCAATTTCTGTCCGCCATTTTGTATTTACAAAATCTGCGTTCAGATTCCTAATCAGCGAATCCGGAAATCCACAATATACAATTTTCAGCAAAATCCAGTAATATTTCAATATTTGGCCTCCATCTTCGATTCGCCATTTTGAATTCAGAAAATCTGAGTTCAGATTCATAATCATCGAATCCAGAAATCCCGTACATACATTTTTCAGCAAGATCCAGTAATATTTCAATATTTGGCCGCCATCATCGATCCGCCATTTTGAATTCTCAAAATCTGATTTCTGATTCATTACCAGCGAATCTGGAAACACACTATATAAAATTTTTAGCATAATATGAGGAATGGATTAGGTATAGATTAGGAATGGTAGGTGGAGGGGTCGGTGGAGGGGTCGGTGGCGAGGGCGTGAAGCGGACATGGATTGGGGTGGAGCGGAGTGGAGGGGAGTGGAGGGGGTAGGTACCCATTTTGAGCCTTACAACTATATAATATAGGAGAATATATATATATATATATATATATATATATATATATATATATATATATATATATATATATATATATATATATATATATATATATATATATATATATATATATATATAAAAATTTATGTATAATAGCCGAGTTAGTAGTAGGAGAATATGCGCTGCATATCTCTCCCCGTTGCCAAAAATTGTAAAGGTGGGTTGCGCCCCACCTATTTACTCGCCAATAGTAATAATTGTTTCTCTCGGCTAAGCGTCGCCCACCAACACAACCATTGTCACAGATTGTAATACACACACACACACACACACACACACACACACACACACACACACACACACACACACACACACACACACACACACACACACACACACACACACACACACACACACACACACACACACACACACACACACACACACACACACACACACACACACACACACACACACACACACACACACACACACACACACACACACACACACACACACACACACACACACACACACACACACACACACACACACACACACACACACACACTTGTACATAATTCTGTTATATATACAGCGGTAATTCGCGCCGTTTTTCTCATTGATGAGCCGATAGTTTCCCGCAAACATTTGACATTGTATTAAATACAGTATTGTAAGTCGTCGTTTTATTTACTAAGCAAAACATATGTGTTGAATCGTCTCATTGTTTATTAATAATTTTAAAACTGTTTACTAGATTCCTGAAAAGGGACATAAAATAAAGATGTCCGAAACGTTGAAACTCAACTAACTGGTGTTGTTCATTTCAACTCTTTTACACTTCCACTGTCTGGTAGTAACTAGGCCATTAGCTGCACCTCTAAAGAAATATGTGTGTGTGTGTGTGTTTGCGCGTGCGTGCGTGTGTGTCTGTGTGTGTGTGTGTGCGCGCGCGCGTGTTGATTTTCCATATTTCTAAGCTCCCTGAGTCGAAATATGCGTTTTCTAGAAAATGTCTGTGTGTATCTTTGTATGTCCGTGTGTGAGTATGTTTTTTATAAATTTTTCAACAGCATAACTCGAAACTGGGCAGAGATATCAAGTTTATCTTTGGCAGGTGCATAAAGCTTATTTTAAAGTTGTGCAAGTTCAATTATATAGTTGATCAATAATGTTAAGTATTTAAAAAATAAAAAAGAAAAATATGTAAAAACGAATTTCTTTTTCGTCGCCGGGTTTTGATATCGGTTGGAAGTAGGCCTATTTTCTGAAAGGTATTGAAATTTTCGATCTATTCATATTTTTTTCGGCACAAACCGATATTATTAAGTCGGTAAAAAAAAAAAAAAACTACTGCCAATTCATTGGCACGTGGCTTCGTCAAACTTAATTTGCTTATTCCCTTAACGAATTTTTAATAACAAAATTTATAATTCTTGCAACAATTTATGACATAATTATAATTAAATTCATTTATGAAGATTAAAAATTATTAGTTTTCAAATTATATATAAAATATGAATAAAATAATAGGTATGATTTTTTTTAATTATTATGTGTGAAAAATAAATAAAATAATTGATTGTAATATTATCGTCAAAACCTTTTAAAATTCCTAAATAAGCTTTACTTCAAACTATATTTTCTTTGTGAAATTTCACACGCAGGGTACTTGCCTCTAGTAGTATGCCTGTCCATATTTGTATGCTCTCTCTGGAATTTCCGATGTAAGAAAAAGGTTCTAATCTTAAAAATAATAAATGGCTATTACAAAATAAAATCAGGTATACAACACGCGCGCATCGGCGCATAGCGCATGTCATTTCCATTTTCTAGTATACATAAATGCGTCTCCGAATAATTGCGATTTTAGAAGCGGGCTAAAATAGTTTTAACCTCAAATATCTCTAAAATTCATAATCGAATTATTCTACCCTAAGAACTTTTCTAATAAATAATATACAATCTTTACATCTCCACTAAATTTCAACAATTTTAATGTAGTTATATTGTGCGACAACAAAGAAAGTAATTTTCAAAAAGACTAAAATTTTAAATATCAAATATCTCAAAAAATAACCATATAATTTGGATGAAATTTTACACACGTATTGCCTATGTTGCATACAAAATAGTCTATAAATTTCAGCTGATACATGAAATCATCATTGAGAAATTACGATTTTAGCCGCCGATACTGGGGTTCCGAGTCCCTGCATCGTAAAGCACTGGTTTGTGCCTGCCATGACGGCGAAAACGCCGTTAACTCACAATCAGAGACTCGGACAGACGGATCTGTTGCCCACCGTCACCACTTGGAGGTGCCCTGGTTACAGACTCAAGCCATAAGTGCTTTATGATGCAGGGGCTCGAAATCTCAATATCGACGGCTGGTCAAAGTGAAACAGAGGGCCCGCTACTACAAAAAATATCTCACATGAGTATGATAAAAGTTGTGATTCATTTTGTTTGGTCATGGTGAATTTGAAGTTTCAAAATACCGGATATCTTTAACTAAAAAGATGAAATCTGTTTACCATGATTGCTTTGACTTGGCAATTTGCAACCAGGATGTTAATTGGATTCCACATATAATTTGTGGCTCGTGTTACACGATGTTAGTGCGATGGAAAAACACTAAAAAAACCGAGCAGCTGAGATTTACGAAACCGATGATATGGTTCTGCACCATCATGCCGAGAAAACTGCTATTTTTGTATGACAGACATCAAAGGTTTCAATTTAACTAACAAAGCTAACATTTCTTACGCCCACGTATCTTCAGCCGCAAAACCGGAAAAAATAGCAGTCGTGAATGAAACAATCTCGACTGAACATATGAATGTAGACCATTCTCGGGGGGAAGAAGAAATGTAAATTAACGAGATCTCCGAGGAGGAATGTGAAAATGATAGCAAGGACGACGAATAGTTCCCAGCAGGAGAGGCGAATGTTCCTCAAACTTTCAACCAGCAGAAGTTGAACGATCTCATACGAGATTTGGGATTACCCAAAGATGGAGCTGAATATCTAGCAGCTGCACTAAAGAAGCAAAATTTGCTGTCAAAGGGAAGAAAAACTTACGTTTATCGTGATAGAGAAAAGGCGTTTCGCAAATTTTTCACGAAAGATGAGGAGAATTCATTAGTTTTTTGTTCGGATGTAAAAAGGTTGTTGATCAATTAAAACCGAACACTTATAAGGATGAAGATTGGAGACTTTTCATTGATTCTTCAAAACGAAGTCTCAAAGCTGTGATGCTTCATAACGGGAACACATCTGCACCAATTCCGATAACTCACTCAACGAAACTCAAAGAGACTTTCGTGAATTTACAGATAGGTTTGGAGAAAATAAGCTACTGGGAACATCAATGGAAAGTTTGCGATGATCTTAAAGTTACAACCCTGATTCTAGGCCAGTAATCAGGTTTTACAAAAAAATCCCTGCTTCTTATGTCTGTGGGATAGCAGCGACAGAAAATATCACTATAAACAGAAAGAATGGCCAAAGGGAACGGAGTTTCATCCAGCAACGAGGAACAGTATCCATAGCCCGTTGGTTGATCCTTCAAATATTCTGCTACCATCTCTTCATATCAAGCTTGGTCTTATGAAGTCATTTGTCAAAGCTCTAAACAAAGATGGTGATTGTTTCGAATATTTAGGAGAGAAGTTTCTAGCGATAAGTGATGCAAAATTGAAAGAAGATATTTTCGATGACCCGCAAATTAGCACTCTTTTTCAAGACAAAAATTTCACGAAGCACATGAATGACACCGAAAAAGCGGCATGGCAAAGTTTCAAAAATGTCTCTCAGAAGTTCTTAGGAAATGAGAAGAGTGATGACTACCAGAATTTGGTTGAAGACTTGATGAAAAATTCTAAAGAGTTAGGCTTCTTGATGAAATTCAAACTGCACTCTCTGCACTCTCATCTAGAGAAATGGAAAAACGATACCAAGGGAGATGGGATATTAACATGATGGCAGCTTTCTGTTGGACGCTCAAGAGTGAAATGAATCAGAATACAAAAAAGAGAAAAAAAACCCGTTGCACAGGTGATTTGAAGAAAAAAGAGTTCGCTACAAGAGAACAAGAAATATAAGAGCAAAATTAGTTCCAGATTTTCTGCTATTGATGATTTCTAGTTTTTGGTTTTCCAAATTTTAAAAATTTTCTCGATTTTTCGCCTTTTTTTAGTTACTTTTCACGGTTTTGGCAATATCGGTAACTGATTAAATTAAAAAAATTTCAAAAACGAGTTCAGCGAATCAAAATATACAAGAAGCACCTTTAATCCCGGTCAGAAAAATTTTTTCAGAATTTTCTCGCTCGTATTATAGCGATTTTTCGCGATTTTTCTTAATTTTTAGCTGACTTTTGCAATTTACTCAAGATCTCGAGGTGTCGGGCTTAAAGGGACTACATATTTGGATTCAGCGCGAAAAAATACATGAAGATAGGTGGGTCTGGTCAAAAGTACAGACCACGTTTTTTTTGTGTGCCGGTGTTGCCAAACCGTATTTATCACTTTTTGTTTAATATGTTTATAAAAATACACCGGACAAAAAGTTTAAGCCTGTAAAACCGAGAATCGGACGAAAATTTTTGAATTATTTCGATTTTTAAAACTTTATATTTCATGATACATTTTGGTTTTCATTCAAAATAATGGCGTATCTTCAAATTTTATTCAACTCTTATTTTTTTTTTTTTTTTTTTTATATTGTTGGAAGAAGAATTCCTAACAGATCGCGGAATTCAGAAATATAAAATATATTTTCTATTTCAAAAATATTCAAGATACCCCTTAGGTCCACATTCCGTTCCTCGGCTGGCTCCGGGTACGCGTGTTTGCACGCCGCACCAGGTGTCCACCCACCTCAGGTCATCTTGTCTCTATCGACGTGTATGCACGACGATAGAGATAGCGGTAATTCCGGATAGAAACGGCGAGTTTAGGTACGTTAGCTAGTTCGTGGCGAACCGGGGTACGAGGGGACAGGTACGCCTTCTCCACGGAGAAGCAGTGAGATGGGTGTCTGGATATCGGAAGAAACAGGCAATGACCTGTGTGTACACAGTGCTATGGCCCGGTCAGGAATAGGGAACTGGATCGGTGGACTGGTCGGTGCAGGTCTGTATCACAGTCGGATGAGCACGGTTTATATAGGCTGAATTGCCCTCGCAAGCTGCGCGCGCTGCTATGGCGGCGGGATCGTCGCGGCTGCGCGCGTCGATATGGTGGTGCGATGATCATGAATGCGCCAGCGCGCCAGTGAGCAAGGTGGGTTCTCATGAAACGGCGTGAGCGCCCGCATGCAAGTAATTTACTAACCTGACTTGACGCGTGCGTGAGTAAGACGGGTTCTCGTGAAGCGGCGTGAGCGCCCGCGCGTAAGTAAATTACTAACCTAATCCGGTGCGAATAAGTCGGCCATTGCGAGCGCTCCTTTCACCTCGAAGCTAGCTTAACACGGCGCGATGACTTAGCAACGAAGGAGCGGTGGCTTCGTTGCATGATTTTTAAAAGTTGACATATTAAAAAAATTTTCGTCGGATTTTCGGTTTTGAGTGCTTGAACTGTTTGTCTGCTGTACCTTGATAAAGCTATTAACACCAAAATAAATAAAAAAACGTTCATAGTAATATTTTAAGTAATGGACTAACCTTTGACGTGGACGATATAGCCAATACAACCTTAAGTCGGTTAAAAAAAGTAATGAAAAATAAATGTGATCAGATTATGTACTAAATCTATATAATCTGTTCTATAGTTTAATGATTCTCGATTCGTACGACTCGTATTATCATCAATTATTCGCACTTTTTAAGTAATGTACTATTTTATATTTTTTTGTTAATAAAAATAGAAAATAATCGTCATCAAAATTTGATTATTAACACATATTATTTCAATGGATTCGCTTCGCTCGGGAGCAAACGTTCAAACGAGGATAAAATCACTTTCACGCACTAGTTTCGAAATGTAATATTTCAAATTTATATATTTTATCTAAGAAATATTATGGCTGTTATTGGTTGATTGGCTTTTCAATTGATTAATATTCGATGTGAGGATTAATTGATTTTTGAAAATAAATAAAAAATAATTACCATTTTACAAAGAGTAATATTTTATTTGAAATTCGTTACAATCATCTATGTATAAAATTATTCTCATTTTATCATAAAAAAGTGATGCGTAAAAAGTAAAGTCTAAATGACGCTGGCGTGACTAAAACGTGGAAATTGTGCTTAAGGGGGTCATAGACCTAAAATATGTCAAAAATTAATTTTTTTTTTTTATTTAATTTTTCAATTATATATGTTATTCCGAACCTAAAACGTGTTGTTCATAAATAAAAAATAATTTTAAATGTTCCTTATAGCTCAAGAAGTTAGACACCTATAAAAAGACGAAAAACTTGATTTTCTTTTATTATCTATTTAACATTAAAGTAACCTACGTTTTAATTTGAAAACTAATGGATTGGTTTTTGACCGTAAATATGACCACTTTACTCGAAATTGACCAGTCAATTTTAGTGTACTTTGTTCCATAACCATAAATTATAAGTAATACCTACACATAACAGACTGCTAGCATCAATGTAAACGCAGCTGACATCACATAAGCACTGTGATTTTAAACTTCTTTATACGGCATTACTCAATTAATTTTGAATTTTTGCACTCTTGAGTTGATTCGAAAGTAAAGATACACTATATTATATTTAAAAGTACATCTAATAATTAGTTTGTGAAAGTGTTTAACACAAATGGATAGTGAGTGTTTAAAGTTTTAAAGTAACTTTAAAATGAGACCGTAGTGTCAACAGTCTCTATGAATAGAAATTTATTTATATCAAGATTTAGTTTAATTAAAATACATGTGAGCGAAAGAAAATAAAAACATTCACTTTGGTCAGAACGTTTTAGAACAGATCACCAATTCTAACGCGCTATGATAAAATTAAGTTTATATTTCCTGAACCAGTAATGCATTATTGTAATATCCACCAAATACCCACAGATTTCATATAATATGCCAAAAATAATAGTGAAGTAATGGTTTCAGAAAATGGACCTACCGCTAATTTATAAATATGTTGTACTATTATAAGCTCTGATTGAGATTTTGAATTCGACAAAATGAAACATTTTTGTTGTAGAATATTCTACATTCATCTTAGTATTTTACTTAATAGTATATTTGAGTGCAATGTTTTGGAAAGTTATTTAAGAGTAAGGTTGGCTCAGAAGTGCAAGAATTCGCATTTTTGAGATATCAAGTTTAAAGGAATGTAAGCCAAGGTTCCAGTATTGTTCATCATCTTTTACAGGGGAACAGATCTCAAGCTAAGGTAAATGTTTTTATGATTTATATTGCAATATTATCAATTAAAAATCTGGAGTCAATTTTTGCTTAATTGTTCTCCTTGATTTCAGTTACAGAGAATTAGTTAATATTCTATTTGTAAAAAAAATAAAATCTTACTTTGACTGGGTTTCAAAAGATATCTTATAAATAGTGAGTAAGATAATTCTACCACTACTGTATTTGGCAGAGTTTCATTAATTGTTACAGGTTATTATTATGTATGTGTCTAGACCGGGTAAGCAATATATTTATTGTAAAATTACATTATAATTAACTATAAAAACTTATTTTTTATGTTTCAGGAAGGAGAAAAAAATTGGGAAATAAATGGCTCGATATTTTTCAAGCTTTACTGAATTTCCATTTCACAGGGATTTTTATAAAATATTCTTTTTAAGACTTTGGCGTAGCTTTTAAAAAGAAGTAATCGACAAATTTACATGGGACAAGGCCAAAAATACTCTAAATTCATCCAGTTTTCTAGGTAAGAGTTGGAAATATAACATTTTCGGTAAATAATATTTTTGAAATGCTAAAATCCATAAAAAACATAAAAATTCATAAAATTCATGAATTAAAAGTAGTTTTTTCCATTAAAAAAATATTTGTTTCGAGAAATTTAATACTTTCAACTCTTAGGTAGAAAACTGGATGAATTTAGAGTATTTTAGGCCTTGTCCCATGACAATTTGTGGAGTACTTGTTTTTAAAAACTACGCCAAAGGAAAAATCTTGACAATGCAATATCTCTGAGTAAAATTGGTCTACGGATTATATCTTAGGCTATTTTATCAGAAATTGTGGCTACTTATAATATACTATTAATATACGTAACTAATTATATTTTATTTTATTTTTTCAATTGGTTTTGGCCCCAAAGGCCTATAGGTCTATGACCCCCTTAAGAAATTAACAAAATTGCTTAAAAATAAACTATGTAGAAAAAGACATATGTCATAGACCCTGTCGACAATGTACCGTATATTGTAATAGTATCATATAAAATTGTTGTCATATCCTCTTATAACAAAATTATGACAGATATTAAAAAAGATGATAGGCAATTAGTTGAAAATCGGTGAAATTGTTGAAAATTTAAACGTTGAATTAAAGAATAATAATAAAGAATTAAGAAGATATTCAGATATTTGTTGATAAAACCGTGTTATAGAGTACACAATTATTTTCAATTAATAATATGTTACTCGATGACTTGAGCGAGTACCTTCTCTCCAGGCCGACGAAAGATTACAAAAAATTGGTTTTGTCGAGTACGCCTTTCACATAAAGTGAAGGATTGTTATTCAACTACCAAAGACAAAAATTTGTTTAATCAATTTGTAAAAATTCTATGTAATTCTACTCGCAATTTATAATCTTTTTCCCATTTAATGTGCTGTACAAAAAGTTTCAAATTTTTGAGTTAAAAAATCATGAAAAATGAAGATTTATGAAAAAATTCAAAATTTTCCAATTTTCAATTAATTCTAACTTTTGAACGGTTGAATATTTGGCTCTAAAACTTCATAGTTGAGTTTTGGGGCTAATTTGGAAGCACTAAAATTCTGAGCAATTTCCGCAAGCTTCCATGTTTCAAGGTCATAGGCCTATAATTTCTTTCGGCTTCGAAAGAGCTTTAATTCTTGTTTTTAGTCGTTAACATTTGTCGATTCAATCCCGAGATACGTGCATTTGGAATTAGCATATTTTTGAAAATTTGATATATTTTGTGTAAATCAGTATCATCTCAAGTGTTCCGTTTATCTGTAAAATATTCGACGCATATTAGGTCGCGTATACCAATGAAATGAGAAGTGTCTTTTAACCCTCTATTTAGGTGGACACATAAGTTTTTTAATTATATTATCAAAAATTGTGCTCGCATCAACATTGCAGAACATTTTTGTAGCCATTCTGTGAACCCACAACACTGTCGCTTGAAATACGATACCATCCTTTGCTTAACAATTCCGATATGATTCTCATGCCATGATTTTAACTGAATTCGTCGAACCTTGGAGGTGTAGGACTTTTAATATTATTATTTGATTAAATTATCATTGTGACTATTATATTGTTATTGTTGAATATCCTTCGAGACTGCCTGCATACTGAGCTTTGGGCTTTGAGTTTGGGATAAAGAAATCGTTAAACAGATCTACGATACAATTGACTATAACTTTAACAGCGATAACAGTTTTCAGAAATAGCAATGATTGTAATAACAAATTGAAAATTAATAAGCGATTTCTCATTGTTAAAACGTATGTTTAGCGTTCCCATTCACTTTTCCGCTTTAAAGGTGAGATAAATTGTATCGCTGATCTGTTTCTCTTTTACCACGGATTGCAAATTTACAAGATGACCTACAACAATTTTTGTACGCATTACCCAAAGCCCAGTATATAGACAGTCTCTTAGTTTGAAAATCCTATTAATTTTCTTTCTTGCAGTTTCGTGACGCATGACCAGCGCCGCACTGTGAAATGATACGGTCCTACAGTCCTATTTTCATAGTGGTGTGAATCGTGAAAGAGCGCCTTAAAGTTAAGTTACACAAGCGGCTTTATTCACGTCGGTCATGGATCAAAACAATAACAGTCTGCTTATTACTTACTGTAGCCCGAAATTTCGTTCTACTTTTTATCGTAGATTATCTCATTTGCATAATCTTTCTTGTTTTACTTACTTGCCAATAGAATCGTATTGTTATAGTAATTTCTTATACTTTTTACCAAATATTTTTACCGAATCTAAAAAATCGGGTTAGCAAGAATGTGACATATACAGTTCGAGGTAAATATTTTTTATACATGTTTTAAGTAATATATTTTTATTAAGATTTGGTTATTGTATTAGGTATGAAGTGTTATAAGTATATGAGGCGTTTCATGTCAACTACCTCAGCGCAGCGCGCGAGCCCCAAAGCTTGCTATTTTCAACTCATGTTTATGATACTAAAATGTACGTTTCCGACGTATTTTTTCCTGAGCTTTCCAATGATAAAGGCAGTTTTTTCTAAATTTTCCATTTTCACCTTCAAAAACTACAAAACATCTTATATCTCAAAAAGTATATTTTTAATATTCTTTTTGTCCATTTAGATCGAAAGCTGAGCATGTTTTACATAGGAAATGATTTTTTCCAAAATTTGCTCAAGATGTTTCCTTCGAGAAATGGAACGCGAAAGAGTAGACGCAACGATTCCTGCGCGCAGTATCGCGCGGTACATCGCGTGGACTAGACCTGCCTCGCTACCTATAATTACCTTTAATGATAATCTTTACCTGTTCTTTCGAATTCTTTATAATGCATGAATAATATTTTAATGGTTATTTTATAAAAAAAATAGAGTTTCATAACTAACAGCAATATAGTAACTGTACTACCGCTTTCTTCTCAGTGCAGATAATTTTTCTTTGTTTTCTCTAACAGTTTTTCTCAGGAACATTTGATATTCAGAACTTAAAAATGTTTTTTTGAGCTTCAATGTACACTGAGAAAAAATATCGTATATTTTCATATAAAAGTACTATAAAATGTAGGGATATTTGGCTACATATATATTTTATAGTGATACAAGCAACAAAATTATGATAAAGATAGCCAGAAATATGTTATTGGGTATTATATAGTAAAATAGAATAGATAGAAGTTCAAATTACATTTGAACTAAATCAATACATAAATTATTTGAAATATAATGGATCGATCCGAAGGAGGTAGGTAAAAAGAAAAAACAAGTTTTTACTTTAAATTTGTGCAACGTTTCGTTGGCATGTTCCGTCAACCTCTTCAGGCTATAATTTATTAACAAAAAGGTTTTTAATTACAATATATAAAAAAAAAAGAACTATCACTTGTATAAAGGAATAGTATATACCTTATTTTATCTAGCACATAACGTCAATGTAAGCAATACAGTGGTGTACATTCGTATTTATAGTTGTAAGATCCTTGTATTTACAAACAAGGCCAAAAATAAACAGAGCGATGCATAGGATTAATTTAAAAGGCGCAGTAACGGAAAATACAAACTGTTTAATGATTTTACATCTTCTTTCTTATTGATATTGTTTTTATCGCATTTAATATGGATCATTTCAGATAGAGTGCGTTTTTTGTAGTTTGTTTCGTAATCTAGAATTTTACAATTTTTCCAGTCGAAGTCATGTGAGAATTTGTTCATATGTTGTTTTACTACTGCTTCTGGGTTATTAGTTTTTTGATGTTCTTTAATTCTCGTTTTTAGAGTATGTTTCGTTTCCCCTGTATATGAAGCTGGGCATGACTTACAGAAGAACTTATATACTAGGTTAGTCCGATCCCATTTATCGGTATGGTCTTTACCTAGTTTGATAACTGAGTTGAAACGTTTTTTAACTATGGGTAGAGTACAAAATTTGAAGGGTTTTAAAATTGCTGCTATTTTATCGTATTGGTCATTAAACGGTAAAGAGATGTAAGAGATAGATCTATTGTGTGTAATGGTGTACTTTTTTGGGGTTGTTTATGTTTAATAGTGTGCATCCTAATACGTGTATGACGGTTGATAAATTTGTTAGGGTAATTATTGTCTCTTAGGATTTGATAGACCATTTTTAGATTTTTGTTATGAAATTGTTTGTGTGAAAGAGAAATAGCTCTATCGACGAGGTTATAGACTATGTTTATTTTTTGTTGAGTGGGATGGTTGGAGAGATAATTAATCAATCTACCGGAAGAGGTGGGTTTGTTAAACCAATGTGTAATAATAGAATTATTGTGACGAATTAAGGAAATATCTAGAAAGTTGATTTTTTTGTCTTGGGCCGAATCCATCTCAAATCAGACAGCCCGCGTATGCCTATTTCACCTATCATGTTGAAATAAAAATATTTATGTTCTACTCGAAAAAATATTTTACACGTGTTTTTTTATTTTTTTGTTTCATCAAAATTTCATGCGTTCAGCGATACCGAAAAATTCCGAGAAAATTCTTTAATTGAGAAAAAAATTTTTCAATGTGATTTTCAGATTGCTATTGTTTCAGTAGTTTTTCAAGCTTTTAAACGAGTAACACATAATTTCACTCAGTTTTGAGCCCTCTTTAACGGCCTTAATGTCATTTTCAAAAAAAAATAAAAAATCCACGAGCTATGCACTTTTTACTGAAAAATTCATTTTTTAGAGAAGTGCCTTTTTCTCGAAAACCCCATGTTTTTTTTTGCACAATTTTTGTTGTCATGATAGAGGACGGTAATGCCTAGCTAGACGTATTTGTGAGATTCGGTACTTTTTTCCTGGGATAGCGATCACTAATGAGATAACACACAAACAAATTTTTCACGCTTAACGCTTATATATAGTCAATGATATTAGAGTCAATGTAAAGGTATTTATCTTTGTGCGTATGTAATATACATGTACGTGCGCCTACTTATAGGAGTATATGTACTAGTACATTTGTCCGCTAGATGGATATGGTTTGACTTAACATTTACAAAGAAAAGTTCGGTTTCTGCTATATATCACACATCTCGTCTTATTTAAAACCATCATCTTTTGGAAAATTATTACATATTTACACCTTATCAACTCAACTACGATGTCTCAATATTACTCAACAGAGAGAATCAAATGTGCAGACTTTTTAGACAAACACAAACAAATTATTTACAAATCTAGTTCCGTACGTTTAAAACAACTTGAGAATCTTGCTCATCCATTGAAGCACCTCTATCCTCATTGACCTTTGACACCTTCTACATATCTGTGTCAACATTGTTACAATCGTGCTTTAGAATTGGTGAGTAGTACTGACAATGAATTTATAACGGATAATGAAGTTACCGATAACGTAGTTGATAGAGATGAAGATTTTTTACCAAGTACTCCAGAACGCATTGAAGAATTTAATAATGAAATAAGTACATCTTTCTTAGGTTCTGTATCGCCTCTTAAAAGAAAAAATCTTGTACATGAAAAATCAATTGAAAATTACGTAACAAAGAAGAAAAAAATACTTTCAACATTGTCTAATACCCTTGATGTGAAGTTGAACAATGTTTATGACGTTTCTATAACAGCAAATGAATCAACTGTATGCCGTTGTACAGAATGGATACAAAATCTTGGTCTAGCCTTGCAAAAGTGTTCTACGGTATCAGAAAAAATAAAAATTCTGACTTTGCTACCTTCATCCTTTACAAAACATGAAATTTTATCTTTATTTCCAGAAATAACAATGTATATGATCAACAAATCGAGAAATCTTGTTAAAGAAAAATGAATTTATTCAGAACCAGATGCATATTCAGGCCATCCGATTGATGAAAACATGGAAAAAATTGTTATGGAATATTATTTAAATGATGATTTTAATTGTTCAAGACAAAGTCCTAATAAATGTGACGTTGTTACAATTAAAGTTAACAATAAAAAAGAGAAAAAAGTTAAGCGTTTTCTTACTCGAAGTTTAAAAGAGACGTATAAAGTATTTAAAAATGATTATCCAGAATTGAGAATTGGAAAATCGAAATTTTATAGTTTGCGACCAAAGTATGTCTTACTTAGCCCCATCAAAGAAGTTTGTCTCTGTATCTATTGCGCAAATTATGATTTATTTCTTACGAGCTTAATTAATTTTAGAGGGAGTAACGTCACAGAGTTGGATGAAAGTCGGTCACAAATAATAAATGCAACAATGTGTTCTGAGCCATCTGATTTATGTTATTTACAAGAATGTAAACTATGTCCAGGGATTAAGGGAATTACGTTTCATGTTTTAAAACTGCAAGATGTAGAAGGCACAGAAGAAATTACATATGCTTTGTGGGATAATGGAAACCTGATTAAAAAGACACTATCAATTTCTGCTTTTAAAGATGAACTTTCGGTTTGGACCATGAGGGTTAGTACTCACATGTATGTAAAAAATATACAACGCAAAGCTATAAAAACAGAAAGAGAAAGTGCTAAAAAAGACTCACATCATTTAGTTCTTCAAATAGACTTCGCTGAAAACTGGGCTGTGATTCATAATAAAGCTGTTCAAGGAAATCATTGGGTTAATGATCAAATTTCTATTTTCACAGCAGTCTCTTATCAAGGGGATTCGACACAAAGTTTCGCAGTTATAAGTGATGACCGAAAACATGATTCAGCGTATGCTTTGCTAGCAGTACAAAAAATTATAAAATTCTTGAAAGAAAATTGTTGTGATTCAATTAAAAAAATTACCATCGTATCAGACGGCGCTGCGAGTCACTTTAAAAATCGCTTTCAATTAGATGAACTAAAACGAGCACCGTGTGATATAAAATGGTTGTTCTCTGCTACTGGGCACGGCAAAGGAGCTGTAGATGGTGTGGGTGGACTTATAAAGCATTATGCTACTTCGCATAATCTTCGAGAGCCCCTTGAAGAAGCTATTCAAAACGCAAATGATTTTGCAATACATGTTCAAAAATATACTGATGCTATTAAAATAATACATTTACAAGATGCTGAAATAGAACAATTCAAAAAAGAAAAAAAATATTGATTGGCTTACAACTCCAAAGTATCCTGGAATTCAAAAAACTCATATATGGGTTAAAAAACATGTGACGATAAAATACATTGTTTGACAGCAAAGACCGCTGATCGTCCGCTTACTGAATTAAGAACAATGAAGCAGAAAAACAAAGGTAGTAAAATAGGTATACAAATGAAAAAAAGGTATAAAAATAAAAAATCAAAAAGACGCAAATAACAAATAAATACATAGTTATGTGTACCTGTATATTACATACACACAAAGACAAATACCTTTACATTGACTCTAATATCATTGACTATATATAAGCATTAGGCGTGAAAAATTTGTTTGTGTGTTATCTCATTAGTGATCGCTATCCCAGGGAAAAAGTACCGAATCTCACAAATACGTCTAGCTAGGCATTACCGTCCTCTATCACGACAACAAAAATTGTGCAAAAAAAACATGGGGTTTTCGAGAAAAAGGCACTTCCCTAAAAAATGAATTTTTCAGTAAAAAGTGCATAGCTCGTGGATTTTTTATTTTTTTGAAAATGACATTAAGGCCGTTAAAGAGGGCTCAAAACTGAGTGAAATTGTGTGTTACACGTTTAAAAGCTCGAAAAACTGCTGAAACAATAGCAGTTTGAAAATCACATTGAAAATTTTTTTTCTCAATGAAAGAATTTTCTCGGAATTTTTCGGCATCGCTGAACGCATGAAATTTTGATGAAACAAAAAAATAAAAAAACACGTGTAAAATATTTTTTCGAGTAGAACATAAATATTTTTATTTCAACATGATAGGTGAAATAGGCATACGCGGGCTGTCTGATTTGAGATGGATTCGGCCCTTGATCAAGTTCATACGTAAATTGTAAACGTTTATTGTATGAATTAAAGATATTTATAACTAGATCGATATGTTATTTCTCAATACACATAAGGGTATCATCTACGTAACGGAAGTAAAAGAGAGGTTTGATGTTATAGTTATCTTCTAAGTTTTTTAGACAATTTGTTTCTAAGTCATCTAACACCATATCTGCGAACAAGGGTGAAATGGAAGAACCCATAGGTGTACCTTCAATTTGTCGATAAAACTTATTATTGAACGAGAAAAACCTATTAGAAAACAAAAATTTTGTGCAAGTTACTTGAACAAAATTTTTGTTTTCTAATACTTTTTTCTCGTTCAATAATAAGTTTTATCGACAAATTGAAGGTACACCTATGGGTTCCCCATTTCACCCTAGTTCGCAGATATGGTGTTAGATGACTTAGAAACAAATTGTCTAAAAAACTTAAAAGATAACTATAACGTCAAACCTCTCTTTTACTTCCGTTACGTAGATGATACCCTTATGTGTATTGAGAAATAACATATCGATCTAGTTATAAATATCTTTAATTCATACAATAAACGTTTACAATTTACGTATGAACTTGATCAAGACAAAAAAATCAACTTTCTAGATATTTCCTTAATTCGTCGCAATAATTCTATTATTACAGATTGGTTTAACAAACCCACTTCTTCCGGTAGATTGATTAATTATCTCTCCAACCATCCCACTCAACAAAAAATAAACATAGTCTATAACCTCGTCGATAGGGCTATTTCTCTTTCACACAAACAATTTCATAACAAAAATCTAAAAATGGTCTATCAAATCCTAAGAGACAATAATTACCTTAACAAATTTATCAACCGTCATACACGTATTAGGATGCACACAATTAAACATAAACAACCCCAAAAAAGTACATCATTACACAATAGATCTATCTCTTACATCTCTTTACCGTTTAATGACCAATACGAAAGATAGCAGCAATTTTAAAACCCTTCAAATTTTGTACTCTACCCATAGTTAAAAAAAGTTTCAACTCAGTTATCAAACTAGGTAAAGACCATACCGATAAATGGGATCGGACTAACCTAGTATATAAGTTCTTCTGTAAGTCATACCCAGCTTCATATACAGGGGAAACGAAACGTACTCTAAAAACGAGAATTAAAGAACATCAAAAAATTAATAACCCAGAAGCAGTAGTAAAACAACATAAGAACAAATTCTCACATGACTTCGACTGGAAAAATTGTAAAATTCTAGATTACGAAACAAACTACAAAAAACGCACTCTATCTGAAATGATCCATATTAAATGCGATAAAAACAATATCAATAAGAAAGAAGATGTAAAATCATTAAACAGTTTGTATTTTCCGTTACTGCGCCTTTTAAATTAATACTATGCATCACTCTATTTATTTTTGGCCTTGTTTGTAAATACAAGGATCTTACAACTATAAATACGAATGTACACCACTGTATTGCTTACATTGACGTTATGTGCTAGGTAAAATAAGGTATATACTATTCCTTTATACAAGTGATAGTTCTTTTTTTTTTTATATATTGTAATTAAAAACCTTTTTGTTAATAAATTATAGCCTGAAGAGGTTGGCGGAACATGCCAACGAAATGTTGCACAAATTTAAAGTAAAAACTTGTTTTTTCTTTTTACCTGCCTCCTTCGGATCGATCCATTATATTTCAAATAAACAACTGGAGAGCAATATTCATATTTAACTCAACAATACAAAAATTGATTTTTTACGAGTTGAAAAACGTACCATAAAAGTTCAAACATACTTGAAGTGCATGATTCCAAACAATTGCACAACGCAGTCCGATATTTGTATTACTATAGTTCAGTGCGCGTTGAACTTCTATAGTCCGACGCCCGACGCGCCACCCTTCGATATTGGGAATCTGACAGGTCCAAGCTTTGAAGTGCCCGAGTTCAGACGCTATTGAACTCATAAAGCTTGGACCTCTCAGATTCCCAATATCGAAGTGCGGCGTGTCAAGCGTCGGACTATAGAAGTTCAACGCGCACTGAAATATAGTAATACAAGCAGAGGAATGCGTTGTGTGATTGTTCGAAATCATACAGTTCAAGCATGTTTAAACTTTTCTAGTATTAATTTGGTCGTAATTTAGTTCGAATTTAATTTTAAATTAATGCAATATACTTCAAGTACATTACTTCTAAAATATTTGAACTTGCACAATTCCAAATTTTTTCCGTACATAGTTGATTTTCCAAAAAATAATAGTGAAGGCAAAAATATTCAGTTTTACTATACAATATAGTTCACAGTATAAACGTCTTTTTTCTGTGTACTTTGATCCATTGGAATAATAGCATGGAATTCCTTGGTGGAAATTAAATGAAGTTATAAAATAGAAATTTCTCTTGGCTAGTGTCTAGCTCCCGATGAAACGCTTTTCCTCATGTTAAGTCTCGAAAGTTAAGGAATGTACTCTTTTATTTGATGATTATTTCTATTTCTATTACCTTTTCCCTTTGATGTAGGTCCTGCAACCGAATAAACAGATGTTTAAATAATTGCACTGTTTATTGAATTGGAATTTTTACAATTGAATGATCTATGCTCGTAATTGCCTTTACAAGTAAAAAATATTCGACTTTGTTGATTGAATTATACAATATATGCATTGATTGCGCGATCAATTAATACAGATAAATTATTGATTTTAAAGAAAAACTACTCCTATTGCCGGCCAGAGTGGTACGGAGTTCGCAGTCTGGCGCGTGAGATACTGACTACGCGGACGATTACCGCTTATTTTATAACACTATTAAATTAGATTAAAGATGATTTTGACGATGAGTTGAGATCATCATTTTGAGAAAATTTAGTACACATTTAAACGTAAGCCGTTCGTTTTCAAATTGAAAAGTGCCGAGTATAGACAAAATTTCGACGTGCGTATGCTTTCGTAATTTCGGTGGCTCGCTTTGTCATGATATCGCGAGCTCGAAATGCTGTATCGTAGAAATTCGGAATCACATCGTTTGTCAGAAAATTATTGATTAGAATATAAATATCGAATTTAATTTTAAGAATACGTCACGGACGTAACACCTCCCCCCTTAGACTGTTGGATGTCGTAGAGATTCAACAGGTATGGAAACAGTTAAAGCATCCGTGATTTTCTGTTGCAGAATTTTCCATAATAATAAAATGATAATAAAAATTCAGATAATAAAAACAATATTCTTTTTCATAACTCGAGACTACACTTACCCTACGGTTTTACTTTGTATCGCATATTGAATACCGATTGTACCTAGTGGAATATACGGTGTAACAGTCCAGCTCGCGCACATAACACGAGAGCATGCGCACAGCTATCGCTTAGTATAGAGCATAGCAGCACCGAGAGAGAGGATGAGGCAGAGCGACTGGCGTTCCCACTACTCCGCATTAGTGCGTGAGGAGGGGCGGCGCGGGGCTTCTCTGCGCGTTCCGCACGCACGGTCTATTCAGCTAGCGCTCCCCTCTCATCGACTCTCTCTCTTCCCCTTTGCGAGCGAGCGATGATTGTACAGTACGAGCTTGACGAAGGCACTCTGATTCTGGAAGTCTCCCGAGCCACATGTCTTGATCCACCGGTGCACAATGCAAAGCGTACGCCGAACAATTGAGACAGATCCTTCCTTTTCCTTATTGCCGAATTGGAGGCCTAGAGGGAGTCCATAAGCCCCGCCGTGGCACAACGCAAGGCGTGTCGCGAACGGGCTCATCACTTCAAAAAATATAATATCCTTCCCAACTCCAACCCACGTGGCCAAGTTCGCGGCATATACGTGCAAGGCGCACGCACGCACAACGATGAAGCCCGCGGGCTTATCCTTTCCGAATGCGGATTTCGCCTCGGATCCAGTAATTACCCCAGATTTGTTTTTCATAATAAAGTGACAGGTTACAACGGATATTCTTCCTTCGTTCGTACATAAATTTAATTAGGCACGACCGCTACTCGGGAGAGCCTTATAATTTCACCAGAGCGAAAGAATTCAAATACTGAAAAATTAATGTGTAAAAACTATGTTCCACTCAGAGCGAGTGCGTTTTAAGCGTTTTCTGAGATGTATGTATGTCTGTACGTCCATATGTACTCAAGTTTCTCGATTTCATCAGGATTGCGGGAAAATACTCCTCTAATTATACCTAACTGCTGGTTCTATATTGAGATAGATCGATGAAAAATTTTTCAAATGCGAGCACAAAGAAATAGCTCAAAAAATCGATTTTTAAGCCTAATGTCTAGAAAAATTAATTTTAAGCTAATATGTACAGGTCTATCTGCTAAAACTAATTAAAATACAGCTTTTTTATGTTGAACACTTTTTTGTACGAGCAATATTTGCCAAGATAACTGTGAAAAACGGCCAAAAATGGTCAAAAATGAATGATTTTCGGCTATAACTTCTCAAGATTTGATTTTACACAAAAATGTTGAATACAAAAGTTGTAGATAATATTGAAACAAAACTTTTTCCCATTTAACACTTTTTTTGTAAAATCAACTCCTGACGAGCTAGACTTATAAAAACGATTTTAAACGCCAAAATACACATAAAATGAACGATTTTCGGCTATAACTTGTCAGGATTTTATTTTTCACAAACATGTTTAATACAAAAGTTGTAGATAATATTAAAATAAAACTTTTTCCCATTTAACATTTTTGTGTAAAACCAATTCCTGACGAATTAGACTTATAAAAACGATTTTAAACGCCTAAATATACATAAAATGGACGATTTTCGGCTACAACTTGACAAGATTTGATTTTATACAAAAATGTTAAATGTAAAAGTTGTAGATAATATTTAAATAAAACTTTTTTCTATTTAACATTTTCGTGTAAAATCAACTCCTGTCGAGTTAGACTTATAAAAACGATTTTAAACGTCAAAACATTCATAAAATGGACGATTTTCGGCTAAAACTTGACAGGATTTGATTTTACACAAACATGTTCAATACAAAAGTTCTACATAATATTTAACCAAAACTTTTCACATTTAACATTTTCATATGAAATGGATTCCTGACCGCTTAGACCTATAAAAACGATTTTTAATGCCTAAATACACCTGAAATAGTCGATTTTCGCTTATTATACAAGAATTTGACTTTCAATAAAACTGTTAAATACAAAGCATATAGATATAGGTTAAACAAAACTTATTCCCAATTAACATTTTTATGTTCAATAATTACTGGATCATCTAAACGTATAAATATGATTTTTAAGACTCCAATACACGTATAGTGAATTTTCGCTTATTATTTCACAGAATTAGATTTACACAGAAGTATTCGATACAATAGCTCTAAATAAGATGGAAAAAATCGACATAACAATCCAAAGATAATATAATTACAAAAACATAATAATAAGATACAAAATTACATTTGATTACAATATTCAATGGGATAAACACATTGGAAGAATAATTAAAGAAACAAAATATCTATTTCCCTGTTTTCTACAAAAAGATTTTTAATAACAAATTAAAAAAATTTGATATAAGATTACCCAGCTTAACCTACTATGTTCCCAGGACCTAAGCTATTGAACTAAAACAATCAAAATTGTGTAATATTATATAAGTACATGTTAAAGGAATATCATATATACAAAAAAAAACTTTTGTGTAATGTATGAGCTATAAATATTGTAATATGGTAAATTTCAATGCATAAAGAATGCAATGTTCTAGCTGACTCAGTCTTACAGCATATAGAAAACTATTAAATAGGTAAGTCTCATTGGGTACAAGTCTGCGATATACATAATGATGTATTTTAATACAACAGATACCCTGAAGCGAGTTCTTACACCCTGACTAAACTTAGAAATTAAATAGACGAGCTAATATTACCAGGGACAACTACCTACCCTTATCGCATTTAACAACACACACAGCACTTATATAATATTTCCCAGTTCCTATTACCTATCCCCTCACACTTTAAAGCACTAACACTCGAAGATCACTTAGAGCTGCAGAAGTTGCAAAATAGGGCTAGACGGTCTAGGCTAGCACTACTCCATGGATGTCAGTCTGCTGAGAATCATCTAACAGCGATCTATTGTGTCAGTAACCACACCATCTAGGAGGTAAGTACTGACAGAGACCGTCAATTGCGTTTCAATGTCAAGGAATGCCTCAGCCTAGGGATCAGCAAAGCGCATGAACAGCAGATCAGTTCCTATTCTGGGGGACAAGCGAGGAGAGTTGAGCACCTAAAAACCACATATGACTAATAAATAGATGACTCAAAAAAACGTACAATACAAAAGAAAAGTCTGCAGCAATGGCTGTTGTTCACTTACTGTACCAGCTTCCTGGTGGAGGGGAAGAACTGGTGGAGACCTTAAACCGTTGTTTCACTGAAGACGCTGAAGACACAAGCAGCAGCATAACTGTACACATAGTCACTAGTGTAAGAGCCAAACAAGGAAAGTTGAGCACCTAAAAACTACATATAATTAATAAATAGATGACTCAGACAACATTTACACACCCAAGAAACAGTCTGGAGCAGTGCCCGTCGTTTACACTACTCTCGCTGCCACAGATACCTGCAACAAGCGAAAGTACCATCAGCTCACCCATCAGAGAAGTTAGGAACGAGAAAATGCTTACTGAATCTGCTCTCGCCGCTGACACACTGCCTTCCCACCTCCGACGAATCATCGACAATCGACGAACACGATGAAAGGGCGAACACGATTCATCAGGGCGGCATACTACAGCAGCCACAGTCATCGCTGGGGACGCCGGGAGCCAGACGATTCGATTGTTGACAACGCACACCATGGACACATGTGCGCCACGGCTGACGGCACGCCGCACTACTCAGCAGTAGCAGAAAACGCGCGCGATCATATATATAGATATATCTTATACCTCGCGGTCGCACGAGTCGCATGTGTTTTTCCGCTGTTCTTGGTGTGCGAACGCAGCCTAGCCGAGGCACGGTAGTATACATAGGTCGACTGCTGCAGTATATAAGTATTCATGCACGCAGGTCGCAGGGCTAAGCCAGATTGCCGTTGCCGAATGCATCAGTATTGAGCATTCTCCTTCTGTTTTTCTCCTTTTCGCAGTATTAGTGTATATATATGCATATGTGCGCAAGTATTTTTTTGTAATTGAGATTGTATAGGTATATGTAGTTAGGAACACCCGTAAGTCCGTGAGCAGCTAGTTTTTTATTATTATTATATATTTAATTTTTTTTTTATTATAAATATCGGAAGTGTTGCAATTTTCGCTTTTATAAAAATACAAGGTTCTCCTGAGTATTGTGGTCGTGCCTATTATGTAAAAACGAAGTTTTTACATAGAGAGGGGGCGGGCGACGAGCGAAGCGAGGAGCAGGTGTGTGTGGGGGCGGGGGGGATGGCGTGCCGAAGGCACGCTGGGGGGCAGCCCCCCTAGTTTTATATAATATTAGTTTAATAAAACGTCCCGTAATAAATATAGCATACCTTATGCATTAGAATTTGTATAGAGATATATATCTTGATTGTATATAGCATTTCGACAATGAAATTATTTTATTAACGCTAATGTGTAATAATTTTGTTGTTTTTCTGCATTTACAAAAAATAGAGTCATTGATTAAGTTTAGAAATAATGTGCGTATTAAATAATTTTGTAGTAAATAAAAGATGAGGAGAAATATATAGGGAATAATTCAAGTGATCATTCACTTCCCTCCCTGCTGAGATATATTATTTTTTTCCCTTTGTTCAAGTAGAATAACATTGAAGGGCTTTTGATATTACCATTATAAAAATATTTCTCAACCGTATACTAAGAAAAATTATAACTATTTCCAAAAGAAAAATTTAATTATATGTAGTGTGTAGGTATTTTTTTGTGAAAAAGAAGGTTAATAGGTCGGAGTAATTTTGGCAAAATTTAACTTGTTATTGTTGCGCCGTAGTTATTAGTTACCATTAATAAAAGAGTCATTCTTTTATACGTTTAAAATAATTCTTTACTTAAACCCATCCACAACCTCCAACAATATTAGGATAATATTTCATTTCCCGTATTGATACTTGTATTGTTGATGTCATAAAAATTTAAGTTTTTTTTATCAACGAAGGTTTCATTCTTACCCAAATATGCAATATAATTATAATTATATTAAATTTACATTACAATTTTCAGTATCATCACGCTTCTACGAATATTTTTTTCGCGACGACATTTATAAAAATATTGGTAACTTAAAAATAAACTTTGAATACGAGATAATTCTCGAGTAAACAAGAGATATTTTTATTCGACTGTGGTCAGTTTGTAGTGTTTCTTTGTATTGACTACACGCTAGTTACTAAACTGATTACATATTGTTGGTGTTTATACAATTGTTTAAATTGATATAATTATACATTCTATTATATACTCTTCAAAAAAAAATTTTAAATTACGCATTGAGGCTACAGAAAATATATTATTAAAAAGGGCTTGTAAGTATTGCTCTTTTATTTTTAGTCATATGGGCGAAACGTTTAAACAAAGAAGAACTTTCTTGAAAAAAATAAAATAGTTTAAAAATTAAAATGATATCTAAAGTCAAATAGTAAGTTTGATTAAAAGAAGTGATATAATGTAAATAGGATTATTATAAAAACGTAAAATAAAATACTGATTCTGATAATGTTCAATTTATTAATATAACCATGATAAGAAAAATATTTGTAAAAAAACATCGACTTGTTTTCATTACTTTCTAGAGTTAATAGAATTTATAATATTTATTATATACATAAATATCATATTATAATATATTAATAAATTTTTCGTTTGCCTTTTATTGAGTGTATGTTAAATAATTACAATTATCTAAAAAAGTCGTCAGATTTTTCAACCCAAATATCTCACAGATACTATAACAAAAATGATCCACAAAATTTCTGAAAATTATCTCCCCACAAATCGAAGGCCTGAAATCAAGATTATATCAAATAAATGTTTACAAATTAATTTTTTAATTAAAACACGTGGTGGCCGGTAAAGTTTCTTATTCTTATTCGACATGCCCTCAATAACTGTTTTAAATAAAACTAGTATAATATTTTATTGTAATGAGTATCTTGCCCATTTAATACTATTAATAAATAAAATTAATGAAATCGTATGAGCGTGCGTGTGTAAGCGTGTGAGTGCGTGTGCGCGCTTGAGTGTAAATACATATATTCAATTTCATTATTTTATGTATTTATTATATTGAACTTGCACGATTCTCTCTACCATATAATAAACAAATAAAATAAATTAAATTATTTGTGTGTGTCACATAATATTGCAGTAATTATAATTGATTATATTATTTCAAAAAATTTTACTAATGTAATCATTTTATCGAGCTCCTTGAAGAAACATTTTTTTTTATTTTTTTTTTTTATTTCACCAAAATTAAATTTACATAGGTAAATCCTATAGAAGTATACGAGATACTTGTACATAGGTTGGCACAATACTTACAAAACTAAATACTTAAAACTAAAAAATAAATATAATAATCTTTAATTTCGCAGTAACAAATTTCTAATTCATATAAAATGTGTAATCGCACATAACAAATTGATAAAAATTTTAATAATTTGTAACATCTAGCGAACCTGTATTTTTTACAGGTTCGCTAGATGGAATTCTAGCAGGACAGGCAAAAACTAGTTTATACGGTGTGAATTGATCGCCAGTATGTACACTAGTATTATAGTGAAACTGTGCCAACTCTAATAGTTCATCTCATTCACATTTTTTTGTTGAAATATTCTTTAAATATTCACATAACGGGTGACGTGCTCTTTCTAATGAACCATTAGACTGTGGAGACAAAGACGTAGATTCGATTTTATCGAATTTAAATCTTCGTGCTATTTGTTTCATCATTTTACTTGTGAAATTAGTTCCTCTGTCTGTTAATACTACTTTGGGACATCCAAAAATATATATAAACTTTTTTATAAATCTCAAACCGATTCTGCAGTTTGATCTTTAAAACATATTAAAATTATAAATTTTGATAATTGATCTTGTACAGATAAAATATACTTATTATTATTTTTCCAAATTGTTATTGAGTACAATCGTAGGAGGCAAAGATGGGTGTCAGTCATCAAATAACATCTGATTGACGACGGATTATATCTGATCTATAAGGCTAGGGCCTGATGAGGTTGGCGCAAATAGCTGACGAAACGTTGCCACAATTAGAAAAGTCGTTTTCTTTTCACATCTTTGCCTCCTACGATCGTACTCAATAACAATTTGGAATAACAATGGATGGCGTTAAACCTTCAACTTTATTATTATTTTTAGTTAAGTTAAACGGTCCTGCAATATCCATGGCATTTTTATCAAATGTTTTTAAAGGTGTATCTGTTATAATCATTTGTTGTTTAGTTTTTATTCTTTTTAATTTATTTCGTTGGCAGTCCTCCTATAGTTGAGGAGTGATACATATCAAAAACTCTATCTCTGTCTTCAATTTTTACGTATTCAATATTATTTAAACATATTATTACATTTATATTTGTATTATTAAATGTTTCTCTTAATATTTCGTCTATCTCTGACCAACATATATTTAAAATTTCGATATCTTTAGAAATGCATTAATATACAGGGTGGGCCAAAAGTACCGGAACGGCAAAATAACTCGGCGGGATTGTATTTTAAGAGAAAAAGCTTAAAACAAAAGATATAGGATTTTTTCTTGCTATTCGACGGTGATAATGACCATGACCTTGACCATAACCTTGAAGGTTATTTGAAGGTCAAATTGGTTTTTTCAGTGGAAACCCATAATTTTCACCTCAGAAATGAAAAGAGTGGAAAATTCTACGTCCGAGTATAACCTTGACCATGACCTCCACCGTGACCTTGAAGATTGTTTCAAGGTCAAATTTTTTTTTTCAGTGGGAACCCATATCTTGTATTCAATGACCATGAGTGACCACAATTTACGTTTCATGACCATAAGTGACCGTCACTGGCTGGGTAGATCTGCGGTTATCCACCAGTGGCCAAGAATAAATTAGTTTGCCTTCGGTGACGATCACTAACCATAAGTGACCAAAATTTACCTCTGATGACCATTAATGACCGTCAATGACTGAGTAGACCTTCAGTTATCGTTAGTGGCCATTAATTAATTCGTTTGCCTTCAGTGACCATCAATAACCATGAGTGACCAAAATTTACCTTTGATGACGCTCAGTGACCGTCAATGACTGGGTCGATCTGCGGTTATCCACCAGTGGCCAAGAATAAATTAGTTTGCCTTCGGTGACCATCACTAACCATAAGTGACCAAAATCTACCTCTGATGACCATTAATGACCGTCAATGACTGAGTAGACCTTCAGTTATCGTTAGTGGCCATTAATTAATTCGTTTGCCTTCAGTGACCATCAATAACCATGAGTGACCAAAATGTACCTTTGATGACGCTCAGTGACCGTCAATGACTGCGTAGATCTGCGGTTATCCACTAGTGGCCATAAATGAATTCAAAGTTAGATACCTTTGATTTTTGGAATTTCAACACTAATTCTTTAGTTAATTGGACTCACTTTTTCCGAAAAAGCAGCAAATGGTAATTCTGGATATTTTGTTAGCAGTTGGTCTGACTGTTAGTGATACTGCCCTTGTAGTTGGCGAAATTATTTATTCATGTAGCTGTCGCTTCTTCGAAAGTTCTGTTTAGAATAGGTGAGAAGCAGAGAAAGTTTTTGCTGGCTGTTATTCCACCTATCCTCGGTCAGGGTCTTCCACCCTTGCCTTGACTGGCCGAAGTCTCTCACCCTTGCCTTGACTGGCCGGAGTCTCTTACCTTTAAAGGTCATGGTCAAGGTATGGTCAAGGTCATACTTAGACGTAGAATGTTCTGCTCTTTCCATTTCCGGGGTCAAAAATGTGTATGGGTTCCCACTGAAAAAAAATTTGACCTTCAAATAACCTTCAAGGTCACGGCTGAGGTCATGGTCAAGGTCACGGCTGAGGTCATGGTCAAGGTCACATTCGGACGTAAAATTTTCCGCTCTTTTCATTTCTGAGGTGAAAATTATGGGTTCCCACTGAAAAAAGCAATTTGACCTTCAAATAACCTTAAAGTTCAAGGCTGAGGTCATGGTCAAGGTCACATTCGGACGTAAAATTTTCAGCTCTTTTCATTTCTGAGGTGAAAATTATGGGTTCCCACTGAAAAAACCAATTTGACCTTCAAAAAACCTTCAAGGTCAAGGCTGAGGTCATGGTCAAGATCACATTCGGAGGTAAAATTTTCCGCTCTTTTCATTTCTGAGGTGAAAATTATGGGTTCCCATTTAAAGAAATTAACTTGACCCTGAAATTACATTCAAGGTTATGGTCAAGGTCATGGTCATTATCACCGTCGAATAGCCAAGAAAAAATCCTATATCTTGTGTTTTAAGCTTTTTCTCTTAAAATACAATCCCGCCGAGTTATTTTGCCGTTCCGGTACTTTTGGCCCACCCTGTATATATTTTTACGAACTAATAATTCCTTTAATTTATTAAATAACTGTGTCTTTATTAATTTATATGACACAGATGTATCTATGTATAATATGAACAATTTTTTACTCTCGATATCTATAATATCTATATTACTTTTTGTAAATGATGATTTTTGTTTTATATTTTTATTTTTAATTAATATTTCGATATGTTTATCTCATGATTTGCCGTTTAAATTTATTAAATTAACAATATTATCGTTTCTGAATTGTATAGAATTTTAGAATAAATTATATTATTCAGTTTTGAGTATCCATGGTTACTTTATTTTTTATGACTTCTTTCTTTTGTACTTCGGACTTTCTTGCATTATTCTTTCTTGGTCTTCCTCTTTTTGCTTTTAACTTCAGCCTCTCATCCTTTATTGCTTTGATTTTATCATCATTGCTAATTGCTTTTGTTACTTGAGAATTTGTATTTATTTCTCGTTTGTTTTGTGCCCTTGTAACTACGAACAATTCTACTGGATTTCTTGATAATGCATCTGCATTTACATTCTGTTTTCCCGCTTTGTATACAATATCAAATTCATAATCTGACAATTTTAGTCTCCATTTCTGAACTCTTGTATTATTATCGGCCGATTTTAACCATAGCAGCGGTTTGTGGTCAGTAACTATTGTGAATTTATTCCTATATATGTAATTTTTAATGTTTTTATTGCAAACATTATAGCTAATGCTTCTTTTTCGCAGATATGATATTTAGTTTCAGCTTTATGTAACTGAGGCGTAAGCTATCGCTGGGTCCTTGCTTATTCCGCCTTGTGACAAAACTGCGCCTAAAGCGAAATTCGAAACATTTGTTGTAATCGTTCATCAAAACGTGGATATCCTAAAAATGGTGCTGTACATAATAAATTTTTAATTTCCTCGAAAGCTTTTTGCTGATCATTTTCCCAATGAAATTTTACATCTTTTTCTAGTAATGTATTCAAAGGTTTCGTTACCTTTGCATAATTTTTGATAAATCTTCTATAATAGCCTGAAAGTCCTAGAAATTCTGTGATGTTATTAACATTTTTCGGTAGAGGGAATTTTTTGACTGCCTCTACTTTCTTTGGGTCAGGTTTTATTCCGTGTTCACTTATAATATGACCTAAATAACATACTTCACTTTTTGGGAATTCATATTCTTCTGGTTCTAATTTTTAACTTGTTTCCATTAGGTGTCGTGCAACCATATTAAATCTTTCATTTACTTCTTTTATAATTTCGCCAAAACTTATTATATCATCGATAAATACAAAGCATATTTTACCGATAAATCGACCAAAACTGTATTCAAAACTCTGAAATGTACGCGGTGAGTTTCTCAATCCGAATGGGTAATATGCAAAATTCAAAAAGGCCCAAAGGATTTATGCTAAATACTGTTTTGTGTATATCACCTGGTTTCATAGGAATTCGGTGAAAACCCGATTTTAAATCTATAGCGTAATAGAATTTAGTTTTTCCTAATTGATCGAATATTTCTGTGATATTTGGAAGTAAATATGGATCTGAATCTGTTTTTTCGTTTAGCTTTCTGTAATCTATAACTAAACGCCATCGTTTTTGTCCATCTGCTAACTGTTTTTTCGTTACAATCCATGCTGGAACATTAAAAGCACTTTTTAAATTTCTTACTAGGTTACTTGTTATTAATTTCAGAGTTTCCTCTATTGCGATTTCTTTTAATTTGTGTGGTAAAGGGAATTGTTTTACGTATACAGGTTTATCGTCGGTTAAATTTATTTCATGATGCTTTACGTTACATGATCCTAAACTATCTCCCTCTAACCAAATATATCTTTATTTTTCAATACTGAATTTCTAATCATTGTTTTACTATTTTCAGGTAAGTTTTGATAATGTATTTTTTCTAGTAGTTTTTCTTCTCGATTAAACTCTTTTAAATCTTGTATTAAATCATTTTTCTCTATAAAGTTTATTGATCCCAAATTTAAAATCTCATTTCGTCTATGTTAAAGTCCTCTATTATTTGAATACCTTCAGGCAAAATGTCTATTTCATACGAGATAAAGTTATATTCTTTTTCGTTTAAATAAAGTTTATGATACTCTTCGAAATCTACCTCAATCTTTTTATTTATTATTGTCAAAAATTGTTTATAGTCTGTTGATGCTATTTCCTCAAAATTGATTGTTTGGTCATTATTTTCAAAAGCAATATAAATATTTTTTATTAACGATCTAATATTATTTTCGTTATTTTGCAAAATGTTTCCGTAATATAATCCCTTTTTTTCTCGTAAAATTTCATTTAACAGTTTCTGTTGTAAATCCGTTTCTTCTGCTTTTAATTTCGGAATTGAATTAAAAATTTTTGTAACATCATCATAAAATGTGATTTCTGATTTTATATGTATTTCATTTTTATCGATTAATTCGGGTTCATATGATATTAGACAAGATGATTTTCTAGTTTCGTTATCAATTTGAAAATTCTCAGTTTGTTCATTTTGTTACGTCGGAATCTAAACAAAAAGCTATCATGTCTAGCAGGCCTCCTATGAGGCGTGCCGGATCTCCCAGTCTTTTGGCCAACGCCCGAAAGCGCTATGCCTAACCAGGTTACGGAGACCGAGGGAGCAGATCGGAAGATTTTACCTCCTTTTGCTACTGGCCGACGCTCGAAGCGTTACGCCTTTAGTTGTAGCGGAGGAAGAATACACATTCCAATTTATTGGTCTAATAATTAAATTCCCAAAATGTTATCCCCGAACGCTACCTTCAGATCGTCGTCGCGATGGATCGGTGGTTCAGCGATGATGTTGTTCCTCCGTGACGAATGGTCTCGCAGCAGGAAGCGTGGTGCGGAAGGGTTGTGCTTGTTGTCGATAGCCCTCCACGCGAACCGACTCCGGGAGGTAGTCGCTTCTTCGCTATCGGTGAGGCGTGCCACGTGCAATGCTTAGCAGAGTCGATCGTCGTCGTGGTAGCCGAGAAAAAGTCAAAGTCCAAATCGGGCGTGACACGGGCAGTGCTGCGCCATGGGCGGTGGCGTTGGTCGTTCGTCGGGCAGAGCTTCACCCTCGCAGAAGTTCAGAAAAGTAGTGTGCGTTGAGGCCCACTCGCTGGCCCTTTTTATAGTGCAGAACAGCCTTTGTTTTAGGGGAAAACTTGTTTTCTCCCCCTGTGGGAAAGTGCTAAGGAGTTTGCTCCCACCTCCCGTTGCCATGCATTTTCTCCTGCTCGCTTAATGGAGAAAGACATAGATGTCGAAAGGTCCCCTTCTTAAAAGTGCTCCCTCCAGAGAAAATTCCGCGAGACTGCATGCAGAGTGTATCCGTGTGCGCTTCCACCATTTAGCTCCTGAATTTTTAGATGTCAGAAAGACGTCTCGCTGACACATTTCCCGTCCAGGCGCCATGCAATATTCTCGCAGCCCCCGTGCGTGTTACGGGATAAAAAGAAAGGAGTGCCTTGTTGCTGCTCCGCTATCGCAAGCCAGCGGGCTTCCTCGTTCTCGTGCATTTGGCTACCGTACAGGTATGCTAGGGCCTTGACATCTTTCTCTAAGTTCTTCCCTGGCATGCGTGTAAAAAAAGAACGTCTGCATGTACGGCCAAATTACTTCCTTCTTCTTTTTTTATTGTGGCTCGCTATCCCGTAATTTGGAAAGCGCGGCTCAGGCGCGCCAATGTTCCCAGGCCTCGTCCGGTCCTTATCGCCTTCTTGATTTGTTTTCCCCGTTTTCAGCTGGCCACGCTTCCGATTTGTTCGCCCCCCCCCCCCCCCCTATGGCTCTAAAATTTTCTCCCAATCCGCTCATTTTCTCCATTTTTTTCTCCGCCTTTCTTCCTGCACACCTTTTAATTCCTCCCTTCCTCTTTCTCTCTCCTGCTGTGTCTCTCTCCTTCTTGATATTTCTCCGTTGCTCTTCTTTCTGCTATCTTCCCTATTATGAATTAATTTTTTTTTTTTTTTAAATGGACAAAAAATTCGTCCATTACAGTTTATTTGTACTATTCGTTAACAATCTTTATGAATTATGGGTTTTAAATTTTATGTTTCATCCGTATTTTGCAACATTTTCCTTAAAAATTCCTTTTGTTCTATCGTTATTTTCGTTTTAATTTCTTTATCCTTCTTTTGTCGGTTCTCAGTTACTATATTGAGATTATGGTTTAGTTTATGAGCTGGTTTAGTTTGATTCTCTTATAATTCATTTGTAAATAACCTTCGTCCAGTCTTAATGTTTGTTCCGAAAGAATTTTTATTCCTAAAATTCCGTCGTAAGGTAGGCGACAATTTTCTGGTGCGACATGAAAATCAATACTCACAAGGAGAGGGTTTAACCTGCAAGAAACAGATTTTAGCACGCATTGGAGAGTAGATTTCTGGCACATAAAAATGAAGCTCAGTCTTGACAATTTCATCCAATGGCCCCTTTTTCTTGAGATATAGGCAATTTAATCTCAAATATCCTCTATTTCGTTAAAAAATTATGTCTCTTCTATTGAGTGTCACATTACAAATATTTATGATACGAAAACGAGCAAAAGGATTATAAGAGTAGACAGTAAAAGCTAAAATGTAAGCCTTGATCCGCTAAAAAATATTGATTTTTCAGGAAGATAAAAGCAATCAAAGATAGCGAACAAAAATGGTTAAGAATACGATCCATTTAATCGGTTAAAATGAAGACAAATTTTGATCATTTTTATTACTCCTAATGTCTCTATCATTTTATCTGTGATACCTGTTAACTGAATTTTCTTGTTTTCTAAAATTATATTAGAAGGTATCTGATTTTTTTTGATAATATTTAATTGAGCTCCACTATCTACAAGTAAATTACATACTTAATCTGTAAATGGATTCTCCATTTCGATATACTGCAAAGAGTTTGTCAATTTTAAAAAATACATTGCCATCTTTGTCGCTTTTCTTGCATTTTTTATTTTCGGAATTATTTATTTCTGGTTCGTTAAAATCAAGTAAGTTTACTTCGTCGACATTTTTACTTTCAGATTTATTGGTTGTCTGATTTTTCCTTATGTTTTCAATAATATCACTCAAATTTCTTGAAATTAATAAATCGATGTCAGTGTCTTTTCCTTCGTTGCAATTCATGTTTACCATATTATTCTCATTAAATTTACTTATTTGAATAGTTGTATTGTTTTTGACTGGTTTTTTTATTAATCCTTCCAGTCCACTCCTTTACAGAAGAATTTTTTAGTTTTCCGATTTTTGTTGATTAATCATTAAAAATATATTACTTATGTCGACTGCAACTTACTATCAACTGATGAGAATTTTTCCATCGATCTTACAGTCTTATAAATTAAATTAAAATAATTAATATTTATGGCAATCTGACTGCCATAAATATTAATTATTTTAAATTAATTTATAAGACTGTAAGACCGATGGAAAAATTCTCATCAGTTTTTGTTGATTAAATTACTTGTAGTTGGTTTTGTTTCGTGAAGCATTATTCTAATGAATGACGTGTATTTTTACAGAAGCTGCGAAATTTTTGCATATTATTTTCCATTTCTTTGATTTTATAGTAATTTCCAATCAAATGTCCTTTGTTTTTACAATAAGCGCAGGTTATCGACGATTCCGTTTTTTGGAATTTCCTGCAATCTTTAATGGAATGACCCGTTATTTTACATTTTGACGTTCATTATTACTATGATTAAAGCTTGTTGTACGGTAATTTGTTTGTTGATTCCTATTGCCGTATCGATTCATATTCGTTTTTCTTTCATTATTTCCGTAATTCATACTGTGATTTCTAATGCTTGCATTTCTTTGATGTTGCATGTTTAATTCTGGGCAATATTTTGATAGATGTCGATCTCATTGCCTCATTGATACGTCAATTTGGTCGTCGATTTAAACTGCTTATTTTGCATCATCAATATTCTAGCGCTCTCACAATCAGATGCTTCATGTCCTTTTTCCGTACATATCGAGTACCACATTATTCTTTCGTTTATCGTGCAGTATTTCATCATGTGTCCGAGACTATTGTACCTCTTACATAATACTGTTGGGCAGTTTTTAATCGTGTGTGACGTGCTGCCACAGAATTAGCATGATTCTGTAATCTTTTTCGAATGTTTACATGTGTGCGGGACGTGTCTTCTTTCCTTACACTTCCAACAAAGGTCGTAATCTGTAACAGTGCATTGCATAACTTCGTACCCCATATTTTGGCAATATTGACAATGATTTCCCGACATCATGCTTAATTTACACGAGTCTATCGAGTGGCCTTCCATACTACAATATTTGCGAATTAGTTTTATTGTACACTTAGTCGTTTAGCAATCATATGCTACATGCTCTTTACTTTTACAGTAGACACATGTAGCTTTAATGCAAAATAAAGCTTCATGATTCATACCTTTACATATTTGGCACAGAACTGTTTTAATTTTGTTTGACTGTGGGTTTTCGAAATTAAACAATATGCTTGCAGTGTTATTTCTTTTTGTTTTTGTATGTCTGGCTTTATTCCAATAGCTTTTTGTATAGCGCTATCGATGTTTTGTTGTTCTCCTAATTCTATTCCAATTTCTTATTTTAATCCTTTTTTAAAACTGCTGAGTACATCATTTTGGAATTGGGTTTTCAAATGCTGTTAAAATTTGCTGTGTTGCATTCGGTTCTAATTTTTTTACTTCATTTATTTGTGTAGCTAATACACGTAAGTTGTTTGCAAATTGTAGTACCGTTTCACTTGATTTTTGGATTTGTTGTTTTAACTTCCCGTATAATGACTACATATTGTTAGTCGATGGATATAATTTACGTATTGTTCGAATAAACAACTCGATACTTAGGATATCCACGTTTGCCAATACTTTATAAGTTTCGCCCTTGAGCTTTATTTTGAGAATCTGAACTAGGTTCTGCTCGTCATTATCTGAGATTATTCTTTTTGCTTGTTTTAATTTTTCTATGTATCCATCAAGTGGAATATTTTCCCCGTCAAAATAGGGTACTAATTTTGCAACTTCTTTAAATGGTAACTTTAATGGTTGATTTGCCATTTCTGCTTTAAAATTTATTAAATTTTTGTTTATTTGAATTTCTACCGCTTCGTTATTATTTAAACTGTTATCTCTAAATGAAATCAGGCTTTGTTCATTAAGTAATTCGCCTATGTCTGCGTAATCGTGTTGCTTGTCGCCTTCTAAATATGTTGAGTCTTTAAAAAATGCATGGCTTTGACCTGGTGCATTTGGCGTATAAAAAGTATTTGGTGATATATTATCCTGTTTTATTTCCGGAATTCAAAGATTTTCTATGCTTATTGTAGGTATATTTCGTTTTTCTGCAGATTTTGTGACGTTCTGGTTTGGTTCTATCTGAGCTCAAGGTTGTGAGTCTGTTTTTTCGAGTACGTTGAGATCTGCTTTGGAGGTCATTGGTATTGAAACTATTTTTGAATTTTCAATTGTTCCTGAGGCAAGTGGTACGTTAACATGAGTATGTAATGAAAATGTTTTGATGATTGGGAAAATCGTTGGCACATGTGTGTTGCATCAAATGGGGCCTACTTTGAAGGCGACAAAATAAATATTGATAAATAATTGAATATTGTGTGTTTTATTTAAAAATTCCCGGTAGTTTTTTGACAGATAGTATGGGTGGGGGGGGGGGGGTGCGTGCGTGCGTGCGTGCGCGCGCGTGTGTGTGTAGAAATTCGGATTTCTGCAAACACATTCGGTAACAGAAAGAGACTTATGCAGACTTTGTGGTACCTATGCAGACGTCAGCATAAGGGAGGGATTATTTCTTTAGTCAAGCATGACTTATGCTGAAACATGCATACGTACAAGTGTACTTATGCAGACTCATGTCATACATACAACCAGACTTATGCGGACTCATCAGCATAAGTCACCAGTTATAAAAGTATACTATACTATATATATACTAGGGGGGGTACCTTCCTACTCGCACCGCTCGTCAACCCCCGACGCTGAATATCAACGATTTGATTTGAAATTTCAAAGCATCCTACGAAAATTAATGTACTCATTAATATTTTATTTTATAAAAAAATTATTATTATAAAATAAATTATTTGAATGAATTATTTTATTTTATAAAAAAATTATTTTATTTACAAAATAGTGTTGTTAGTCAAAGAACTTAATTATAAAAGGAAACTTAAATTATGTAATAACATTTTTGGGACATGATAAAACGCGGTGAAACATTAAACAGTGTATATACATTGTTAATTTAAAAATGAGTGTGTTGTCTATCTTTTCTACGCCACCCAGGAGGTAGATAGAAAGGCGCGTTTTTTAGAGGTATTCCATTCTATAATAATTTTACGTACCAAGATCTCATAAAATTATTACAAAATGGCATCTCTCTCTCTCTCTCTCTCTCTCTCTCTCTCTCTCTCTCTCTCTCTCTCTCTCTCTCTCTCTCTCTCTCATAAGTAAATAGGAGAGATGCCAACTTGATTAGCGCCCCAGTAATAGGCACTAGGTAAGAAGACGGAAGCGAGGTCAAGGCCTGCAATCAGCTCGCCACGAGGTACCATCTCTCGGCATCAGCTACTGCAATTTTCATCGGTCACACTCAACTTATATTCACCGGCTCTACTTATTGACATCGGACACGCTCACCTGCACTTCTCACCATCGTTCACGCATCAACTCAAAGTGCATCGACGATTAGTAGAATCGCTTCGGCTACAAGGTAGCAAAACTCACTCCACGCGAGGTTAGGTTACCAACCAAGTGTTGGCACAGGAGCTGCATTACCATTTGATTGTCAGTAATTCTCACATGCATCAAATCAACAACATTTGTTTGCTATTTTGAATTTAAACAGCTTCATTGTACGTGAACCGAGGAGAAAATTTTTGACAAAACTCCACATTCAACAGCGGCCAAACTCATCTCTAATACAGCAACAAACTCATCTCTAATACAGCAACAAACTCATATCACACCAGGTCAGTTATCTCTAGTGAGACATTTCTATTCAATTCAACACCATGATTATTAATTATAACTCATGTTGAGTACACACAACAAGATGTCAAAACTGAACTATTTAATTATTGAACACTTAAAATTTTCATAAAACTCAGATTGTAATTCTCTTGTAAGACTAGTTGACATTGTGATATTAAACATTTTCCTTTTAGTAGTTACACAAATTGATTGAAATAATATTAAATTGTTAAACTCAAGTTAGCATAAACTACAGACTGTTAATGAAATAAGTAATTATTGTACAGATATACTGAACCTAAAATTGTAAGAATTTTAATTATTGTGCGCTATTATGTTTTATCAAGGAGCGCGGGAGCGCTCCGAAGGCAAGTATAGAAGAAGCCTAAAGGAGCGACCCGTGCTACATATACATTGAAATGGGTGTTACGAAAAATTCAACGTATATTGCGTTAGTTTTTACTATATAACATATCCCTCTTAATCGAAAGCCATTTTATTGCTCTACTCAAATCAAAAGATTTTATTTAAAAAGATTATCTCGTTCAAAAGATATAGAGAGCTGAATTTTTTGTATGTGCTGTTTCCTTTCCGAACTTTTCTTCTCGTTATTCCGATATCCGGTTTGCAGCTCTTACGACACTTCCGGTTGTCGTCTATTTTACGCTTGCATTTCTATATATATTTATATATATAGTTATAATACACACACCCGTATCTGGTCGACGCCTAACCTTACATATAACATGCCAGTATTTTTATATACAAATGTTAACATTTAGTGAGTTAGTTCATAATAATATATTTCAAAGATCTCAAGAAGTTAACTAATTATGAGAAGAATTATCTGTATCAATCAACGGGGAAAATAACTCTTATTAGTTACATAAGTACTTGTTATATATATACATACACATAGATATACAGATTATTTCATTTTGGATTTGATTGGAAAAATATAACCTATATAAGCAACTGTGAATATCAATTGGCAATAGCAATATATTATAATCAGATAAGTTGGGCAATTGGGAAATTTGGTGGTGGGGGGCAGTCAGATAATCCTTTGCTAATAAAGTTTTTTTCCAGGTTTTAATTAAATTTTTATTTCAGATTCTGCGAAGGTGATTATAAACAAGGGCAATCTGACTGCCATAAATATTAATTATTTTAATTTATTTTATAAGACTGTAAGACCGATGGAAAAATTCTCATCAGTTGATAATCAGATAAGTAGCAAACGTTTATTATAAAGTTATAAATCAATAAAGTATATAATAAGTATTGTTACTTTGTGAAATCTTGTTTTTATTTTTACAGAGTACATAAGAAAATATAAGGATATTAACAAGTAAATAGATCACTGTTAAAAAATAGTTTTTAGCAAAGAAGAATTCATTAATTATTACCTTACAGATATTATACCAGAAGATTTTTTTCGAGTCATTTTGGAAATATTGAAATATATTTAATATAGCCAATAATGTTGAGTTATAATTGTGTACTGTCTGAAAAATCTAATTTTGAATTAGCAAAAATGAACGAGTGCCCTCATGACTCTGGTGGTTATTTTATTATTAATGGACAAGAAAAAGTTATTTTAATACAAGAACAGATGCTTAGGAATAGAATAATTTATATTAAAGAAGATAGTAAGAATATAGTACTACTCAAGAAAGAAAAACCAAACTAATATTATTATGGCAGAGCAGGCAAATACTATTTACGACACAATATTTTTCAAGATGTATCTATATATTCTCAACATGAAAATTTTTCATATGAGATATAATTTTAGAAGAATATTAAAAATTTGTCTTCATATTTGACAGGGCAAATAGAGTACGTGGATGTCAATGAAGAAAATGACAGTTTCATTGCTTTTAATGAATCACACATAAAACAAACAACAACTAAGATGTTTATTTAAACAGTATCGGACTCAAAGTACGAAAGAAGTATTAAGTTTTGAAGTAAGTTTTTCAAAATAAGAAAAGAAAATTGTGATTTTCATAAATTGTCTATCTAGTTGAAAATTATATTGATAATAAAAATGTTGTGATTATTAGAAAATGACATCTAATCAGTGTTTTGCGTAATATAAAAAAATAAAATACCGGTAAAATGTGTTGCATGAAGTGTTATATCAAATTTTAAAACTTCTACTTAAAATCAGTTTGAAATGTTTTGAAAATAGCTCAAGTATGTATTAATAAGTAATTACGTGTTATGAGGTTCATAAACTTCATAATACGCTTTTGCATAGAAGAAAATATTGCTGAGTGATACCCGAGGTTATAAATATACAATATAATTTTCAGTGTTTTGTGTAATAATAAATAAAATATAGTATGACGTGTTACATGAAGTGTTTATAATCAAATTTTAAAACTTCTATTAAAAATCAGTTTCAAATTTTTTGAGAATAGAACAAGTGTGTATTGAATAGTTATGTGTTATGAGATTCATAATCTTCATAATAAGTTTTTGCATAGAAGAAAATATTGCTGAGTGACATGTGCGGTTACAAATATACAATATAATTTATGATGCCGATTTGAAATATTGATCTGAGCCTTGGTTTAAAAAGCATCTGTCATCTTCAAAAAACTTAGTCGATATGAGTGCTGTACTGTTGTACATATTTATTCAAGTGCCAATAAAAATATTATGTCTAATGAATATGGGAATACTGAAAAAAGTAAAAATGATATTGTGAAAATTACAACGAATAAAAGTGCTCAGTTAATCTAATATACGATTTTTCACCATAGGAGACGTCAAAATGTTACAGAGTTTTTAGTAAATATTTTTCTAGACAAGATTCAGATAATAATTTCAAAAAGTTTTATCTATACGAGAATGTCAAGAAAGCTCTTATTTTCAGTGATTCTTAGTTCATAAACTGGTTGCATTTTTAATTTTAAAAGATTATGTGTGACAATGATGGGTTATTAATTTAAGTAGTTTCAATAATAATTTCAAAAACTTATATCTCTACTATAAAAGAATATCGAGAAAGCTTTTTTCTCATATTTTACAAATCGTGTAGCAATGATGGGTTATTAATACAAGTGGTCTAATCTAATCTACTGAAATCTGTGTAAATCCACCCGGATCCAGCTGGATTTCCCATGTGACATGGATTCAACTAGGTTTCCTAGCTAGATATTTTTGACCAGGTTCTAGTGATAATTTCAACAAATCCAAGTGTTGAGAATAATATAATTAATTATTGGCTCATAGTGAGGGGTGCCTAATGTTTCAGAGGAGCCATGCATGCTGTAAATATTACAGTACATATATAAAACTTAAGAAAATAACAAATAGATACTTTGTGTGATTATTTCATTTTCAGATTCTCAGTCTTTGGTGAATATATTACGAAGTACAAATCAAGTAAACATTCCAGCTTTAATAAATATAAGTTTACTTTAAAAATACAATATATAAAGAAAAATTAAAAAATGTTAATATATAAAGAAAAATTAACAGCTAAATGTATTGTATTACGTAACCGTAACAGTTTTGACTTTAGAAAATAAAATGTCAATTATATCATAGTGAGATTCAGACGATGGTTGATGATGATTGCTTTCTGGTAGGAGTAAAGGATCCATAATGTTTTTATGCACAATAGTATATCTTTCGCTTCCTTTAAAAGTTGATTTAAATCTGTACACTAAATGTTTTTTTGTATATATGAGTTAATATGGACTTACTTTTTCTTAAGTGTCGTTCCCTACTATTTTAAGTAGAAAGTTTCCAATAAAAGTTCAAGTACTAAAACTTTAATTCAACTGTCACTGCACACTTGTATTAGACTTTTAATAACTTTTCTAATCTATCTTCATACCTTATACAATATATAAATGTTTGCGTATCATCTATTTTGTATTTAAAGCAAAATAACTGTTTGTTTATGTAAAAAAATCTGCTAATGTTATAAATAAAATATAATTTCGATGCTACAAAAATAATTAATGATATTATCATATAGCAGTCTTACAGTAGAACTAGTTTAAGGCTTTAATAATCAATTTCTAGTACCAAAAAATGAAAATACTTATAATATGGTCTGGAAAAAAATTATAAAAATATGAACTAAAAGCTTCGTTTTAAGATCTAATTTGTTCAAAAAAATGTCGATCCCGTTATCTTTGAAAGTATAAAGTAAGTTATGAATATAAGGTTTTCCTGCAAACTGAAAAGATGAAAAGAATGATATTTTCATATGACTTTACAATAATTAATAGTATTGTTAAATTATCATCATACCTAAGTATATACGCGTTTGATTATATTATTTCAAAAAATTTTACTAACGTAATCATTTTATCGAGCTCCTTGAAGAAACATTCCAATTTAAAACTTTTGTGAATAACAATACTATCATTTACTAACGATATTAAAAATATACTATACTATAATAAACCCTCATAATGTTATCACACTATGTAATTATTATTTTCTCTTAAAAAGTCATGAAATATATCTAAAAACATTTTAGAAAAGTTTAAACTAAGACAAGTATTAGTCTCTCCCGCCCTCCCGCCCTCCCGCCCTTTCTTTCTCTCTCTCTCTCTCACTGTCTCTCCCCCCCCTCTCACCCTCTCACTCACCATCCGTGAAACTGAGTATCCAAAAACTTTAATGAGAGCTTAAATATTTTTTTAAAACAATCAACACGTTTTTCAGAAACTATTTTTTAAGTACGTTAAATTCTGACAACACAATTTGTCTAGTCTTTTTATTTCTTTTAGTCTCATCTATTCCATAACAACTCTCTACAAATGGTAATAACTTTTTTCATGACTGTATAAACTCTCTCCCTCCTTCTCTTTCCCACCCCACTCTCTCTCCCTTCCTCTCTCTCAACATCCGTCAACCTGAGTACCAAAAACTTTAATGAGAGTTTATATATTTTTTTTAAAACAATCAACACGATTTTTAAAAGCTAATTTTTTAAGTACGTTCTATAACAACATAATTTGTCTAGTCCTTTTAATTCTTCTACTCTCTTCTATTCAATAAGCACTCTTTACAAATGGTAATAATTTTTTTCATGACTGTACAAATAATAATATTGCTAATATAAAACTTTCTACGAAAGTATAAAATAAGGCTAGTATAGACGTTTTTTCTGAATAATCTATAAAAAGCAACACAATTTGTCTAGTCCTTTTATTTCTTCGAATCTCATCTATTCAGTAAGCACTCTCTACAAATAGTAATAATTTTTTTTCATGACTGTACAAATAATCTATAAAATAATAATATTTATGATTTTGTAAAAGAAATCACATAAATACGATAAAGTCTCTTAATTCTTTGAGTCATTGTATGTTGAACAAATTATATGTAAGTAAGTACATTCAAATTGTTCACTGCAAATCGAACAAACGGAAGTTGTGAAATCAATTATCGATAGTCAAGCAATGCAAACAACTCTCGGAAACTACTGTATGACTGTTCTCAAGAATGTATTAAAATTTTTTCATTTTTCTGAGCTATACAAATTAAACACAAGAAAGTACTGAAATCAATTTATTGTGCTGGCTGAATAATTTTGAAGTTACAATGTGGGCGTAAAATGTACTTTTATACGCGAAATACGAAAAGTTCTATTATGTCAGTCAAGTTAACTTATGGCCGGTACTTGACTACAATAAATTGATTTCAGTACTTTCTTGTGTTTAATTTGTATAGCTCAGAAAAATGAACAAATTTGAATACATTTTTGAGAACAGTCATACAGTAGTTTCCAGAGTTGTTTGCATTACTTGACTATCGATAATTGATTGCACAACTTACGTTTGTTTGATTTGCAGTGAACAATGTGAATGTACTTACTTACATATAATTTGTTCAGCATACAATGACTCAAAGAATTAAAAGACTTTTTCGTATTAATTTGATTTCTTTTACAGAATCATATATATTAATATTTTATAGATTATTTGTACAGTTTTTGTAAAGACAGAAGATACTTGCCGGACGCATCGTTTTGTAGTTCAAGGTGCGTAGGACGGGAATCGCAACCTTCTATGTATTTAGTTATTGATCACGTAGTATGTAAATAATTATAATAAAATGGTGATAACAGTTCAAGAAAATAAGTATATTTCGATATTTGACTAGAGCAAAACTTACACAAAACTTGTTCGTTATATAATGTTAGGAACAAGCATACATAGTATATAGATGTACATACGCAATGTAAAAAAAAATATTATTATCTTACTATAGAATTAATAATAATTCAATTTGTATAATGAATTTGTACAATGAAGATATTACAATGAAATTATAATGAAATTATAGATTGATATAAAATTTTTGTAAAATTAGTAGATATAATAGATAGATATAATATAATTGAAAAGTTTTTATAAAATATAATATATAAATCTTATTCCAAAATTAATGATATAAAGATAAATATTTGATAAATTACCTAAATACTACAAAATGATGCGTCCGGCAAGTATCTTCTGTCTTTAAAAGAAAATTTCCCAAAATATTAAAAATTACATTAACAGTTTAAGAAGATGTTTAATTAAAATTCGTATTTGCAGATAATAGGTAGATTGACTTGTGTAAGAAAAACTTACATGAATTTACGATGTATAACAGCTCATGGTTAAACTATTTTACAGGGTGGTGACTTCTATGATCTATACTTCGAAAATGTTTACGCAAAAATTTTTTTACTTTTTGTGTTTCAATTACAGTTATTATGTTAGTATTTTTGTAATATTTTTTGTTAGACGTAATTACTTTTTATACAAATTTTTATAGTAAATATATATTAAACAAATTTTATTTTAAAAATTCTCTTTATTATAATAATTGACTTGCCTGCACTTAATTAATTCCACCAGTTCCATGAGTTTATTTTTAGTAGTACTTATGATTTTTTGTTATCAAAATAATTCCATATTTCTATGTTACAAAAATATACTTGTCTATATAAAATAATAATTGATTCCACTTCTTTCATGTGTTTGTTTTAAACTATGATATTCTTTTGGGGGAGAGAGGGGGAGAAAGAGAGAGATGGAGAGAAAGAGGGAGAGAAAGAGAGAGGAGGAGAGCGAGAGGAAGGGAGAGAGAGAGGGAGAGAGAGAGATTACAAATACACTTATACTCGCCAAAGTTTTACTTTTTTTAAAAAGTGTTATTTTAGGAAGATTCCACAAGTTTCCAAGAGCTTCAATAATAATTACAAAGTTTTATAACGGTAAAGGATGATGATACCATATTTCATAAATTTAATTCTCATGTGGGTACATGATGATAATTGCATCGTGTGAGGCTGCTGTATTTGTAAAAAAAATGGAATAACACTTTCATTGTATCAAGAAATCCCTTTGGCTATATATAATAATAGTATATATGAAGCGTTTCACGTCAAATGTCCCAGCGCGGCGCACGAGCGCCAAATCGTGCTACATCTAGCTCATGTTTACGATACTAAAACGTACTTAAAAAAATTTTATGATAAGCATTTCCGACGTATTTTTTCCTCAGCTTTCCAATGGTGTAGGCAGTTTTCCCGAAATTTTCCATTTTCGCCTTCAAAAAGTACAAAACGTGTTATATCTTAAAAAGTGTATTTTTAATATTTGTTTTGACCCTCTAGATCGAAAGCTGAGCATTTTTTACGTAGGAAACGATAGTTTCCAAAGAGTGCCCGAAAGGTTTTCTGCGAGAAATAGAATGCGAAAGAGTAGACGCATCGCCTTTCCGGCGCGCGGGACTACGCGGTACAGCGCGCGGGCTGCGCTCGCCTCGTTGCCTAATAATAATCTTTTATACCCTGGTAGAAATTGTAACCAACCGTACGCCATCCGTTCGCCAAATCGCAAGGGTTTGGCCAACCGTTTAACCAACAGTTAGCGATAAATACCGCTTATTTCGTCACGGAATCACCCTTGCGCTTGGTCAACGAATGCTTAATATTAAAAATCTTAAATAAAAATCATTTACACAACTTATTATTTAAATAAAACTCTCAAAATTTGTATTATTCATAGAATAATAAAAAACCACATATTAATAGTATTTTTCTTCAGACAAATATGGTTAAATCGGTAACGGGTAAAGTTTTGTTTGTTCAAATTGAGGTTAGGGCGTGTTAATGTGTGGTGTGATAGTGTAGGTAAAGGTCTTGGTTTTAAGATTTTTAAAAGTTTGTCCACATGCACATGAGGTATTTTGTTATTAACAGTCCGCTGTTTCAACTCCTCTATTTCTTTAATTCCGCACTTGACAATATTACTTGATTCACTTTCACTTTCTTCCTCAGTGCCATTTGATTCACATTCAGCAATATTATTTGACTCATTTTGTTTCTCAAATTCTATTATACTTTCCCTCTCTTCCTCACTTTCAGTTACATCATCACTTGAACTACTTTGGAATGTATTTACTTCTGGTAAATTTTTAAGTAATTCAACAGCATAGGGTACATGTCCGTATTAGTGTGGGTTTAAGAAACTCTTCAGTTTTGTCGCATAATAATAGACTATTTAAGCTGTATCAGAGATTCCGGGTGGTTTATATAGATGATAAAAGTAATAATCTACACGAAACAATTTTTTTTTATAGAAAAATATTTATATTTACGAAAGTTACAAGCAATATAAAAAAAAAAAATTTTGTACGCATTTGTGTGCCCTAGCAGACATCAAAGTACATTTTTGTGTGCCCCGTATTAATGTGGATGTACATGTTTGTGTGCCCCACATTAGTGTGTCTTGATAATATTATCATTGCCAACAAAATTATTTTGTTAACTGTAGTGCATTTATAATCAATTTCTAACCCTTGTTTACATTGAATGTTAATTAATTCCAATATGGTAAAAACTGCTGAAGGTCGTCAATGCGATATGAAACAACGTTTGTGCGCAGACAACCTAACCTAACTTTTCTGTTCAAGCACCGATACGAGCATGCTCGTATTGTATTTGTGCACACACAAATCTGGACAAGTCGTTTTTCACTAACCCTATTAGTAGACACCATTAATTAAATATTAAAATCAATTGAAAACCTTTATATTAAGGTTTATTATATAACATAATATTATTTTATGATATAATCAATTGTATCCCACATTAAAATCCTTCCGAAACATTATTTAATGTTACTTTCAAAAATGTCATTTCTTAGCAAGTTTGGACAAGGAAACACCGTGACACACCGCAAACCGTGAAACATATTTTTGAAAGTTCTTTTTTAATGTTATAGTAAATGAAAACAAATTAAGTAATTAATTCTATTTAAACTTAATTAACTATACTTTATGAAAAAAAATATTTTAGTGTTACGTTTTTACTCGTTCACTTCTAGGATATGTTTTAATAATAGGGCACACAAATATGGACAGGCACACTAATACGGACCACTACCCTATTTACTTTTTTCTTGCATTTCCTTAATTTTCTTTCTACGCCTATATTTTTTAGAACGGTTCTTACTTCCACTCATGTTGAAAATACAATACACAAAAACGCAATAATTTGTATTGCTCCGTTTTCTACTCGGTGCTCCGTTACCATATGACCTTTACAATGAAGCAAAACCACGCGATTCCGGCGATCCCGTCACGTGACTCGTATGAGTCTGCGCAGTTAAATACTTTTACCTATACATAACACATGAGCCTGCGATCGCACTCGTGTGTATGTAATATGTGTATATTTATGTGCATGTGTGCTTGCTTGCCGAAAGCGGGATGCGGACAGCAATTTCGGAGCATAGCCCACGTGCTACGCTGTCTACTTAACCTTCAAATAAATTTACTCCCAACTTCATTCAAATATTTTTTTAATGCATTACAATAATTTTTATTATTGTTTATGTATCAAAATATTTTTGCATATCTATATTTCTTATTAATTTCTATTATTTTTTTATGAGTTACTTAATGTTTTATTATTGATTGACAGTCCACCAACGGTTGGTTAACCGTTGGTCAATATTTTTCTTATTCTTTTTTTTTAGTTGGATTTAATTGATGTAAATGAGTACACACATTCAATATTAAATGTACAACGTTTCGATAACTTGATTGTTATCCTTTTCAAGTACTGAAATTTATTAAAGGAGTATTTTCTACAAGTCAATGATAATACATTCGTCACAAATAATAGTCTTACCTATATTAAATTCCATGGATTACATCGTCATAAATTTATAGCCTCGACATAAAAGTTTTTTTCCTTTTCTAAACATTAAGAAACAAAAATGAAGTTGATGTATGAATTGTTGCACAGAGGTTAGCGTCAATTAAGTATAACTGATACCTTGTAGTCATTTATGGTTAAAAATGTAACATTGCATATACTCAATGACTACAGTTATACTTAATTGACGCTAACCTCTGTGCAACAATTCATACATCAACTTCATTTTTGTTTCTTAATGTTTAGAAAAGGAAAAAAACTCTTATGTCGAGGCTATAAATTTATGACGATGTAATCCATGGAATTTAATATAGGTAAGACTATTATTTGTGACGAATGTATTATCATTGACTTGTAGAAAATACTCCTTTAATAAATTTCAGTACTTGAAAAGGATAACAATCAAGTTATCGAAACGTTGTATATTTAATATTGAATGTGTGTACTCATTTACATCAATTAAATCCAACTAAAATATTAGATATGAGTGATAGAGACAGAACGAGAATTGAAAATATGAGGTCTAGATGGTACAGAACCTCTCTAACAACAGACATGAACACCAATACTTCCCATTTTGAGAGAATTACGGAAGAATATGGAGCAATCACTACAAGACTAATGAAGAAATATATTAAGAACACGAAACGTATTACTGAAACAAGGTCAAAACTAAGATTTCTACTCCAATGCAGAACTCAAGACGTTGAACCCAAGCATATTAGTAGAATTACAAGTAATCTGAAACACATTTATTTTTACAGTAACACAGCGAACAAAAAATTTAATAGAAACATACAGACTCTTAGAATCAAACTAAAAAACATAGAAATAGAAGATATAAATATACATATTAGATTTTAAAAAAAAGAAAAGGTACAACTACATAACAAATTAGTCGAAGTACTTCCTTTGAATATTATTAATGAATTTACTAACACACAAAGTAACAAGTCAGATACTGAATTCAAAAAACTTAATATTAAACATATCAACAAATTTAACAACTTAACTAACATAAGAGAAAGAAATAACAATGAAGATCCTAACAACAATGAAATCATAATTAATAATAATAATAATAATGCTATAGATAATAGTAATAATAAATTGTTTTGTAATTTAACTAATATACATATTCCAAAAGAAATAATTGATTTAGTCTCATTAGGGCAAAAATTCAATAATGTCAATCTAATTAACAATAAACAATCAATTGTAGGCACAATCAAAAGTGTAGAAAACATGCTAGACACTTATGATTTCAATGTTGAAACAGGTAATTTAATTAGAAATACAGTGATTAATGGCTTAAATGAACACATGAATAGGAAAAAACATGTAACTTATGAAGATCGAATTTTTGCACAGAGGTTAAAGAAAACAAAGATCTTTTTAAAGAGTAATGATGTTTTTTTCACAATGGCCGACAAAGGTAATGTAACTGTTGCGATTGACAATGCACAATACAAGCAAAAAATGAATAACTTATTGACTGATAAAGAAACCACTCGAATTACCAAAAATCCACTTAGTAGACTTTAACAAAATGCACAAAAAATACTGAACAATTGGAATGACAATAATTTTCTGAATAAAAAATACCATAAAAACGAATTAACTCAAACTAATACAACTTTATCCAAGATATATGGACTACCAAAAATTCACAAAAAAGATACACCTTTAAGACTCATAGTATCATGTGTTGGTAGTCCAACATACCAAATATCAAAAACATTAGACACACTTATTCGCAATAGCATTCCAAAACCAAAATCTTATATAAAAAATAGCCAAGACCTAATAGAAAAGATTAAAGATATTGTCATTCCAAACGATCACACTATAATATCTCTGGATGTGACATCGTTATTTACAAATGTTCCTAAAGAACTTGTAATTAATAGTATAGAAAAAAGATATCAACATATTAGATCCAAAAATATTCCATTAACAAAAATAATTGAAGCATCAGAATTCTTAATGGACAACACCTTTTTCCAATTTGATGGCAACTATTACAGACAAACTTATGGATCACCTATGGGTAGTCCTATAAGCCCTCTATTCGCAGATATGGTAATGGTAGATTTAGAAGAAGAATGTATAAGAAAACTAGATTTTAAACCAGTGTTTTATTATAGATATGTGGATGACATTATTATTTGTATTCCCGAAAACAAAATAAAACAAGTCCTTGAAAATTTCAATTCTTATCATAGTAGACTTAAATTTACACACGAAGTAGAACAAAGTGATACCATAAGTTTCTTAGAAGTACTATTGATAAAAGACAATAACAAAATCATTACAGATTGGTATCATAAACCTACCTTCTCAGGTAGACTTTTAAATTTTAAATCAAATCATCCAACATCACAAAAAAGAGCACTGGTTTATAATCTAGTCGATAGAGCGATTTTACTATCTAACAGGCAATTTTGGGAAAAAAACATCAATTTAGATAAGAACCTATTAAAAAACAACCAATATCCAGAAAGATTCATAGATTTCTATGTCAAAGAAAGACTAAACAAGCTTAACTATAATAGTAAAGATAACAATACAATAACAGTAAAAAGAAATGTAATACTAAGTTTACCGTATATACCGCATATCTTTGAAAAGGTCTCAAATAATCTAAGTAAGTTTGGTATTAGATCAGTTCCACAAATTAAAAATAATCTTAATAGTATAATAAAAAGAGGTAAAGATAGACAAAAAACGAATGAACGAACTAACATTGTATATAGAATAAACTGTAAGGACTGCGATGCTAGTTACGTAAGTGAAAGTAAGCGGATGTTAGATACAAGGATTAAGGAGCACATTGCGAATATGAAAAAAGATGATAAAAAATTTGTTATAAACGAACACGTAAAAAATTTCAAATATAATTTCGATTTTCAGAACACTGTAATATTAGATAATGAAGAAAATTGGAGAAAAAGATTAATATCAGAGATGATTAATATAAAACTACAAAGTAACCCGATAAACATAAAAGAAGATACACAAAACTTAAGTAGTTATTATTCGCAATTGCTCAACAAACTAAAATCACGAAAATAATATTTAGTCTATGACAATTAAGTATAACGGTCTAACATAACTGTGGTATCATTGTTGTCATAATGTGATTAGATTGACAGTTACTTGTTTACTTTTATTCTACTCTCTTGAATGCTTTAGTTTAGTTTCTGTGTTAATTTATTATATGCTGTTTTATCTGTTAACTTATTATTGGTGTTGTTTTATATTTGTTAATTTATTCGATTGCTGTCCCAATTTTTGAGTATGTGCAATGTTACATTTTTAACCATAAATGACTACAAGGTATCAGTTATACTTAATTGACGCTAACCTCTGTGCAACAATTCATACATCAACTTCATTTTTGTTTCTTAATGTTTAGAAAAGGAAAAAAACTCTTATGGCGAGGCTATAAATTTATGACGATGTAATCCATGGAATTTAATATAGGTAAGACTATTATTTGTGACGAATGTATTATCATTGACTTGTAGAAAATACTCCTTTAATAAATTTCAGTACTTGAAAAGGATAACAATCAAGTTATCGAAACGTTGTACATTTAATATTGAATGTGTGTACTCATTTACATCAATTAAATCCAACTAAAATATTAGATATGAGTGACAGAGACAGAACGAGAATTTTTCTTATTTGTTGGCCTAAATTATTGGCCAACAGTTAGTAGATAAGCCACCCGAGTTGGTTTATTTTCTACCAGGGTAATCTTTAATTCTTTACCTGTTTTTTTTTTTATTCTTGAATAACGCATGGAGTAATATTTTATTAATTATTTCATAAAACAATAAAATTTCAAAATTAACAGCGATATGTGCAAACTCTTGTACTAACGTTTGTTTTTCAGTGTAGATAATTTTGTTTTTTTTTACGTGCTATATCTCGAAAATTATATTTTTAGTATTTTGTTTTACTCATAATATTGAAAGCTATCCTTTTTTTAGGTAGGAAAGGATATTTCCCAAAAAGTGTCCAAGATGTTTTATGCTATGCAAATAAAACGCGAAAGATTATATGCACGGCAGGGCGAAAGCATATTCTACGCTACGCGCGGTACAGCGCGGTTTGCCGTGCGATACGGAATCATTTATTTTTCATTTGGTAGGTGGCGTCCACACTTTTTACTCTGTATGCAAATTGTCACATCAAAAGTATATAATTACCATAACTTTTTATCTTTTTCCTACTCGAATTTTTTCGAATTTGTCGTTGAGAGCAAAGAAAAAGCTTGCCATTTCTGTTATAAACGATCAAAATGGATTCACCCTGGAAATTGAAATGTATAAATCCTTTAAATAAAAATGATCACTCTGCATCTAAGAATATGACTGATTTTCCAACACTTTTAAGAAGTGCATTTCCTTTAGTACCTGAAAATGCTAAAATATTTTTAACCTGTCGACGCCAAATTTATAATCAGAAATCAAATTTACCTCAAACTGATGCTAAAAAAGCTAAAATAGTGTGCGATGATGAATATCATAAAGCTGGTGTTGCAGTTCTCCAACAAATTAAGAAAAAATTTTCAGAGTTAACAAATAAGCAAGAAAGAATTCAGCTATTAACTCTTGCACCGGAGTTTTGGTCTCGTAAGAACTTGATGCGAGAATTCAATTGCAGTGAATGGGAGGCTCGTGAAGCGAAAGATTTGGTAGCAAATAGCGGAATATTTTCAATACCTGCTAAAAAACGTGGCAAACTACTTTCAGCTGATACTGTAAATTCTGTCAAATCTTTTTATGAGAGAGATGATGTAAGTCGAATCATGCCGAGTTCAAAAGATTATCTATCTATTAAACAGAGTAATGGCAAAAGAGAACATATTCAAAAAAGATTACTGCTTGGTAATTTAAATGAATTGTATATAAAAAATAAAATGAGTACGTTAACATTGGTTTTACGAAATTTACAGAATTGTGGCCACCATATTGTGTTTTAGCTGCGAGTAGCGGTACACATAATGTATGCGTGTGTGGGCATCACGAAAATGTGAAGCTCATGCTAAGTGCTATGGACATAGAAAATTTAACTAAAGACACCCAATTGTCCCTGAAAAACTGTCACGATTGTATCCAAGCAATTGTGTGTAATGATTCACACGATAGATGTTATTTGGGTGATTGTTTGGATTGCCCCAATACGTCTATATTACGAAAACATTTACTTAAATGTTTTGATGAAAATGATATTTTTCAAATCGAGTATCAATCGTGGTTTCAAACAGATAGGTGTACAATAGCTTCCAAAACTGTAAATGTGCACGAATTTATGGACATACTGGGGGAGAAATTAATGAAATTAAAAACTCACGATTTTTTTGCTAAGAAACAATCACTTTTTGTAAATAACGTAAAAAGCAATCTTCAAGAAGGAGAATTTCTCATGTGTTGCGATTTTGCAGAAAATTATGCTTTCGTTATACAAAATTCTACACAATCCTTTCACTGGAATAACAACCAAGCAACAGTTTTTACAGTTGTAGTGTACTATAAACAAAACGATGAACTCAAACATGTAAGCATTGCTGGGATTTCCGACAACTTAAATCATGATACCATAGCCGTTTATGAATATCAAAAAATAGTAATATCTTATCTTAAAACTAATTTTGCAGTCAAAAAAGTTTATTATTTGACTGGTGGAGCAGGTCAGCATTTTCAAAATAAATTCAATTTTCAAAATCTTCTTTTTCACGAGAAAGATTTTGGAGTTACAGCTGAGTGGCATTTTCATGCCACAGCACATGGCAAAGGTGCGTGCGATGGTATAGGCGCGAACATAAAAAGAGGTGCAAAACGAGCGAGTTTACAAGTTTCTTCTAGTAATCATATTTTAACGCCAGAAGAGTTGTATAACTGGGCTAAAGATTACTGCAAAGAAACGAAAGTTTTTTATAGCAGTAAAGAATCGTATGAAGAAACGGGTTTGAAAATAAAACCAAGACTGAACAAGGCTAAATCTAGACCAGGCACGTTACTGTATCATGCTATTATTCCAATAGATGAAAGTACGTTGAAGCTCAAAAAAATCTCTCTTTGTTCTGAGTATAAAATTTTCCCTAAGAAAGCTGTGAAATCAAAAACAAAAAAATTATCTACACTGAGAAAGAAACGTTAATTTAAAAATTTCATTTTTTTATGAATAATTAATAAAATATTATTCCATGCGTTATTCAAGAATAAAAAAAAAAAAAAACAGGTAAAGAATTAAAGACTATAAAAGATTATCATTAGGCAACGAGGCAAGCGCAGCCCGCGCGCTGTACCGCGTAGTCCCGCGCGCCAGAAAGGCGATGCGTCTACTCTTTCGCATTCTATTTCTCGCAGAAAACCCTTCGGGCACTCTTTGGAAACTATCCTTTCCTACGTAAAAAATGCTCAGCTTTCGATCTAGAGGGTAAAAAAAAATATTAAAAATACACTTCTTAAGATATAACACGTTTTGTACTTTTTGAAGGCGAAAATGGAAAATTTCGGGAAATCTACCTACACCATTGGAAAGCTGAGGAAAAAATACGTCGGAAATGCTTATCATAAAATTTTTTTAAGTACGTTTTAGTATCGTAAACATGAGCTAGATATAGCACGATTTGGCGCTCGCGCGCCGCGCTGGGACAGTTGACGTGAAACGCCTCATATACTCTTCTTTTTATAGACAAATTAATTTATTGTATAGAACCGGTAAGATAAAATTGTCAGAAAAAAATAATTATTTATTATTAGAATTCCTTTTCATAGAGTATAAGTTTTTTATTCATATTTTTATATATTACAGAAACACCTTATACTTGCCTTATATTATACTTTCGTAGAAAGTTTTGTTATAAAAATAAACATTGCTATCTTCATAATTGTAAGTAAAATAAAATAATTTGAATTTTTTTCCATATCCGTTCTAATGATTACTTTTTAACTAATGACTTATGGAAATAATTCATTCCAGTATAACGTTTCAAACCTATGATTAAAATGAAGAACTATAAAGAACTATATGATTAAAATAAAGGACTATTTGTTTCCATTTTTAAATAGTGTATTATTATATATTTACCTCAATCAGTAATGCAAACAAGTAGAGGTATTCCTCTAACTGTTATACTTATTAACAGTTTGGATTTTACATCCCTCACCCAATTAGTTATATACCAAAAGCCATATATTGAAAATACCTTACGGATACATTATATGGTTTTGAGAATTAACATCTATAGCTGTTATATTAACAGCTTTGGATTTTACATCAGATATCCCCTTCAAAAATAAAGAAAATGTATAGTTAGAATTAATTGCAAGTAATTTGTCGCATTTGACATTATCTCTCATAATGTAAGCTAAGTGAGAGACTCCAAAACCTATTTCATTGATCGTAAAGGATTTTCAATGTTTTATGTTTGCAATATGACCAATCGGGTGATAAGGCTTTTCTTGAGACAATGTTTATATGCTTTGTATAAATGGTTTATAGTTATAATTTGAGAAGTTAGAAAATATAAAAATTTATTGTGAAATGGCATTGTGAAATAACTTGTTTTTTAAAATAATTAAAATTAGAAAATTTTTATGTTTGATACTTTTCAAATCATAACTATAAATCATTTATACAATTTTTTTTTAAGATTCAAGATGGCGGACGGGACAAGTCTGTCTCCTCCGCCAGACGAAGTAAATCGCGGTTGTTGTAAGAAAAAAAGTCTGTTTTATATTGTTTATTTTGTAACAAAATATATCACACTAGTTGTGGAACTAGAGATAAAAATTTCAGAAGCATAAAAGGTATTTTGGGTGTTTGCTCATGTACTCCCATCCTAACCTCAAAAGATCAAACTGGAATTAATCCAATAGAACAAATTATAGCTAATTATGAACTCAAACTTAAGAGTATCCAAGAAAGATGCATGCTCAAAACAAAAAACAATGGAAAAAGAAATAACAGAACTAAAAATGGAAACTGAAGATCTGATTGAACAGAAGAATACACTAAAAGAATTAAACTTGGAATTGAAGAATGTTCGCGCGTTAATCCGCCGGACTGTTCGGCCTAGATTTTAACCGTCCGCGAGCGCGGCGAGGCGCAAGTTTGCCGCGAACTGCTCGTGGAGAGGAAGTGAGGCAGGTGGAAATCACTGTACTTGTTGGGTTGAACTTAATTTATTCCGCTTTACTTTCGGGATAACAATCGGCAAATTATACTTGATGATGTGTGTGTGTGTGTATTACGGCTGGGAATTGGGTGGCGCGATGTTTCAGGCTCCGTCCTGGGCCACGCGCAGAGCGGAAGAGAGCGTCTCCCGGGAGAGGAGACACTTTTATGTCAGTACAAAGTGGGTGGAGGGAAGGCGGGTTTTCCTCGCGAGCGCGGGACCGGACGGTCCCTCGCGAGTCGTGTATGGACATAGTACCGTCAACTCGCAGACGGCGCGAAATACAGATTCGGCCGCAACAAAGAAAAATAACCAACTACTAGAAGAAAAAATGCAGCACCAACAACAACTGAATAACAAAACACCAATTCATACTTTTGCGGAAATATTAAGTAAGCAAAAAAGAACTGAAATTAACAACATTGACGATATAATTGTTAAAGTAAATAACAGTGATAAAAGTCTACAAGAAGTACAAGGTAACATCAAGGAAACTTTATGTAAAACTAAGAAGCAGATAAATAAAGTTTTCACAATCAAAGACAAAATAATCATAAAGTGTGAAAATAAATGTGATGTTCAAGAAGTATTAAAAATCATAGAAGATTCAAGCGAAAATGAGGTCACAGTAGAAATAGAAAAAAGAAAATGCCCTCGAATAAAAATAGTTGGAATAGAAGACTTAAGTAAAGATAGTTTAAGTGAAATTGAAAGTGATATTAGAATAAGGAATATTCTACAAGAAGATGATAAGATAAGTGTTGTCCACAAGTACCAGAATAAAAAAAATAATCTATGGTCAGTTATAGCTGAAGTTAACGCAAATGCTTATGAGAAATTAATGGCAATAAAGAAGGTATTTGTTGGCTATACTAGTTGTAAAATTTACGATGACTTCAATATTAATATATGTTATAAATGCTGCTCTTATGGTCATTCTAAAATAAAGAGTAAATGGGAATTAAAGTGCAAATTTTGCTCAGGTGAACACGAAGAGAAAGACTGTGATCAAAAAAACAATTTGAAATGTTGTAACTGCACAAAATCAAATGAGAAAAATAAAACAAATTGGCAAACAAATCATACAGCAGATAACAAAGAGGTATGTGAATACTACAAGCAACTACTAAGAAGAACGATAAAAAAATTTGACTACCCGTATGATCCATTAACCAGACAATGACTCACCTACCAATGATAAGGAAGAAACTACAGTTATTGATACTAACAGCAACAAAAAATAAGATACTACAATTGTTCTACAGATGGAACTACTAGCTGAAATTGAACAAGAAATTATAAACAGAGAAGTTTTGTTTAATGATCTATAAACTCTTAACAATAAAATAGATATTAAAACTAATTGTATAATGTATGTGAATATTAGAAGTTTAAATGCAAATTTTGATAAGTCACAAATTTTAGTTAAGAGTCTGAAGATAAAACCATATATAATTGTATGTTCGGAATCGTGGAACCTTGAGCACTACAGATATTTTCGATTATATGGTTATGATATACTATACAATCATAGCAAAATAAATCAAAATGATGGGGTAGTTGTTTACATCAAGAAAAAAGTAACTTATAAACCGGAAGTAATTGAAATAGGTAGGCTTAAAATTTTACACACAATAATAAAACTAAATAATAACAGCAATATTGAAATATTAGCTTTATACAGATGTCACGATCTGCCCTGTACAGAATTTAATTGGAATATGAAAACGTTACTAAGTCTAAAAAGAAATTCAAAAAACCATTTAATTATAGGAGATTTTAATATTGATATTTTAAAATGTAATAATATAAGTGAGGAATTTTTAAACAATTTACTTGGAAATGGATATTTCCCTGGTTTTATTGGAATAACGAGACCAAATGAAAATCACAAAAGTGGTAATGGAACCTGTATTGATAACATGTTTATAAAAACAGAAAATATTAATACTAAAACCTATAAACTAAGTATACAAACACCAGATCACTATCCATAGTTTATTGAAGTTGAAAAACCTCAATATAACAAGGACTCAGTCAATAATATAACTTACAATTACAAAAAACTGTTTAATGTGGCAAGTGTTATAGACTGGCAAAGTATTAAAACAATTAAGGATCCAAACCTTGCTATTAATGTGTTAATAAATAAAATTAAAGAATGTCAGGATAAAGTCACTGGCATAACAAGACAAAATATTCACAAAAAAAATCTCTTTCCTAGATCAGGTTGGATTACAACAGCAATTATGAAATCGTGTAAAAACAAAGAATACCTTTACAACAGAATGAAAAAAGAACCAAATAACAATCACATAAAAGAGACATATAAAAACTATGTAAAAATATTAAATAAAGTTATACAAAATGCTAAAATCAGTTATGACAAACATAGGATTAAAGCCAATATAAATAATGCTAGACATTTATGGAAAATAATAAATTTTAAGATTGGGAAAAAAGAAATAACAATAATATTAACAAAATGACAAAAGAAAATAATGAAATATTGACTGACCCTAATGATATAGCTAATTATATGAATAATTATTTTTGTAATATTGGTGAAAAATTGATGAATAGTATTAAAATAACTAGAAAAAAAATATAAGTTTACCTCCTAGTAATAAAAATTCTGTATTTTTAAGACCGACTAATGCATTGGAAGTACAAACAATTATTGAAAATATGAAAAACAAAAATGGAGGTGTAGACACTATACATGCAAAAACTATTAAGACAATATACATTTTGATATCTGACACTCTAGCTTATATTTATAATCAATGCATCGAACAATCTGTATGGCCTGATGCTCTTAAGATTTCAGAAATTGTGCCAATCTATAAGTCTGGTAGCAAAGTGGATGTTGCTAACTATAGACCAATATCTTTGATTTCAAATTTTGCTAAGATCTTGGAAAGATTAATTTACAATAGAATTTATGATTTTATTCGCAAACATAGAATATTATCCAGTAAACAATTTGGTTTTGTAAAAAAACAGGGGCACTAAAGATGTTTTAAGTATGATAACAAACAAGATATATGAAAACCTAGCCAGAAGCAAGCCTATAGCGATCACCTTCTTGGATCTTGCCAAAGCTTTTGATACGGTTAATCACACTATACTAATGAAAAAACTTTATAACTATGGAATTAGAGGCAATGCCTATAAGCGTTTGGAAAATTATCTACAAAACAGATATCAGAAGGTGAGGATTGACCAACATGAAAGTGATCGCACAAATGTAAAATCAGGTGTACCTCAGGGTACAATTTTAGGCCCACTTTTATTCATTTTATATGTCAACGATCTTTTAACTATGATGCTAGATGGCACAACATATTCATATGCCGATGATGCTGCTGTATTAGCAGAAGGGAAAACTTGGAAAGACGTTGAGTTTAACATGAATGACTATTTAGATAAAATTGATGACTGGTTGGCTCTAAATAGATTGTCTCTAAATGTAAAAAAAAACTGTTTACATCACTTTCGGTAATTACTGTGATAGCGTTCCAAAAGATATTGATATAAGAATAAAAAATTATATATTAAAGAGAGTTGAAGAATGTAAATATTTAGGTATAATTTTTGATTTCAACTTAAAATGGAACAGTCACACTCAATATATTGTAAAGAAAACTAAATACTTGATTTTTGTTTTTTACAAAATGGCGAAATATATGCAAACTGATACAATGAGAATAATATATTTTGCACTATTTCATAGCATTATTAATTATGGAATAATCGCATGAGGAGGAACCTATAACAACAGCTCAAACATGCTTCAAAGAGTGCAATATAGATTAATCAAAATAATTAACAAAAATAGATTCATGCAAAATAACCCGATGAACCTAAAACAGTTATTTGCATATACTTCCCTAGATTTTAACTATACTATAGTACACTGAAGGAACTTTACTTGAACTCCAATAGTAAAACAAGAAAAAATAGCATTGCTATTCCTACACTGAAGGAACTTTACTTGAACTCCAATAGTAAAACAAGAAAAAAAGGATTGCTATTCCTAAAAGAAGTAAAACTGTTAGCGAAAAAAGTAGTTATATTACTTCAATTAAACTTTATAACAGTCTACCCAATGACATGAAGACTTTAGATCAAACAAAAATCTCCACCAAAGAAAAGATTAAAAAATGGATACAAGAATATTGTTAATAAATATTAAAATAAATATAATTTACTTTTTAATAAGATATAATATATTTTGTTACCATAAAGTGTATTAAAGACAAATTGACTTTTGCGTTCTTTATTTTTAGTTATTTAATTTTAAGTTAGTTTTTAAGTCCGGTACCGCAAACAGGAAACTGTGCTTTCCACTGCGGATTTACTCATACATGTAAATGTAATGTAATCACTACTGGTAAATAAATCTAAAAAAATATAAACTTTGTCTCAAGAATCACCCGACTGGTCATGTTGCAAACATAAAAAATTGAAAATCCTTTACGATGAATGAAATAGATTTTAGAGCTTCTCGCTTAGCTTATATTATGAGAGATAATGTCTTTGTCACAAATTACTGTAAAATAATTCTAAATATTTTCTTCTTTTATAAAGGGGTTATTTGATGTAAAATCAAAATCTGTTATAATCCTCTAACTTGTTAGCATTATTGTTTGGTAAATATATATAATACACTATTCAAGAATGGAAACAATGTCCTTTACTAACCTCAGCTTACACTCCCCTTGTATTTAATTTATAGTTCTGGTTCAGACAGTTGTACTTGAATAAATTATTTCAAGTAAGTCTTTTGTTAAATGATAAAAGCTTTACCAGATATGAGAAAAAGTAAAATTAACAAATTTTACATTTGTTATTAAAGACATTATCTTCCATAATATAAGTTAAGCGAGAAGCTCCAAAACCTATTTCATTCATCATAAAGGATTCTCTATGTTTTATGTTTGTAACATGACCAGTCGGGTGAAGGCTTTTCTTGAGATAAAGTTTATATTCTTTGTATAAATGGTTTATAGTTATGATTTGAAAAGTTCCAAAAGTAAAATTTGTTAATTTTACTTTTTCTCATATTTGGTAAAGCTTTTACCATTTAACAAATGACTTACTTGAAATATTTTATTCAGGTACAACTTTCTGAACCAGAACTATAAATTAAATATAAGGAGACTGTAAGATGAGTTTAGTAAACGACTTTGCTTCCATTCTTGAACAGTGTATTATATATATTTACCTTAAACAGTAAGGCTAACAAGTTAGAGGAATATAACAGTTTTTGCTTTCACATCAAATAACCCATTTATAAAAGAAGAAATATTTAGAATTATTTTCAAGTAATTTGTCACAAAGACATTATCTCTCATATTATAAGTTAAGCGAAAAGGTCCAAAACCTATTTCATTCATCGTAAAGGATTTTCAATGTTTTATTTATGCAACATGACCAGTCGGGTGAAGATTTTTCTTGAGACAAAGTTTATATTCTTCACATAATGGTTTATAGTTATGATTTGAAAAGTGAGCAAATATAAAAATTTATTGTGAAATGGCATTGTGAAATAACTTATTTTTTAAAATAATTAAAATTAGAAAATTTTTATGTTTGATACTTTTCAAATCATAACTATAAACCATTTATACAAAGAATATAAACTTTGTCTCAAGAAAAGCCTTCACCCGACTGGTCATGTTGCAAACATAAAACATTGAAAATCCTTTACGATGAATGAAATAGGTTTTGGAGCTTCTCGCTTAGCCTACATTATGAAAGATAATGTCTTTGTGACAAATTACTTGAAAATTATACTTATCTAAACTCTTGCATTGTAGTAGCCGTATAGTTGGGATAGACTTAATTTCTAAGATCTGATTTGACAGTACTTAAAAAAATAAAAACAGAACTACATCTTGATCACTCACCTTTTACTCAACATTCAAAATGCAAAGATAAAGTTGCGTACTGGACTCTTGCCAGTATTTTCAACGATTACCAGTTTGTTTGGTGATCTTGGTTATATTTGTGAAAGCAATTAAATCAATGGTTCTGTCGACGTTCTTGAACAAAAATAACATAAATAAAAATATTTTTGGTTGACAGACAACATAACCCCCTCTCTCTCTCTCTCTCTCTCTCTCTCTCTCTCTCTCTCTCTCTCTCTCTCTCTCTCTCTCTCCATCTCCCCATGATCATGAATCAAGCGCAGTAGCGCCGCGCTTCGTAAGCCGTTAGTACTGAAATATAACTATATTCTGATTCGATTTGACATCAACTATAGCCAGGTTGTCTTTCCCCTAGGCTGCGAAAAATTTTCACTAGAGGCTGAAGGAAAAAAATATTTTGATTTCCCCGCGACGAAAACTTTATAGCTTGATAGCTTCAATACGGAAGCATCTTTCACGAAGAAACTTTACAGGTAGAATGTAAATGAAAAATGTTTTCTAATTGAGTACCTCATGCGCGGTATCTCCGTATATAAAAAATGATAAGGTAAATATGACAAAAAAAAGTAGGGATAGAACATCACACCAAAGAATAAAGGATGCGCCGACGCCCCGCTTGCTCGTCTGTCACTTCGTTCCTTATACTCGCCAAGCAGGGCGCTGCCGCACCCTTTGATGAATTTAACTTTATTTATCTGTGTGACTCAGTTTATTTCAACACCCGCAGCATGTACTCATGCAGTTAATTAAGGTTTACTCAAACAATTCATAATATACATACGTATATAATTCTCTTTCAAAATTTTGTTAAACGGATTAGCACTTTTCGTCGTCCCGCCGCGAAGACTAGCAAATTTCACAGACCTACCATGATAACTAGCACATTTCGCACTTTTGCCGCGAAGACTAGCATATTTCAGTATAGTCTTCCAATAAACTGGTGGCGGCTACTTTCGATAAAATTATAATATTTATTTTATTTGAAATATTAAAAAGGTTTCCGTATTCTAAGGTAAAAAAATTCTCTTGTAAAAAAGAATTAAAAAAGAACTTTTTTTATTTACTTGTTTATTTATTTTGTCACTGTAATACCCTTACTTATGTAAAGTGTTTGAAGCTTGTTTAATAAATTAATTAATGAATAATTTTTAGGTATATTTAAAAGTTCATTGAACGAAAAAATTAAATACGAAAAATAAATTGTAATTATTAATAATAGTAATAAAAAAAAATCGATGCCAATTCATTGGCAATTAGCTCCTTCAAACTAAAGTTATTGTTCTATTACATTAATTGCTTAAATTAGTATATCGGTAAATAATTATTATTTATCAACAAGCATGTGTTTTACTTATTTTATTCTTTCGAACTTATTTTACAAAATTAATTGTAATTGTTTGTAATAGTTAATAATAGTTTAATTAATTACAAATTATTAATAATTTATTATTATTCTTAGTTAATAATAGTTTAATGAACTGCAAATTATTAATTTTTTTTAAATATATTCTGAAATATCATTCGTTTAATCCTATCTTTAAAAAATGATGGGTTTGTTGTGAAGCTAATTTATTTGTGATTTGGTCGGTGGGAGCAATGGGTTACTAGGATACAAAAGCAAAAATAGTGCAAAGCTTCGCGAAAAATTACGTCGCGACAAGCGCGCTTAGAGAAGCCTAGTTAATTACAAATTATTAAGTAATTACTATTATTATGAGTTAATAATAGGTTAATTAATTACAAATTTTATTAATTCTTCTTAAATATCATTCAAAATTCTTTGAAATTTTGTAACAATTATAAACAGTTTTAACCAGTTACAAACAGTTTTAAATAATTTTTAACACTTCTTAATAGTAATTTACGACACAGTATTGTTGTAATTTTCTATTGCTCAATCCCAAACGAAATATTTAAAACAATGATTAAAACTTTTGGTTGCTAAATAAAATATTTTCGTAGAAAATGGTATCCAAAACTAAAAAAAAAGCAAAAAATTTTTAAACTCAAATATCTTTGGTCCTGACAGTCGGATATTTTTGGGCAACGAACTCGGTTCGAAGATACAAAGAAGCTATCTCTGTGCCAAATTTCAAGACGATGGGTTAATTTTTACTCCTGTTCCCATATGAGAACGGAAACTCACTTTTTTCTAAAATAATTTTTTTTTTGTAGAAAAATGAATATAATATCTGGAAATTTTAACACAATGTTGTACTACATAAGTGTAATAAGTGGTTAAAATTTTGAGTCGATCAATATTTTTTTAGAAATTAATTAAAGAAGTATATAAACCATATTTTTATTGATAACAAATGACTAAAGATAATTTCAATATTAAAAAAAGAAAATATAGATAATTTAAGACTTTCAATAAAAATTTATTATGTTAATTAATACTGGCCGTAACATATTGAATATCTTCTTGAACTAATTTCCGGTGTGACTTACGAAATTTTGATTTATTTCGAGCAAAATTGAATCAGAAAAATGTCGTAACGCAGTTATACATGCATAACTCGCTCACGCTTACTCGGACGTGCATAAGCGTACACACCCCGTCTTAATTATTATTTAGGGTAGCTAGAACAGAAAAAATAAGTGAATGTGCCTCAACATTAAATTTTGAAATTTCTTTTAAAGAGGATTATCGTGATTTTTTTTAATAATACCTTTTTTCGTTTCAGAAAGTATTCACCTTTCATATCCGTATGTACTTACATTATTATATTTTAATAATTTATGACATAAAAATTAAATAGTGACCCACGTTAATATAGCACGATAACCCTTTAAGCTAAAAGTTAAAATCCGGAGAAATACTCATATGTACGATATGTATTTATACGATATGTCTCTCATCGCTGTACAAGTAACTGGAACGATTGTTTCATACAAGGAATATTTAAATAACATTTACTTTTACCTATTTACTTTATAAACATATTTATTTCTATAAACATATTAAACAAAAAGAGATAAATATGATTTGATAATTAATTATTAATAATCTTTAGTAATGCTGACTCACGACTTGGATCTTATATTAAATACAACATTAAAAAGATCTAGAAAGAATTGTCAAAGTTCTACAGATATCCCAATGGATGATTTGTTTAAAATTAATCAATAGGAAATTGACTAATGATAAAAAAAAAACTTAAAAAATCTTAGGATTTGAGAACTAAAGGAACTCTTCTTTCCTCATTTCAGTATGAATTAATTATTGTAATTAATTATAATTCGTTTAAAAGTGCAATGAAAAAAAAAATTAATTGTCTATAGATCTAATTAATTGAATAAAAGAATTCCAACTGATTTTTTCTACTACAATAAAAACATTATTTTCCTCTGTATAATTAAATTGCCGATTTTATGAGAAAAAGTACTTCCACCGCTATATGCGTCCACCAGTTTGTTGGAAGGTAACAAAATGTGCTAGTCTTTGTGGCAAACCATGAAATGTTTTAGTCTTCGCAGCAAAAGTGCGAGATGTGTTAGTCTTCGCGGAAAAAAGCGCAAAATGTGCTAGTCTTCGCGACAAGAGCGCGGAATGTGTTAGTCTTCGTGAAAACTTTTGGAATGTTTTACCTTTCGCTGGAAGGTTTCGAAATGTGCTAGTTTTCACGGCGCGAAATGAAATGTGCTAGTCTTCGTAGGAAGCGACGATATGTACTAGAGGGTACCCGCCCCTCCTACTCATTCCGCTCGTCAACCTCAAATCAACAAAAAGAAATTTCATTCCTTGATTGGGCATATACTTCAGTACACTAATCTATAATACCTAAAGTAATAGTTTTTCGTCCCACCACTACCGTACTGCCATAGGCCCATCAATATTTTTTCAATTCATTTAGAATTATCTAGTCTCATCTTTGCCTGTGTCTGTCGTTGTTTTTGACTCCCAGTTTCTTCCTCTCTGTCTCTATCTTTCTATCTTTCGATATCTACCGTTCTGGATTTGTCTTTCTGTCTCTCGGCCTCTCGGTCTCTGTTGCTCAGCTCTGTGTTTCTGATTCTATGCTTGTTTCTGTCTCTATCTGTCTGTCCCCGTCTCTATCAGTGTCTTACTATCTCTATCTCTCTCTTTGTGTCATGATTTCTCTGTCTGTCTCCAAAAATTAGAAGAAATGATGCACGCAGAATTAGAAAAATGAAGAGAGGCAGGTGTAGTTGAAAAGTCACGCAGCTCGTGGAATAGCCCATCCGTGATGATCAAAAAGCCAAACGGGATACACAGAATGTGTATTGATTTAAAAGCGGTAAACACGATATCGGAAAAAGACGCATACTCGACACCGTATATGGACTTCATATTAAACAAATTAAAACGTGCGAAATTCATATCAACAATAGACTTAAAAAGCGCATACCACCAGAAGAAAGTTTAGATTTTGTTTAAAGTTGGTATATAGGGGTTTTCCAGGACGCTGATCAAGTTTTTCTATTAGACTTTCGAAATTCAAAATGGCAAATCCAATATGGCGATTGAAAGTTGGAAAAGTGCTTGGAGTTCGCTGAAAATTGGTATACAGGGGTTTTCGAGGACGCTGATCAAAATTTTGCTATTAGAATTTCGAAATTCAAAATGGTGGATCGAATAAGGCTGTCAAAAGTTCGAAGGAAGCTTAGATTTTGCTTAAAGTTTGTATACAGGAATTTTCGTGGTCGCTGATCACGATTTTGCTATCAGATTTTCGAAATTCAAAATGGCTGATCCAATATGGCGATTGAAAGTTCGAAAAAAGCTTAGATTTTGCTCAAAATTATGAAGCGATAGAAGCCAAAAATTGCTATAAATAGCTTAAAGAAGTCATTTTTTGCATTTTAAAAAAATTTTCGTGTCTGTATGTGTGTGTGTGCGTGCGTGCGTGCGTGCGTGTCCGTGTGTGCGTGTGTGCGTGTATACAGGCGATAACTTTTGAACCGATCGACCGATTTACATTGGAAAAGGCTTATTCTCTTCGTTTCGGCGGAGAATAGAGAGAGCATAACCTACTTTTTGATTTTACCGATTTTTTTTTATAACCAAAAAACGATTTTAAATTTTTCGATTTTTTTTTTTATTTTTTAATTTGTTTCAGCCAGTATTACTTAATAAACTAAATTTTTATTAAAAGGTCTTTAAATTACCTACAATTTTTTTTTTTAAATTTAAATTATCTCTAGCCTGTCATTTGTTATTAATGACAATATGGTTTATATTCCTTTAATTAATATCTCAAAAATTTTTTCATTTTTCCACTCAAAATTTGTACCACTTATTAGACTTATCGAGTACAATATTGTGTTAAAATTTGAAGAGGTTATGTTGATTTGTTTCGGAGAAAAAAATTATTTAAAAAAAAATGTGCGTTTTCTTTCCTTTACGATAACAGGAGTAAAAGTCAATGAATCGTTTTGAAATTTGACAGAGAATTAGCTCTTTGATATCTAAGGAATCAGTTCTTTGCCCAAAAAAATCTGGCTGTTGTGACCAAAGATATTTGAGGTTAAAAATTTTTTATAAATTTCTTATATTTGCATTTTTAAAAAGAATATTCGATTGATTGACTCAAAATTTTTACCACTTATTACACTTATCGAGTACAACATTGTGTTAAAATTTCAAGAGGTTATGTTGGTAAAAATTTTTTTAGTCATTCCAAATTAGCCCCAAAACACAAATATGAAGTTTTAGAGCAAAATATGCAATAGTTCTATCTGTATGGGTACGTTATTAATTTGTATGGGTACGTTCAGAAATGAAATTTCGGTTAGTAGTTAAGTTGGTACCCCTACGTTGAGCTAACCGAGCCGACGTTCAGAGCATGTAAACAATGGTTACGATTAACGCACAGCTGAGCCAAGAGACGCCTCGCGGTTTTTTATAACTATTTAACAATCTTGATGGTTGAGGACTGTAAACCTAATGCATGTCCTTATTTTCTTCTTTACATCTGCTGGCCTATTTGATTGAATGTAAAATCTTCTGAAATAAAAGAAAAACATACACAAAGTATCTATTCAAAACATAATTTATATTGTCGAAGAATGTTTTGAGTATTTGAATGATGGAAAAGTATTTTATTGCTTTCAGAATTATTCAAATACGTAAAATAATTTTAATAATAAGTAAAATACTTATCTAATTTTCTCTCCGTCGTTGCTAAAACGCATTTCTGCATATTTTTAATGTCAACTCATCTTTACTACAATTTCTGTAAATTAAAGTACAGGAAACATAACCTGATCGCCTGCCTCCGAGTGCTCCGGAAGGCTTTTGGAGCTGAGCTCTCATGTTGCTATTACCCGACAGCGAGGCGTCTCTCACAGCTGTGCGTTAACCTTAACCATTGTTTACATGCTCTGAACGTCAGCTCGGTTAGAGCAACGTAGGGGTACCAACTTAAATACTAACCGAAATTTCATTTCCGAACGTACCCTATATCATATATAAATAAAATAATTATTGCGTACTAGAGCATATCCCCGAGAAAGTAATTTTAGATTGAGTCCCGCGGCAACGTGTACTAGGGCAACGATAATAATTGACTTTCATAGTATGAATTTCGTAAAAATTTCAAAAAATATTTCATAAAAATATCGATTCTTAAATATGAAGAAACTACCTCTCTGTTAAATTTCAAAACGATTCGTTGTCTTTTGTTAAGAAGTATAACTTAGTTATTATATTTTTATGATTGTGACAATGATGGATTAACTTTAAACCACTAAGTCGAGCAGGATAGTAGTTAAATACCTGTTTCAAAACAAATATTTATTAGATTATTGCCAATACATACTTTTCTTTCTCAAACTAATGTATTTCTTTAAAATTTTGTATAACAATAATTAATTGTTTGTATAGGCTACATAAACGAAAAAACAAAAAAGATATTTTTTGTATTCAGTCAAATTGTTTAACAAACAACAAAGAACCATAAAGAAAAGAGTTTTATTTATTAATAAAGTTTTGTTCTGAAAAATTTACTTTTGTTTTTTAAATTTAAAAAATGGAATCGATAAATTAGTTTGAAGAAGCATCTTGCCAATGAATTGGCAGCGGTTTTTCATATAGCCTTAAGAAATATATAGCTATCAGTGTTATATGGGTATATTAAAAAGACTCGGATGAAGGTGTTTTATTTTCTTTGGCTTAAGATTTTGAATTTTAACAGTTGCTATACTTAGGGTAGTATTATAGCCAGCCTCCAACAATGTAATGTAAATGTTTTTCATTTCATTTCACTTTATTAAACTTAATGCTTTTACAGAGAGAATATTGTATTAACGATGATCCTTAATTTATTTTGTTATTGTGAAACAGTAAGTTCACTATAAATGTAGCATTTTCCCCTCTGTACAAAAGTACAATTTTGTTCCATTTGTGCAATAAAGTAGTCTATTTGTTAGAAAGAATCAGTATACTTTTAAAATACTAGTAATTAGTTAAAAATGTTTTATAAAAAAAATATTTCAAAAATATTAGAGATTTAAAATAAAATGCAAATAAAATTCTATAGCTTTTCTTTTGTTAACAGGTTCTTTGTGTTATACAATCATAACATAACTATCGCTAAATAAAAAATCTTGGTTATACTCAACAACAATGCTAATTCTTAACGTTTAAAAGATTGTTTTCTTTTAAGGTATACATATTCAACAATTATATATATATATATATATATATATATATATATATATATATATATATATATATATATATATATATATATATATATATATATATATACAGCGTGTCCAAAAAGTCTGGAAACACCCAAATAATTTCTCAGCTGAATTACTATTGGAAAATGTTAAGGTCGCCTTTGTAGTAATTTTTTACGAGGAATCCAATGGTGACCTTGGATTCGACCTTGGACCTCATTTTTGAGGTTATTTCAAGGTCAACCTCATTTTTTTAAATGGTAACCCCTATTTTTTATAGCGGAATCTGAAAGAGCGGAAAATTTTACGTCCGGATATGTATTAAGGTATGAGGTTGAGGTTACCCCCAGAGGTCAAATTGAGGTCAAAGTATGATTTCTTAAAAATTTCGCGAGTTCAGTGGTAAAACAAAACAAACAAAGGTAAGGTTTGGTAAGTTCGAACGAAGACTTGAAGGTGACCTCTGATTCGACCTTGAACCTCATTTTGAGCCTCATTTTTGAGGTTATTTCGAGGTCAACCTCATTTTTTTAAATGGTAACCCCTATTTTTTAGCGGAATCGGAAAGAGTGTGAAACTTTACGTCCAAACATGTACTCAGAACATAGTTCAAGAAGGACCTTGACGTTCATTTGAAGGTCATTTAAACTTAATGACGGTCTGATCTTGTGTAAACTTTTTATCACACTGAGCGAGGTTAATTCTTTAGTAGTTTTCAACGAGAAATCTAATGGTGACCTTGACATTGTCCTTAAAAGTCATGTCAAGTTCAATTTTTTTACATTTAGCGTTACCCAGGAACAATGACGTGGACGTAGTAAAATCTGTTCCCTTTGGGGTGCTTGATTTACGTGAGTCCCCTTGCCTCTCACGATGGGGTGCTTGATTTACGTGAGTCCCCTTGCCTCTCACGATGGGGCGCTTGATTTACGTGAGTCCCCTTGCCTCTCATATTTGATTTTTTTAAACAGTATAACATCTTATTTCAAGTGCTCGAACTGTTCTCCATTCATTTCTTGACAGTAACCTAATCGATGATAGAAAGCACCAACAGCATTTTCAATCATTTCAGTAGGAATGAGAGCTGATTCATCAATGATCCTTTCACGTAATTCATCTAAGTTTAAGGGTTTTGTTTTGAATACACGATCCTTCAGATAACCCCAATAGAAATAATCTAGAGGCGTTAAATCGGGGGACCTAGCTGGCCATTCAATTGCACCTCTTCGTCCTATCCATCGATTAATGAATACTGTATCTAAGTATGTGCGAACGTTTCGTGCATAATGAGCTGCTGCACCGTCCTGTTGATACCATGTGTTATTAAAGTCCTCTCCAGCTATTTCTCTTATAGCAGGAACAATTTGATTCCGCAACATAGTTTCATACTTTTCTGCATTTAAATTGCCATCAATAAAAAATGGTCCTATAATCCTATTATTTAATATTCCAGCCCAGACATTTAATTTTTGTGGATATTGTGACTTGGCTTCTCTTGCCCAATGAGGGTTTTCAACTGCCCAATATCTACAGTTATGCCTATTTACGCTTGAGTCAAGTTGAAATGTAGCTTCATCTGAGAAGACTATATTTGATGGAAAATTTGGATTTTGTACGATGCGTGCCATCATATCATCACAGAATTCAACGCGACGATCGAAATCATCTTCATTTAACTTGTGTATTAGCGTTACTTTAAATGGATGGAACTTCTCTCTTTTCGTATGTTATGAATAGATGATTTACTTATTTCGTGCACTTGAGCAGCTCTACGAACGGAAGTATGCGGATCTTCGGTGAATGTTAACACAACATCTAAAGATTTCTCTTCGTTACCTGCTGACATTGGTCTGCCTGATCGAGGTAAATCGCTGATAGTGCCGGTATTTTCAAACCTTCTAACAGTTTTTTGAACTGTTGAAAATGATACTGGAGTTCCACCAACCCTAAATGAAGCATTAAAAATATCTCTTACGGCCCTATAAGATCGCTGCATGTGTCCCCAACCTCTCATCATGAGAATCGTTATTCTTTCTCTATCAGTGAGTTTGTTCATTTTTATTACTCTTCGTAGTAGACCTTATCCAAAAATACTTTTTGAGTTGAAAATAAAAAAGAACTTTTAATTTTCAAAAAATATGTTTGAAAGATGACCAACCCTTTTCTGTGGTGGTTATGGAATGAATAATAGTTTATTGTCACTCTAACCATACGAAAAATAACAAGTAACAATGTTCAATATTTAAACGCTTCAAATTTTACAATGAATCAGCTCTCATTCCTACTGAAATGATCAAAAATACTGTTGGTGTTTTCGATCATCGATTAGGTTACTATCAAAAAGTGGATGGAAAATAATTCGAGCACTTGAAATAAGATGTTAGACTGTTTAAAAAATTAAAAAGTTTACACAAGATCAGACCGTCATTAAGTTTAAATGACCTTCAAATGAACGTCAAGGTCCTTCTTGAACTATGTTCTGAGTACATGTTTGGACGTAAAGTTTCACACTCTTTCCGATTCCGCTAAAAAATAGGGGTTACCATTTAAAAAATGAGGTTGACCTCGAAATAACCTCAAAAATGAGGCTCAAAATGAGGTTCAAGGTCGAATCAGAGGTCACCTTCAAGTCTTCGTTCGAACTTACCAAACCTTACCTTTGTTTGTTTTGTTTTACCACTGAACTCGCGAAATTTTTAAGAAATCATACTTTGACCTCAATTTGACCTCTGGGGGCAACCTCAACCTCATACCTTAATACATATCCGGACGTAAAATTTTCCGCTCTTTCAGATTCCGCTATAAAAAATAGGGGTTACCATTTAAAAAAATGAGGTTGACCTTGAAATAACCTCAAAAATGAGGTCCAAGGTCGAATCCAAGGTCACCATTGGATTCCTCGTAAAAAATTACTACAAAGGCGACCTTAACATTTTCCAATAGTAATTCAGCTGAGAAATTATTTGGGTGTTTCCAGACTTTTTGGACACGCTGTATATATATATATATATATATATATATATATATATATATATATATATATATATATATAGGATATTTCATGGGAAGTGAGCAGCTCAAAATTTTAAATCCTCTGAAACCTAGTTAAATTTGTTCAAAATAATGAAAAAAATACAGAAACAAAATTTTAGTGCGATATATGTAAATGTTCAAAAGTTATTCTAACCTGTGGTTCAAATTGCCCTCTCGGTGTTATTAGGAAAATGTGTATGATTGGTCTGACGGAGGCAATCAAAGAAATACAACTGATTTCTTTATTTATTTATTGCGACGTTTCGTTGGCCTGGTCTGCCAACATCTTCAGGCTAATTAATATCGTTCGTGTGATAAAGTTTACATATCGTCACTTTGACGATAGTAGCTGCTCTGTTTACTGTTCGAGTTGCTGCTACTCGCTCATCGAGGAGCAGCTACTCGATAGAGACGGACTGATTCCCGACATGTGATTGGGAACAGGCCCTCTATGATTTGAAAAGTAGATACTCTACTTCCCGCAGAGGAAACACAATCACAAGAAACATAACCTCTCGTTTTCGTTGTAATATACACCACGTGTGATTTATATCTCTAAGCCAACAAGTTAATAAATTAAATTCTTTTGTGTGAATAAATATAACCCTCAGCATTTCGTATAAAAATGGAAGAATTTTTTGAAAAATATCCGGGTATATCATCCATTAAAAAAAGTTTGCTTGGTAAGTACTGCATCCAAATATATTTGCATGTTGTTGATTTGTTGAAGTTCATTTTTCATTCTCATACGTAGCTACATTTAACAATATAACTTATTTGCATTCTAAACCATTTCATGATTCATTTTTTATATCAGATGTGGGTGTAAGTAATAGTACCTTTTATGCAAAAAGTGACACAATAATTCATCACTCTTTAACACATCATACAACAAGTGAATTACTTAACTTTGTGTCAAAATATAATTTTGAGAAAGGAGTCTTATTATATAAGGAATGCAACAATATTGTTGAAATACAGGAGAATATACAGGATCTAAATTTATCTTTAGCACATGATGAGAATGATGAATCTCTATCTGTATCCATAAATGCAGAAAATTTAGAAAATGATAGCGAACAAACATGTTCAAAATCTAAAAAACGAAAACTGCAACCTATAGCAGATGATTTTGTTTTCAAAGAAAATGAAATTTATTTTTTATTAGAAAGTTGTCTAATGGGAAGAATTGTTCAAGGTAAATATAAAAATTATAGACTAGTCGATTTTCCTAAATTGAAACAGTTGGTAATTTATCATTATTTATCAAAAGACCCCATACACTACATGTAAGTCTTTATATTTAATATGGGTAATAAAAGATGTGTTATCCACTTATCTAGTGATACTTCTCTTTCTATGTATGTCTCCTGTTGGAGAAAGCCTTATACGTAACAGTGGTACATAATATTATGAATTTTCCAAATTTTCATGAATTTTTTTCTCTAAAACTATAAACTTTACAATAAATCTTTAAGAGACACTTATTATTATAAATATCAAATGCAATCTGCCCATATTTTTTAAATTATCATATCTGTTAATTTAAAAAAAGTTCAAAATGGCTGCCAATTCACCGATGAAGGGATTTATAGGTATTATGCTATTTACTTTTAGGCTAATCAATAGAGGTTTTTTGCGTGCCATAAATCTTATTAGTAAGCGGTAAACGCTATTGTACGCAGAATAATCCACAGTATAAGTGGTATATAAACTCGACTAGCAGCTCCGTTCTATATATATTGTTATTAACAATTTAATGCAAAAAAAGCACTTTTTTATGATTTTTTGCTTTTATAGCTGAAACTAGTGGACCGATCTTGATAGTCCAATGAGATAAATTGTAGTAAATGAAATTACGAACAAAACTAGATGTTGATCGAATCGATCGGACGATTAGTTACGGAGAAAAATGTGAAAAACCGAAAAAATGAGCGTTTTTTGAAAAATTCATATATCCGCCATTTTTAAAGATGTGGCGGATATCTCTGGCGAATTGATAGCAATTCACATGTACTTTATGTGTGCGAAAACCAGGGACTGTGCGATTATTAGTTTTTGCGTAATCGCGATTTCAATTTTTGAGTAGGCTATTTTTGAGCGAGGCTGTATGCTCTACGGGTTATCCGAGTTCAATTATCAAAAATGATTTTGAAAGTTCAAATGCTGAACTATAAAACGTCTATCTTGGATTTTTGATTAAGTACTGTTTTATACCTGAAAACAGCTGTCAAAGTTGACCAAAAACGCCCGAGCGCACGGAAGTGGCGGAGTGGTGGGGGGCGCGCGGCGGCTGAGGGGAGCCGATATATATAGTAATAGAACGCGCTGCGCGCAACGCACAGATCTTTGCTTTTAATTTTCTCAGCAACTAAAGGAGCTATTTTAATTATTTTTTTTTTATTTCGGGGTAACTCAACCCAACTAAACCGATTCTGCACTTTTATTTGATGAAAAACGAACAGAAAGGCAGTTATTGGACGTTTTAATAGGTTGATAAAATAATAAATATAAACTTTCTATTTTTCTTAATCTACATTATATTTATTAGAAAAATTTACAGTGTTACTTAAAAACTATGTTACATTAATTAGTCTTTTTCCGCTTCGGTGGTAGCAAATCGATTTCATCCTCGCAGTGATACGAGTCGAGTTCGCATTCATTCTCGTCACTCGAATCATCTTCTAATTCTAATAATGTTTTATTTATGACTAAGTTATAACATGTATCTTCGTGGCAGTGTGCACAAAGATTTGTGCACTCTAAGCCGTGCTTTTTGCAACTGCACGAAGCATCTATACATCCCTTTTTCGAGTAAGTGCATGAAATTGGCGATAGTAATTTTTGGGGTATCGGCGGATCCGTCGTTCCTACCGGGAGCAAACATTTATTTTTTATTTGCCAACCCCAATCAGTAGGTATTAAAGAGTTATTACCTAACCATAATTGGAGTTGGTAATACACTCTAAATGCATGTTGCTTAGCGGATCCCTGCGTTGGTGGCAAAGTTTCTAAAGCAAATTTCGTGTTCATTTTGGCTTTGCAAAAATGTAAGTATCGCAAATCATGCAGTGAAAAATTACTGCTTTTTTCGATTAATTTCTTTTCAGCTTTGTTGCTGTACAGGTCGATTATTAACTTATAGGCATTGCTAGCTATTTTTTCAGAACTGGCATTTTTTTCATAAAATACTGCAGATAAATCTAATAATTTTTCGTGGTTAACTGTATCTATTAATTTATTTTTGCCTATTCTATAAAAACAAGAGGTTGTATAGCAGCCAGAAAATGCATGTAAAAATGTTATTCTATTTCTTAAAAAGGGATATTTGAAACTATTATTATTAAAATACTGATTTGGTGTTGAGCCTTTGTTTTCTTTACAAAAATAAATGTTGTTAATGTTCTCTGCCAGTTCTGAAAAAATAACTAGCAAGTCTATGTCCTCGCCCACAATCACCACAGTTGTTTTATAATCAGCGCGGGCATTATTTATCGCAGTCATTACTATTAACCGATCCGCGTCCTCCGGGGCTATTTTTGTTTGAAATCGTACAGCATTTAGAGTTAAACAAAGCATATTTATTAATATCGTTTTATTTTTTTCACTGCTCCAATGAAATCGAAATGTTCAGGGTCATTAACGAGGGAGTTTTCGAATCGTACTGTTTCTGCGTAGGACTCACAGAGCCCAATATTGTAGAGACAATCTATTAAACCTCGTGCTACAAATTTCGTATGTATCATACATTGAAGTCCTAATAATATAGGCGATGGAAAGGATCGTGGTCGCATAGATGATATTAAAATATGGGCTACGGTAACAATTCTGTTTTCCCACTTATCCCAAGATCCATTTTTTCGCTCATGTTTATGAGTTTTTATAAGAATTTCGAGCATTAGTTGCAACTTTTCCGGAATATCTTTAATGTTATTTAAGAAATCCGTTGGCGTATTATAATTCTCTAAGTCAACTTTCATAGCCCTAACATCTTGTAGAATAAAATGACTAGCTAATTCCACTATTCTCAACCTTTCTTCTTTTTTATTTACTTTGCGATTTGAATACCAGCTATCTTGTATACATTTACCTAACGTTTGATTAAAACAAATAAAACGATCATTTGAGCTAGAATAAATTACTATTTCATCTTCGAAATGATTTAAAAGTATTTCTATGCGACCAAGTCGGGGTAGATCAGTATCTCCGAACTTATTTACATATATTTGTAATATATCTTTTAAAGAAAATTGACACTGATCGCTATTCTCCAATAAATAGTTGATAATAAAAGATAATAAGTTACTCATATCTTCGGTTATCGGTCTACCCTTAACATTACAAGGACTATATGAGTAAAATACGCTAAAGTATTTCGAGTGATAATAAACGGTGTTTTCTATATAATAATTATCAGATTCTTTTTTCAAATTAGATAACCGCGACGCTAGAATTTTATTCTCTTCGCTTTTAGGGAGAGCTTGTAACTGCGCCAAAATATTATCGATAGTCTCCTGCTTTGAAACGCGGGTTAAATTTTGCTTACAACTGTGACATTGATTCGAACAAAAAAAACAATGAGTTGAGAAAGCGAACCCTCGTCCTTCTTTACAACGATTTCGGTCTTTTAACCATGTTAATGCCGATGCTGCTAACGCCCTTTTTATATTAGACTCCCTCGTATAGAGAGTTTGACAAGTTTTATGTACTGGGATTTCTTTTAATTTTTGTAACTTTAAATGCTTCTTATCTTTTCTTTTATGACTGGCTAGAATAAGATTATTAATGGCCCGTTCTTTCAATATGTGCGATTTAGATGGTTCATTAGGCTTGTCGCAAAGTAAACAAATTTCATCGTCGTCAAGCCACTCCTGTTCGTCTTCCATAGCTTGTGTATTTTCATCGTGCCTGAATAAAAAAAACATTAATGGAATAGGTAAAGTTAAAATTCATATATGTGTAAATCTCACGAAAGATGCGACAAAACCTGAAATCACGTTTTGAAAATTTTTTTTCGAGCACACCTTCGAAACCTGGTTTTTCCTATTGTTTGTAGTATATAAAATGAAGATCCGCAGTTGTACAGCGTCCATCAAGTTGCCTATTTTTTCTAGAACAACTTCTTACTTCTTAAGAAAATGGCAGAAAAAGCCCTTCTCTTCAAACCTCAGCTATTTAGCCCAGAAACGATCTACTCAAAGTTTTCAAACAGAAATTAAAACTAGCAAAAAAGAGCTTTAATTCCTTTTTTTAAAAATAAAAAAATGTTGATTCCTTCAAAAGTTACAAGGGTTTGAAGTTGAACGTCGAAAAGGCATAAAAATGCTCTCAAAGTCGGCGCGTCCGATTCCTGCGATTTTTTGCATTTTTATGCTTTTCCGACGTTCAACTTCAAATCCTTGTAACTTTTGAAGGAATCAACATTTTTTAACTTAAAAAAAAAGGAATTAAAACTCTTTTTTTCATGTTTTAATTTCTTTTTGTAAACTTTGAGTAGATCGCTTGTGGGCTAAATAACTGAGGTTTGAAGAGAAGGGCTTTTTTTGCCATTTTCTTAAAAAGTAAGAAGTGGTTCTAGAAAAAATAGGCAACTTGATGGACGATGCTCAACCACGAATTTCTCTTATACAAACAACGAGAAAACCCGGGTTTGGTAGGTGTGCACCAAAAAAAATTTTCAAATCATAATTTCGGGTTTTGTCGCATCTTTCGTGAGATTTGCACATATACGTTCGTCGTGGAGAAAATTAGTATATGCACCACGGGAGTAAGTAAAGAATCCATCAGATCGCATATAATTGTCGCTCGAGCCTTCGGCTCGAGCGACAATTATATGCGATCTGAGACATTCTTTACTTTTAGGTGCATAATCTACTATTAGTGTGAACACGACCGAGTAAATAATTTTTCATTTAATTTTAATAAGACTGTTGTTTAATTTGGGTGTTTTTGCAATAACATTTACCGAACATTCGTAGATGTAGATGCTTCTGCCTTGTCGGTAAGCTCCATTACGATGTTTTGTATACTGATCTTGTATACTGATTATCTAGGAATTTTAATAAAATATAATTAATATTTACGACTCTTATATTAAATTTAACTAATGAGAATCAGTATTATGTACCACTTGTATAACAACACACATCGAGTGTTTTAAATACTTTCAAAGTCTTATTAACAATCTAAATTATTATTAATTTTTAATTGTTATTTATAATGTAAATTTATAAAGTAATGTTTCTTAAACTCAAATAACAGGCACAAATTAATAAAACAATTATTGGAAAGAAATTTTGAAATATATAAATGTACATACAAATACGCCACACTTACACACTATTACACATAAATAAAAAAAAAAAAATAAAAAAAAAGAATTAGAAAAAATGGAACCGTGATAGTATCGGGGATCGAACTCCGGCCGCTTGAGTGAGAATCAAGTGTCTCTGCAACTTGGCTATCCTTCACACTGCTATTTGCTCTTTCTACTCGAATGATTAAACAGAATGCCGGCAATACCGATTCCATTTATACTCATACACTTTCAAGCTTATTCTGTTCATGAAGCTATATTACTTATAATAAAATTTAAGTTGATTTAAACCTCAAGTTATATAAAAAACGCTACGAATTAGAGAAAAAAGTTTTTCAATTCAACAAAGATTTTTCAAAAACAAGAACCTAAAGTAACCGGATTTTAACATGCTACTGATAAACTAAAATATTTTACAATAGAGTACTTGAATAAAAATTATCCTGTTTTGATTTCTGATTGTTACAAAGACTTTCACCTATACTACATATACTACAATAAAAATTATACATACTTTTGTGTGCACCTCGTATAATGAATGTACAGTACGGTGTCTACTCCACTCCAAAAACTTGATATTACACAATAAAATCACTGAACTTATTATTAATTTAATACAATTAAAATTAAGAAAAATTAACAATTTTAATATTTTAAAATAATTAAAATATTAGTAATAATTAAGTAGCTATTTATAAAATAAACACATGTATCAAAGATGCTTTGCAAAGGTATAGTAGCTAGAGTCTCGGTGGCAACTGTAGTATAAACAGCTGAAAAGACCGTTGGTAGCGTCGCTTTCTCCTTCTTTAACCGCTTCAGTCCACGATATACAATAGTATGGTATAGTGGAAGAAAGTGGGGACAGAACAGAGTGGAGCGAATAGCATTACTATACTGTATATACAAGCAAATGTTCCGAGCGTAAACGTCCTTGATTATATAATACACGCCCGAGTAGATACGTATATACCTGCTTCAAATCTCAAGCAAAATTAGCGTTTCTGTTCATTTTTCATCAAATAAAAGTGCAGAATCGGTTTAGTTGGGTTGAGTTACCCCGAAATAAAAAAAAATGATTAAAATAGCTCCTCTAGTTGTTGAGGAAATTAAAAGCAAAGATCTGTGCGTTGCGCGCAGCGCGTTCTATTACTATATATATCGGCTCCCCTCAGCCGCCGCGCGCCCCCCACCACTCCGCCACTTTTGTGCGCTCGGGCGTTTTCGGTCAACTTTGACAGCTGTTTTCAGGTATAAAACAATACTTAATCAAAAATCCAAGATAGACGTTTTATATTTCAACATTTGAACTTTCAAAATCATTTTTGATAATTGAAATCAGATAACCCGTAGAGCATACAGCCTCGCTCAAAAATAGCCTACTCAAAAATTGAAATCGCGATTACGCAAAAACTAATAATCGCACAGTCCCTGGTTTTCGCACACATAAAGTACATGTGAATTACTATCAATTCGCCAGAGATATCCGCCACATCTTTAAAAATGGCGGATATATGAATTTTTCGAAAAACGCTCATTTTTTCGGTTTTTTACGTTTTTCTCCGTAACTAATCGTCCGATCGATTCGATCAACATCTAGTTTTGTTCGTAATTTCATTTACTACAATTTATCTCATTGGACCATCAAGATCGGTCCACTAGTTTCGGCTATAAAAGCAAAAAGCCATAAAAAAGCGCTTTTTTGCATTAACTTGTTAATAACAATATATATAGAACGGAGCTGCTAGTCGAGTTTATATACCACTTATACTGTGGATTATTCTGCGTACAATAGCGTTTATCGCTTACTAATAAGATTTATGGCACGAAAACGCTGATTTTTTTCTCTATTGACTGGCCTATTTAAGAGTATCACTTCGATTAAGAAGAAAATGGCTGTAGGCATTCAATATTACCAATTATATGTGGAATCTATATTATTTAAGCTATAGTATCCATTTTTATAAAAAGTCTTAGTTGAAGTATCTGTAAAAAGTAAAAATCTGTTATGGTCATCCTCTATACACTATTGACTAGTTTTTTTAGACTAGAGTTTCTCAAACTTATTTTAACACATTCTATTCATATGCTTTTTTATACTAACAAATACTCGTATCATTAGCTGTAGTATTATTGTTATTATTAAAACGTACACTTATATCTAAAATAATCATAAACAACTTACTAACATGAAAATGTTTTCTTTAGTATAAAAACACGAACATTTATTGATATAGCCAATCAAATTGTTGAATTGATGCCCACAATCAATAAGGATTTATTATATGTACCCTATGAAGCTAGTTCCAACAATAGTGGTGGTTGTAATGAGGGATGATGCCTCTATTGGTTTTACAAGGAGTATAAGAAGAATCTGTACCAGGCCCACATATTGGAAAGAAAAATCATCCGTGAAGAAGTAAATTGCACAGAAACTAGTGATAATAACGAAGGTAAGACTAAATGTGATTTTAAATAAAATATCAAAATTAACATATTCATTTTTATATTAGTAGATTCTATCACGTTAGAATTTGATTGTCTTGTGGATCCTGATAGAGAGAAATACAACTCGTTAGATGTATGTAGTAAATGGCAGGAAAGCTTTGAACGACGATACCAAAAATTACTTGAAAAAGTAGGAAAAGATTTTGTATATTCATCAACAACATACGTTAAAAGCTTTGGTTCTTTGAAAGATTCAACAACATTATCATTAGTGAGTTTAATTCAAAACCATGTATAAAAGCAATTTTTAACTTATTTTCTACTTAATTAATTAAACATATATTACAGTTGGAATCTGACTTCAAAAAAATAATTCAAATTGGAAAAATTATAAATGAAAAAGATGTTCCTGCGTATGAAGAAATTTTTCAAAAGGATTGGCCTGCTATAGGAGATGGAATAATTCAATTAATTAAGTCATCAAAAATAAGAGAAGTAATAGACTTTAGAAAAAAATTCTTCGACCTGATTAATCAAGGTATTTTATATAGTTAGCAGAGGGTTAACTTTTTTTTATGTATGTTTTGTATATGTTAACTATTGTTTTATTTTAGGTAAACATAATAGTATAATTGCATTATTTGCTCTTCACCTATATATGACCGTTACCAAATCATTTGGAAAAGACTATATGTTGGACTCATTCATATTGCTAATAAAGGTGCGAATATATACGTATAACATCTATTACATTTTCTGAAATATTTCTGATATACTTACATATTACTAAAAAAAAATTGTATTTATCTATATTTTTGTTATTACATGTTAGTTAAATTCTAAAAGTATAAATTTTATTACAGGATGCTAGTGAATTAAAAATCAAAAGAACTGAGTTAGAGAATAAACTTCAACAGGAATCAGATCGTATTCTGTACATGGTGTTTTACGGAACTTTGGATAATATCTCTAAAGCATATGTAATTTTTAATGATAATGTTTATTCGTATTCAGATCCCTTGAAAGCAGTTGATATTTCTTTTAAGTGCCGTACCGCGCTGAGATCGTGGCCGTTTGCGTGTGACTACGTGTGGCAATTTATTCAGTTATATGTTTATAAAATACCACATAATAAATCGTAATTTTTTATCAACAAAGCACATCAGGTTATTAATAGATGTATTCATAACTTAAAACAAATATCAAGTGTATCGTCAAACAAATGAGCGAAAGATTTAGATTATTAAAGCGTGATTAAAATACTAGACATTTTAGAAGACATTTTATGTAAGACGACTGAACATAGTTTTGAATTAGATTTTTGTATTTTTATTGTATATTAAAATATAATGGATTTTTTAACATTCATAAACCATATTCTTACTTTAATTTTAAACCTTTATGGCAATCAAAATTTACCAAGGAGAGTTGTTGATACCGTCATTCAGTTTTTTTGATAACTTTCACAAAAAAATTTATTTGCCATCGTTGAAAAATGATATTTTAAATGCTTTGCAAAATGAAAATCTTTCTAAACAGGCTATTGTAAATTTAGAATCGGTTTTTCATGATCACAGTAAATTATTTGAAAAAATTAATTCGGAGCCAAAAAGGTTTTATTTACTTAAGAATAAAGGTTATTGCGAACCAGAAATTATAGATATAGGAAATGTATTACAGCCGACGCTAGTTGAGAATGACGAGATATTGATGTTTCAACCTGTGCACGTGGTTTGGATTCCGTTACGCAAAATTTTAAAGACGTTTCTAGAAATTCCAGGTATTTTATTGAACACATTAAATTATGTTCAACAACTTTCGATGGAACGTAGTCAAGTAATCAGTAATATAATGCAAGGCAAATTCAAGCAGGAAAAATATCGTCCGATATTCGGTATCGAAATTGTGCTGCCGTTTTACATCTCCTATGATGAATTGGAATGTGGTAATGCATTGGGCAGCAGCGCCGGAAAAAATAAATTCGGTGCTGTGTATGTTCAACTAGCATGCCTTCCTCCACAAATGGCTTCAAGCCTGAGAGCTATTTTTTTCTGCATGTTGATTCATGCAGATGATAAAAAAATAGTCAGAAATTCTCAGGTATTTAAAGGCTTGTCGAAGAAGCTAATTTTTTATCAACTGTGGGTGTTCAAGTGGATGACGGCTGTATTAAAAGAAATATTAAATTTCAATTAATTTTAGTCTTAGGTGATAACCTTGGGCTAAACGAAATTTTTGGATTTGTGCAGTCGTTCTCATGCAATTATTTTTGCAGAGTCTGTAAGACAACTGCGCAAGAGACTTCACATCTTACTGTTGAGGTAGAAGAAAAACTTCAAACTGTATATAATTATTGTGCAGATGTGAAAAAAGAAAATGTTAAGTTGACCGGTATAAAAGAGAAGTGCGCATTTCACGATGTTAAAAACTTTCATATTGTTGACAACTGTAGCATGGATATAATGCACGACTTTGTGCAAGGCGTGTGTTCATACGTTCTCCATGCAGTACTATGCACTTTTATATTTAAAAAAAATATTTTAGTTTGCAAACTCTGAATAATTGCATAAAACATTTCGATTACGGATCTACAACGTCGAATAAACCACCACCGATAACATTGAGTCGTTTAAATTCATCTGTTACTTTAAAAATGTCTGCTTCAGAAATGCTCTGTTTCACTCGTTATATTCCTTTAATTATTGGCCATTTTGTTGAAGAAGATAACGAGCGATGGAAATTGGTAAAATATTTGCGTAGAATGCTTGATATTTTAACTCGTCCTTCTGTGACACATGCCCATGCAAAATATCGGCTAGATATAGTAAAACGTCATAACGAGTTATATATCAAATTGTACGGAACATTAAAACCCAAGTTCCATTTTCTAACGCACTATTCTCGACTTTTATTAGAGTTCGGACCATGTATCCATTATTCAACCGACCGTCTTGAATCACGTCATCGTCCTGTTAAAGCTGTGGTCCAGTCTACAAGTAGTAAGAAAAATCTTTTGTATACGATAAGCGTTAAACAAGTATTAAAATTCTGTCAAACAATATGCAATACACAATTCCCAGATTTTTCTTTATTTGCCGCTAATGATGAAGTTACAGTAGATCATTTTTGCAAGAATGTTACATTCTGTAAGAAAGTTGTAATTCATGGTAGATCTTATGAACTGGGAATGTTTTTTGTATGTAGAGTTTCTTCAACAGATAAGTTATTTGGTAAAATTATAAAGCTAATAAGAGTTAATTATAATACTTATTTTACAATAGAAATGTATGAAGAAATATTTTTTCATGACCATTTTCATTCGTATGTTGTAGAGCGTAATAGCAAAGAAGATATTTCTATTAATCAAAAAGTACTACCTAATGTTAAACCAGTCTTATCAATAGTTAAGGATGTTGCACCTCTTTCGTCAAAGAAACAAATGATTCTGCATATGATATGTTTGCGATATGGCTTGTAAAAAGCACTACAATAAATATCTAATAATTGTATTCTTTAATAATTTATTTTTTCCTTATCTCCTTTCATAAAATTTTATATAATTCATTTATGTAATAATAACTGATAATACACACATACACACACACACACGCACGCACGCGCGCGCACACACACACACACACATACCCACTATAACGGTGCGAATTCCGACTTGGTGGGATTCGTCAGAATTCTCGGTCGCTACGTGTATTTTTGCGTGTAATAAAATGCCAACAAAAGGCAGATAAATATTTCGACTAATTGATAGCCGGCAGTATAAAATGAAGTTAATAAGAGTCGAAATGCTGAAGGCATAAGCTCGACTTTAAGGGCGCCAACCACTGTTTAAGAAATTTTAAATGTTAATCGTTTGAATTAGTGAGCAGTGCCCCTCACTACATGAATTTACCAATAGAATAATTACTTACAGAAACACTATTTATTGCTCGGCAGCGCCAGGGCAGACGAGCCAGTTCTACCGGCAGGAGTATTTACTTCTTCTCACGTTCGAACAAACACATTGACAAAACAACTCACACCTAAATAATTTCATGCAACATGTAGAAATGAAAACAAGGGAAATCTTATCTATATGAAATTCTTAATCTATTATTTGAATTTCTAAATTTCCTCTAGAATATAATTAAGGCCCATAGGCAGACAATAATATATTTCCTGCTCAGTAAAATTTTCTAGCCTCAAGATCATAAAGAAAAGTTATAAATCAGCCGCTCCAAGGCAAAACTATTACAAAATGGCGGGCGGCGAGGCAGCACCAAGTCGATGGAATTTTTACGTTTCTTTATAATTTACACTTCAATTTCTTAATCCTGATTCACCTTTACAATTTACAAATTGATTTTCTCGCGGCACTCGTGTACGAATCAATAATCTTACAATGAAATGAGTCGCGTACAAATTAATAGCGTGACTCTAAGTAGTTTTTAAATAAATAATACGAGCAGGGATGAAGGCATCCGGGCGCAAAACTAATAGCCTTCTTTAGGCATCAAATTCGCCATATAAAATTATTTCACAAATAACGCAAGCCTTACCGCTTCCAATATTAGACTTGGAATTTTCCCCCAGAGGCAGGAATATACGCGTACGGCTCGCGGCAGCTAATAAGTCAATTTCTAAACTATTTTACAATAAAATCTCTAATCAGTTAATTAACGCAAGAATAGAGGCACTCGCGGGATTTTAATTCCTAATCGGCAAATTTAAGCTCAACAAACACACGGCGCGGTTGACGGTACTGCTAGGCTTCCACGTCTTCCCTTGTCGGTGGCCAGGAGAAGAATCCTAGAGCGCCGCGTCGTCCTTCTCGCCGAAGCCTCGACCGCCGACGACGTGGTCGTCGCTGATTGGTTGTTCGCTGATCGCCACAGTCGAAGGGAAGCGTCGAAAGCCGAATTTGTTGTTCTTTCTTCTCTCTCTCTCTTTTCATGCGCCGAGCCCAATTCCCAAATTCCTGTACAAATAGGAATTTACCATAGCAGTTCGGATAATATATTTTAATTTAGAATCGTCAATTCTCGACTGGGCATTTTTATGAAGGGGTGCAAAGATGCAAAGGCATCTTATTAGGCACCAAATTAAATGCATTAAAAGATGAGAGAGATCAAATTGATGCGAGATTAAATAAATAATAAATTGATTTATAATTAATCAGTGAATAACTCGCTAGGCAGAACTGCAAAAATACGTAGCTTCGACAGTGGTTCTCCGCTGGCGGCGATGATCTTCAGCTGGTGTGGGAGGCTGCGTCGTGACGGTGGCGAGGCGGCCGGCGATGAGACGGCGGGCGCTGAGGTCCGACAGGAAGGCAGCTAAAAAGAACGTCGTTGCGCGTTTTGCTCGCCGCATAATTTTCTCTCGCATGAAACCAAAAAGATAACAAAAAAAAATAAGCAAATAGTACAAAAAAATACGAGTGACCCTGACGCTTCCGTGAAGGATTCTCCTCCTGGCTGCCAAATAGAGGGGATTTCATTTAGAAAATCCGGTCTCCGTAGCGCGACAGTAACGTGGAAAAATCCAACACGTTACACCAAATATTATTAATATTTAAACCATTTATTTTCAATGCGTGTAAAAAGTATTCTAAATTGAAGAACGACATCGTCTCATTTTCCTCAATGATCCGAGGTTCTGCTCCCCAACAAGAGAGAGGAGCTACTCCCTGATACATCTTGTGAACCTGTTCCTCAAATATCGAGTAGCTGCTACTCAAAAGAAGATGAGGAGCGGCCACTCAGCTCTGGGGGCGCTGCTAACCAATTCTTCTTTCAGTGTAGATCCTCAAAGTTCCGCGTATAAATAATGTGTATATATATATATATATATATATATATATATATATATATATATATATATATATATATATATATATATATATATAAGTATAGGAATTGGTATATTTGAAGAGATATCAACGTATAGATCGGTACTTTTGAAGAGACTCCTCAAATTTCTCAAAGCAAGAATCGCGACTTTTGAGGAGAAATCTATATCCCCTTTTCCCAGAGTCGGTAACCTGAGGGTCATTATTTCTTTAGTCACATTGTCCGAACTCTGAGCGAAAGGTTCACATCTACTCAAAAGTACCAATTTATAAACATATATATATATATATATATATATATATATATATATATATATATATATATATATATATATATATATATATATATATATTTATATATATATATATAATAAAACCGGCGTTTTGAATGCGCGACGCCATTTTAGCAGGAAACTATAGCAAAATCCCATATGTAAGACGAACACAGATGATCGCGTGACTAAAGAAATAATATCCCTACATATATTGGCTTTTTGAATGCCGCATTCAAGACGTCAGTTGATTGCATTTTTAACATGGGAACATATAGAATCTATAGGAAATTGCGCATTCAAAGCACCAGATTTTCATACTTATATATATATATACACACACACACACACACACACACACATATATATATATATATATATATATATAGACACACTTATCGGGGTTTATGAAGCCCAACCTGTATATTAGTACCTACAGCCGAGAGTTCCCTATGGCAAGTGACTAAAGAAATAATGGACCCTGTTGGTATAGACTCTAGGTCGGGCCGCATAAACCCCTATATTTAGAAATATTATGAAGCCCGGGCTGCATAATCAAAATCGGGCTCGATAAACCCCTATATATAAAAAAACGGGCTTTATAAACCCCTTTCGAGAAATGTATATATATATATATATATATATAAGGGGTTACCCACTACTCGCTTCGCTCGTCAACCCCCAATTGGAAATGTATCAATTGTAATTTAGAATGTAATATCTAAAATTTAGTGTATATTTCTGTCTTCACAAATAAATGTTATCTTTTTATTGAGTATGTACTTTGATACAGTAATTTATAATATATACCACTACTGTGGTACCGTCATAGGCGCATTAATATTTTTTAATTTTTTTTTTCTAATTTTCTCAGTTCATTTGTCTCTGTGTTGCTGTCTCTAACTCATTGATGTAAAAAGACCGGTTTTTTCAACTGGTCATGCGACCGTCTTTTAAACCTTCCCTTGACAATTTGGACCGTCCAAAATGAATTTCAAAATTTTTAAATGTAAAAAGACCGTCTTTTTTAAAAAGGCTTGGTCATAAGCACACCACAAACAAAATAGTCTAATTAATACCCCCTGCATCTATATAGATATTTTTTATTTTTATCTTATTTACCATGTTGTATAACCTAAACAAATCTTGAACCGTTTACTAATTTTTTTGAATACGTTGTGAAATAACATTGTGTAATGCAGTCATAAATGCAGCTTTTTTTGTTTGGAAAGTTTTTGAAAATATTAGATGTGGGATTTAAGAATTCGTATCACTATACTTAATATCATCTTCTCATAAATAAAATGGGTTTTTCCAATGAGTAGAGATTTTTATTAAATTGAGAAATTCACCCATTATGCAACATATTTGGTAACTTAATTGATGATTAAGTACAATATTGTATAGATTTAATTAACTTTTAGTTGCTTGGAATATGTTGCAAATCCAATGAATTTTTTATTAACTAATAAAAAAAGATAAAATCTTTTCATTGAAAACATATATTTTATTTATAAGAACTTGCTATCAAGCATTGTGATGCACATTTTTAAACTTACATATAATGAAATATTGCACTATATAATTTCACAACATGTTATTAGTATTGTAACAGTATTTTAATAGTAGATAATATTAAAGAAAATTGATAATAATGATGGTCCATATTTTAAACAATATTATAAATAATTAAGAACACAGCTTATTTAATTTTACACATCTAATGAAAACTATTTTATTTCTTTTCTTATATATGATACCTTCGCACTGGTCAGGTTAATAATGAAAATACGTGCCAACGATTAAGGAGATTGGCTAGAACAATTCGCGCGGGGCAGAGGGAAGGAGTCCCTCGCACCGCGCACTCCCACTCGCAGCCGACGAACTCGATCGTTTGTTTACGATTTGCCGCAGTACTCAGAATCGATGTTGTACGTCCTATTCAGATTTCGTATATACATTCTCCTGTATATTTTTTATATTGCCAGTAGTTTTTTTGTACGTTCTTACCTTTTTTAAAGAATCGCATCCTAAGTGTCTTGTGTTTTTAGTAAGGTTATGGTTTTACTTCCATAAGAACCCGTGTATAAGAGTTAAACTTTGAAGTTGAATTATTCCATAACCGAGTTGTCAAACGATCTGATAGGAAATGAATCGTTTTTGGAATGATGTCATGTAACCATTTTTATTTCAGTAGCCAACCTCATTAACATATAAATAAAATCATTTTTCTTCATATGCTGTATGATCTCAGCTACCGCTTCCAATAAATCGTCGCTTCCCGGTTAAAAGGCGCTATTTAAAAATCGGCCTGAAAAAGGCGTTATTTGGAAATCGACCTGAAGAAGGCGTTATCTTGTAATCAATCTGAAAAAGGCGTTTCTAGAAATCGTCCTGAAAAAGACGTTATCTAGAAATTGGCCTGAAAAAGGCGTTATCTCGGAATGAACCTGAAGAAGGCGTTATCTCGCGCGTAAATTTTTTTTACTCTAATTTAAGTTGGCAACACTGTCAACATTTTCTTTATTTAATTTCAGAAATATGTTATATGATAATAGTGTACAATTTTTTAAGTTAACTATACAAATGCGGGGCGATAGTAAAATTAATATTTGTTTTTTTTTTTATTCACGATTTTTTTATACAATACTATATTGATTTTATAATAAATATATAATAAATATTTGTAATAACCAATATTATATAATTTTTTTTAAACACACCTCCCAAACAGATTTTTTCTACTACTTCTTTATACCATAAAGGAACGGAAAGTACTCGTGTACAATCCAAAACGACATCCCTTTTCTCGACATTGGGAATAAGAAAAGGTTTTTTCTTAATTCCAGAAACAAATGCTAAAAAATTGCCCTTTTTCAAATGCTAACCATTTCCCTTAAAAGTTACGTGAGTTTGAAGGTATGTTTAAGATACACCAAAAATGTTAAAAAGCGGTAAAAGCAATATCTCCAAACTCATATAACTTTTAAGCACGTGTAAATTACCGTACCAGCCGAAGGCGAGGCTGGCAAACATGTGCTTTGGATGTCCCTCTTTATCCCTGTGTTGCGTATATTATTTTTCACCATACCCGGGCCAATCGAGCGTCAATCTTCGCGCGTGCATAATTTCCTTCTTTATGCACGCGTAGCGTACACACTATTTTTCCTCACAAGTTACGGAATTACATTACGCAACGAGTGCGCAAAATAGGTCATTCCCGCACGAGTCGAGTTTGTCGCGCGAGCACAGCACGGGCGATATATAAAAGAGACGAGTGCGGGTGATCTATTGCGCACGTGTGACGTATACTATTTCTCCTAACGAGCTGCGCAGAGTTCGATTTTGCACACTTATAGTTCTGAAATAATTATTTTCGATACAAGTGCGAAAAAGTGATTTTATCCTCGTGTGGACGTTTGTGCCCTAGCGAAGCGGAGGGGGGGGGGGCGAAGGCCATAAAAGGACAAAATTACTTTCTCACTCGTGTATTGAACACTATTTTTTGACACGACGCGTGAGAAGCTTGATTTAGGGCATGCTTTTTTATTAGAGCGTGTACGAAATGGAGCGTTACGCACGGAGTGTTAAAAAGTTCGTTTCCGAACGGCAACGCGTTCGGAATAGTATATTACACAACAAGGGAGGTAAAGAGTTGGCCAGTTCAGAGCAGGTGTAAATTGCCAGGCGAGCCGAAGGCGAGGGTGGCAAACACGTGCTCTGGGGTGTCCCTCTTTACCCCCATGTTGTGTATACAATTTTTCATCATATCCGAGCCGAAAATACCACATTCGCGTTTCGGAGCCGGGAGCGAAAGTGGTACTTTCAGCCAGGGTATGGTGAAAAAACGAACTTTCCGCACGCCATGGGGTATATATTTCTTTACACTTTGTTTATTGGAATAATTATATTAATAAAATTGGGAATAAGAAAAGATTTTTTTCTTAATTCCAGAAGCAAATGTTAAAAATTACCCTTTTTCAAATGCTAGCCAATGCGGCAGGAAAAATAATACAAAAATAAAAAAAAGAGATTTAAACTCGAATTAAACTAGAAAGCGAGATCTTTAATTTGCTTTTTATTATTCCTTTAAAAGTTACGTGAGTTTGAAGATATGTTTAAGATACACCAAAAATGTTAAAAAGCGGTAAAAGCGATATCTCCAAACTCATATAACTTTACAAGAAATTAACATTTTTTATTTTTACAAAAAAGTAAATGAAAGCTCTCGCTATCTAGTTTAATTATCTTTTTTGCCTTAAAAACAAGAGCTACTTTTTTGTAGATTTACTCATGTGTGTGTGTGTGTGTGTGTGTGCGTGTGTGCGTGCGTGCGTGCGTGCGTGCGTGTGTGTGTGTGTGTGTGTGTGTGTGTGTGTGTGTTATAAAATCAATATAGTATTGTATAAAAAAATCGTTAATAAAAAAAAACAAATATTAATTTTACTATCGCCCCGCATTTGTATAGTTAACTTAAAAAATTGTAAACTATTATCATATAACATATTTCTGAAATTAAATAAAGAAAATGTTGACAGTGTTGCCAAACTTAAATTAGAGTAAAAAAAATTTACTCGCGAGATAACGCCTTCTTCAGGTTCATTCCGAGATAACGCCTTTTTCAGGCCGATTTCTAGATAACGTCTTTTTCAGGACGATTTCTAGATAACGCCTTTTTCAGATTGATTACAAGATAACGCCTTCTTCAGGTCGATTTCCAAATAACGCCTTTTTCAGGCCGATTTTTAAATAATGCCTTTTAACCGGGAAGCGACGAAATATACTTACATGTGACACTTGAAGTCACAGCCATGCGGCTTACACTCCCTTCCTTTGAGGGTCGCTTTCTTAGCAATCTTTATGATTACGAATATAATATACAATAAAAATAAAAATTGAATTATGTGACTTATACATAAAAAATACACACAAATGTGAATTTTAAAAAAATAAATACTAAAATTTCAAAATAAAGGATAAATATTCTTAAAAAAATAAGTTGTTTTTTTAAATACTTTATAACGGTAAGTTATAACTATCAATTCATTGGGATTCTTTTCCTATTCAGATATTTATATAACATAATTTTACCAAAGATGTTATGTTCGAGATTGTAGTATCCGAGTGAGCCGCTAGATGGCAAGCACCAACGAGCAACCTTCTATGAAAAATACACATAAGAGTATACATATAGAGGCCTGCGGCGCCCACTCGCCGGGTGTTTTGGGTGATTTCGGAGGTACTTTATGCACATGCTTCATACATATTACTTTGCCTACACCTTGCCTATCATATTTGCCTATACGTTGCCTACATGTATTGCCTACACTTTACGTTGCCTATAACGACTTCGTCTTATTTGCGAATAAGACAATTTCTTAATTTTTCTGCTTTCCAATTTATTCTTTCGAGAGAAGTTGTAAGCATAGATTCTTGGAGTCCAAATTCTCAATTCATTTCTTCTCGGTGACGAACCCTGTCAATATAAAACCCTCGCATACGTTAATTCGTATACATGATATTGTTATTGTTATTTATTTATTTATTTTATTTATTGTTATTATTTAAAAACGTTTCAGAAATAAAAATTCAAAATATATATCACAGCATTAGGTAGTAAACTCTCGATGATACAAATATATTCTATAGACTTCACATTTTATGATAATTATTAATTTCCATCAATGCATATTAAAAAAAAAAAAATTTTGTATTTCATTTTGATAAATATGTTCGAGATTCGAACATCTCTTTTCTTTTTAGTGATTCCATGGGATTGTAATCACTAGATGTTGCCTAGCTTTCTGCAAGCAAGTTGCCAAAAAAGTATTTATTATAATCTCATTCTTACAAAGATGTGCGTTAAAAGTAGTGTATTAAAAGCTCTCTCTTTGTAACGGTTTCGTTTTGCTTAAATTATCTATGTCTATACTTGTACTTTCGAGTCAATTAGAATAGATCATCACCTCAATTTCGAACAATACCTAACAAAAAACAGAATAAAGTCCACATTTGAAGAAATATTTAATTTTTTACCATTCATTAATTATTATCAAAATAGTATTGTTGAGGATGTAGTGGATGGGGAGATTGAAAACGTCGGTTTCGAGAATAAAAGTTACTTTATTAGAGAGTTCTTTCTCTTGTCCGTGCTGCGACGTCATTAACAGTTTCATGTACACAATCATTCATATTATTAGCTTCATTCGTATCATTCGCTTCAATTATTTGTTGATCATTTGATGTAAGTTTAGTTTGATTAATATTCTCCCGTTTCATTCTTCTGGTTGTTACATACGCTACTACTTTATTTTCATTCGCTTCATCCTTTGTTTTACTATCGTTAATTTCAAGTTCTATTATCCAGTATGGTCTCTTATAGATTCCAGTAACAAGTGTTTCATTCTATTTAGGATCAAAGATGTTAATTTGTTTGTTATCTAAATAAACGCTTAAGCCCTTACCTACGAATTTCCTTAGCGACATTAAGTTTTCAGACAATTTCTCAGCACAAATTACATTCTCCAATTCGATTAATTTGTTGCCTTCGGTATAGGCTTGAACTAAGCCTTCTCCCTCCGATTTAATGTTTGCATTCGCACTTTCATTCGCACATCTGATTTCATTTTCCTTTTTACTGAAAGACTTGAAAATCAGTTTGGAGTTAGTTAAGTGTTCTGTCGCTCCATTGTCAGCTAGAAATTTCGCCAGACAAGTTCTTTTATTTTCTGATTTCGCTACAGTCGTTACGTTCAGTGCATAATTAACGTCCGTCTCTAACATTGTCATGTTTTTGTCTGTCTCTTTTAGTCGGTACTCACCAGCGTTATTCTCTTTGTTATCCTTTTGGTTATTGGGTTTGTTCTTAGTGTCATTTCTCCTTTTCCTTCTATTATTCCATTTGTTATTACCTCTGTTACTTTTGTTATTTTGCCTATTCGCTCTATTGTATTTCTGTCGCTTAGGATTACTTTCGCTGTCTTTTCCGTGTTTCCGCTTATTATTTGCATTATTAACTCTGTTATCATACCTTTTTGAATTGCCGCCTTTTGTCAGTCGCTGCGGACACTGCTCTGCAGTGTGGGAGGTTAACTGCTTGCACTCAAAGCAGATGCGAAGACCAGTGCCTGCATTTGGGCAGTTCTTGCCTATGTGTCCATAGGAGTCACAGGTGTAGCACCTAAAGCCACTGTAGTTTGGCTTCACATTCGCTGCCATTGCCGTCACTGTATTTTTATTTTCCTTGGGAGCACCATTAACTGATCTCTTAATGCTCTCAATCTGCAAAATAGTATTTTTCATTTTATCGTACGATAAACCACCTGTTTCTTGAGCCATGCTATCCAAATCCTGTACTCTAGGCACATTCACTGCTACTGCAGTGAGAAATGCATCTCGCTTTTCATCCTCTGACAAAGGCCTCATCCCAGACAAGTTATTGTAATTTCTTACAATCTCCTCGAATCGGTCGATAAAAACAGTCGCCTTCTCTTTCGATGGAGTATACACTATATTGTGTAGCTGCTTTCTAATAGCAGACGAGGTTAGATTGACTTCACAATGTTTGATGTTTTTAATTTTATCCAACATTTCGACAGGATCTTTAATTTCCATTATTTTAGAATAATATTCTGAATCGATACGATTAATTAGAATATCGCGTACCTTGAATTTATGTTTTTCTTTAACTGTTTCACTTAGCCTTTCATTCGCTTTAACATTCGAATCAATAACATATAGTAGTTCTAGCGATCTTAGTTCAGATGTAAAATAATCCATGAAGAATTCAAATTTAGTTTTAATCGTTAATTTTTAATCACGTTTAAATGTTGTATCTTTACCCGAAAGCTGAGTCTTCAACGTTTCGGTCAATTCTCTTGAAACATTGAGGAAGTTACCATTCGCTGACTTGTTTGTTTGATTAATTTTTGCTAACTCGCTCTTAATTATTCGCGTAATCTGAGTTTTATTAAAACCTGTCTGAAATGGCACCTGAGTCGAGTTGACGCATTCTTCTTCGTCAAATGATGTTTCCTTATCAGTGGCTCGGGCACCCACCTGCTCCTGGACATAATCTACTATACTGTTCCAGTTTCTGTCAGTATGGTCTTCTATGAGCTCCCTATTCTCCTGACGCATGTCGGACATAGTTTTGTCAAGTTGTAGCTGTCGCTGCTCTACCCTCTTCATCCTGTCTATCACTGAGTCCAGTTGAGCACTTATTTCTACAAAGATTTTATTTGAATTAGTAAGAACATTCTCATTAATAAATTTTCTATTTACCATTATTCGCTTTATTTTTACATTCGCTCTATCAAGAATTTTGATAGACGGTTTACCTCTTAACATGTTACTATTTGCCTGATTATTGTCAGTATCAGTTTGACAGCTAGAATCATTCTGTATCAATACCAGTCGCTCCACTCTGGTTTCCGTCGTTGATACAATTGCTGGAACATTCGCAGTTTCATTCGCAGCAGTCTCTACATTCTCTTTACTTTGTCCAGTCGCTTCGGGTTCTCCATTCGCATCAGTCCCTGCACTCGCTGCAGTCTCTGGATTGCAATCCTTCTCTAAATTTCGGCAATAAGGCAAGAGTAACTTTCCCGGTGTTTTAGCTAGTGCCTCTTCCACCAATGTCCATTCTTCATCGGTGACAAATGCTTTTGCTGTAGTATAAGCATAACCAGACTCGGTTTTAAAAATCATTTGATTGTCTTCAATTTCGACCCACACCAGCTCGCCATCGTGTAGGGTACTCAGCTCTAATAGCTCCTCCTGCGTCCTCAGGAACAGGTATAGCCTCTTTTCATCTGTACATAGATTACCCATATTTATAATTCATTCTCAATAGCTATTTTCATTCGCCGCATTATTATCGTTCGCTAGTTTAATTTTCATTTCCAATTTTAATTATTAAATTTCATTCGCAGATCGATCTATAATTTAATATTATTTGTTTATTAAGTACTTAATTTCGTTCATTCGCTAATTCAGAAATTTCTTTATACTTTAAAATTCCATTTAATTATATAAATATTTCATTCCATAATATTATATAAGGTTTTCATTCAATTATATAAAATTTCATTCGATAATAAAATAAGATTTTCATTCAATTTTATAAAATTTCATTCGATAATATAAAATTTTCATTCGATAAAAATCTCAAATAAGTAATTTTAACTAATTTTTATTTGCGTGATTAAATAAATATTGCACGCTTCCATTGCACGCGACGATTTAGAACATCAAGCCCGCACAGCGTTGCTTGACATAATATCGTTCGCGTATATGGCTGCTGCAACGCTACATTGTTGTAGTACGCTGTGGGCATGAGCGCGCGCGGCCTCTCTCCTTCCGCACGCGCGGCGTCCTCCGTGACGTCACTTCATGCGGGAGCGCATACTCTGTCTCTTTCTGCGACGCGCGGACCCAAGCGAGCTGCCATCTTGGCACGCGCGCTTGGACGTCGCTTCCTCCACGTGTTCGCTAGCGCGCCGCCATTTTAGCACGTGCTCACCGACGCCGCTTGCCCACGCCGATCACCGGCAGCCACCTTGGCTTTCGACGGAAATGCCGCGCCGGACTCTACGAACGCGTCCGCCCGTGAAGCCCAACACGACCATTTTCCCGACTTACATTCCGTCCCTTCAACACACGCTTATTCACTCGCCCGACATTCGCCTTTACAAACGCAAACCGTCGCTCACTCGTCCGACATTCGCCCTTGCAATCGTGAATCGACTCTCACTCGCCGCTCGACACTCGCTCTTTCAATCGCGAACCGACGCCATTTTTATAGTTGTAACCCGGCGCTCACTCGCTGTTCGACATTTGTTTCCACAGACGCGAACCGACGCTTACACTCTCCGCGACATTCGTTTTCGCAATCACAATCTGGCGCTTTTTAGTTTTAACACTCGTGTCACACCCTACATTCGCACTCACGCCTCCGGAAGACCTGCCAAAGCACGAAAACGCGATCGCAAAAACGACGTTCATTTTTTTTTTTTTTTTTTTCTTCCTCGGCGAGATCAAAATATCGCAACGCCGCTCGCTCGCTGCAACGGCCCCTCGCTTGCGCACTTTCGTATATACCTTTTGCCATCGTCGCCGAGGCCTCGCCATCCTGGGGCTAATCTGCAGCCTCACTGCACCCTGGGCCCATAACCTGTTGAGGATGTAGTGGATGGGGAGATTGAAAACGTCGGTTTCGAGAATAAAAGTTACTTTATTAGAGAGTCCTTTCTCTTGTCCGTGCTGCGACGAAGTGAGCGAGCGCTCCGCGCGGCGTTGCAAAGCACACCGAGCATTTACCCCCACCATAACGGTAGACAGAGAGGGAGAGCGTTTAAACACGCAAATTCACTCTTAACAAGTATTAAGTGCATTATATTTCTTGGTGAAAAAAATCATTTTAATATGAAATAATAATCAAATTCATTAACTTTGTGATAATTACATAATGGCTTAATAACTTTAAAAAAGATTGATTATTACGCAAGTAACTGTTTAAAAATCACCGATATTTTTTGTAATTACATCCATGATTCCATAATATATCTTAAATATTTTCCATTTTAGTTTTTACATCAAACATGGATGAATTTGATGCAACTGACCAATGTTGCAACTGCTTCAAGCGAAATCTCAGTAAAATATCAGCTCAGATTAAGATCATTAATTCAGCTAGTGAAGTCGAAGCCGTTTGTGAGCAGTTCAATGTAAATAATGTTGACATTGGGTTTAAACTTTGCGATAAATGTAGAAGACTTGTTTTTTTTGGCACACGAAAAGTAGAACCTTCAACCAGTGATCAAAGTCAGCCAATGAGTTCTCAGTCAAGCTCGGAAATACTCAGCACTCGGAAATACTCTGCACAGAGTGCAGAGGGAGCGTTTTTGAGGTAGTATTAAAACCACCTGTAGAAAAAAAAACCCACCGAGTAGCTCCTCAAAAGAACTCTGATTTCTCATACAGCATGTTGCGTTTGTAGAAACAAAAATAACTTGGCACGTGTACCATTGACTGCAAGACTGCAATGTTTCAAAGAAATGCACATCTTTATTCCAAATGGTAATCGAGTATGTACGGAGCATTTAATAAAAAAACTATTTTTTGATGATGACCTGGAACTAATGCAGATATACAGTTTCTGAGAATTCCATAAATTATAATGAGGACATGTTGTGGGTGTTTACAAAATAAATTGAGCCAAACACTTTGGTAAATTAAACTATAATATATTCACAATAACTATAAAATTATAAATTACTATTACAAATTTGCCGATATATAAGTTGTTTCAAGAATAAGTATAAAATGTGTAAGATGTTACAAGTAAATAGTTGAGTGTATGACTGTTACATAATTCTGAGTGTATGAGTGTTACAAAATTCTGTGAGTATTGGTGAGTTTGTTGTTTGAGTGTATGAGTTTTCTGTGTGACCTTGCGAATCACTGATGAGTGTACTAACTATACAATAAGCAACACAATCAATTATATTGAATTAATTGTGGTTGAGTTTTCAATGAGATGACACGATTAGGTATTACTGACCTAATCGTGCCTGAGTATTTCCCGCTGTACAGCTTGGTTATGCTTTCCGTGTAGCAGCGCACCTTCGTATAAAATGGCCGCATGTATTTGAGTTGTTACCTTATCATACGTAGAGGTTATATTAATCTTTACGCCGACGAGTTGGTCCCGTGATGGTGATTCCGCAACAAAGCTGAGCAGTGGAGAAGAACCGTATGTTGAGCATGATAACGAAAGATGAGATAAGCCGGTGAGATGAGTGTGAGGATGCGAAGCAGCCGATGAGAAAAGCTAGTTGAGCAAAGCCGATTAAGAACTGCCAGTGTAATTTTCCTGCTTGAAAAAACCATGCCCAAATCCCGTTGATATTATTGATCACGGTGATCATGAGTACTGCCGGGGTTGCATTGGTGAAAGTGCAGGTGCGAGCGAGAAACCGTGCCAAGTTGCTGAGTGAGGATATGCCATGTGAGGAGAAGCCGCGTGAGAAGCTGCCTTGTGAGACGCACTGCACTATGAATATGCCGTGTGAGATATTGCCTCGTGGCGCGCTCGAAGCATCGAGCGCCGGTGAGAAGATGCCGCTTGAGTATCACCGCCGTGTGAGAAGTTTCCGTGTGAGAGACACTGCTGCGTGAAAACTTGCCGTGCTAGACGACGCCGTACGAGATGTTGCCGAGCAGCAGTCCATGTTGAGAGAGTGAGAAACACTACACTTGAAATTTTCACTTGAGAATCGCCGAATGTGCACAGTGAGTTTCTCTACGAGACGAACACAGAGTGAGTTGACCGAGAGAGAGAGCTCCATCACATGAGAATCGCCGGCACAGTAGATTTCCCTCGTGGTAGACCATTACTGAGAGAGACTTTTAGTGAGAGGTTTGAGTGTATCTACTGAGAGCCAAAGTACCGTGAGTTTTTCCACGAGGCGAACCATTACATGGATACTAACTGAGTGTGAGAATTAAGAGAGCACTTCCGTCTTCTTCCTCGTCTCGTTGTTACCGAGGAGTGTGTAAGCATGAGAGAGACAGCATGAGTTTTGCCATACTCGGCTAATCAGTATAGCGATTCAGCTCTTCCGCAGAGAACAGCTGCTGAGTGCTGCCGTCGCGCGGCCGCCTGCTGAGTTATCCCTCAGTTGCGCAACCGCGGGAAATTCAAAACTTGATATTTCTCAAACATTCCGCCGGCCATGAACCGATAGGTTGATTAATATTCCGATGATGCTGGTCCGATGGCGAGTTGCTGACTTCCGAGTGGATTGAGAGGTCGCCGTCTTGAGTTTCTTCTTATATGGTTGTGAGTTCTCTAATGAGGTAGTCCAATATCTTCTGATAGTAGCCATATACTATGTGAGAATTATCCGTATTGAGTACCATGAACTCCACTTGATTTCGTGAGATAAGTGATGCCTTTTTGATGTTGATTGAGACCGTTGTTGAAACGACTTGCTGCCAGCGTTACTGAGTCATCCATGAAGGAGTTTCCCAACTGGACAGCTGAAATGCATTGACAGTTAGAAACCAAGTGAAACATTGAGTTTAATACCTTGATGATGAGGACAACGCCACAGTGAGTGTATCTTCTGAATCCTTTTGGAATGGTTGCAATGTCTTTGAGTTGAGCAACCTTCACTTGAGTCAGCAATAATAATGAAATTCCAATTTGAGAACAATGTTGTCCATGGTCTGTTGGCGATGAAATATTATTGATTTCAAGTCCCTTTTCCCACTTACGTCATATGAAATGCAGCAGGTGGGTTGAGTGTGCATGGAGTGTCATCATTGATGAGTTGTACCAAGTGAGTTTTTTGTTGAGAATGTTGCGAAGGTAGTTCTCCAATTAAAATAAACCATAATTAAACCGTAATGAAACCATTCGGATGAGTAGCCACTAACCATGTATGGATGAACAGCTAATGACAATGTTGTAAGAGAGCACACAAATACAAATCCAGCACTTGTATGTTTTGGATTCACACCCCTTCGATGAGTTGATGAGTGGTTCTGCAAGTTGACCCCAGTTTGAGTGAAGAGTAGTGATGGGGAGGTCCAGCGTCCTGGATAGTTGCCCCCATGAGTCGCTGAGTCCGATGAGTCCAGTACCTAGCACAAGTCACAGAGTATAGAATAAGTGACTTGGCCGGAACTCTGCTTCCAATAATCCAAATTTCCTGCCTGATGTGTGCAAAGTGAGTTTTCTCGGTGCCACCGAGAGATGTTGTTATGTGAGAATGCCGAATGATCAGTGATGAGTTGACTGCACCGTATTAATGTAGCTGGATGTTGAGTGATACTCCAGTTGAGTTTCGTAAAATCGACCTCCTACCCTGATAATTCCTTCTGAGTACATGCAGTCAATCTATTGAGTAGAGAATTCCGTGGGATTTGAGATATTTCAGCATGAGGAGTTCAAGATGGAAATGAACTTGCTGAGTTTTCTTGATCCAGAAGAAATTTTCATTGCTGATCAGATCAGCTGTGAGTCTCGTCTCTGTTGAATTTTCCCTTTTGCGGACGAGATCCCATGAATTTTCTGAATGGGATGTGGCTGCAGTGAGTGTGCCCTTTGCTTCTTTCTGGAAGGTATTCCTCATTTTCTGAGTCTACTTGAGATGGTCATGGTGATTAATTGCCTTTGGTTGTTGGAATTATTCTTTAAGTGAGTGCAACCCTGGTTCCAACAGATTCCTTCCATCATGAGGCACGTGAGATTATGCGTGTGCATACCATATTCTGATCTGTCCATCAATGAACATGAGTGCTTGGCAACTGAACATTGTCCAAACATACCTTCTGAGTAACCTTGCCACACTGAACTCCAACCTTGATCTGGAGTTCGGGTTGAGTGTTGCCTTCCTTCTTGATGAGACTAGGAATAATAAGTCAATTGTGAGAAATGTGGTTTACCGTGGGTTGCTGTAGCAGTTGCCTATTGCGAAGCATTCGAAAAGCCATAAGTTTTGAGAACCGAATCCAATGGAGTGAGATCTTCTCGAATTGCAGCCATTCTTCGCAGTTGAGTTAAACTTGGTTGTCCCATGAGTACTTGAGTAGCCACAGCTCTTGTAGGAGAATTTGAAAGAATAACCACATATGAGATTGTCCATGCGGGGTCGAATAGTGGTGAGTTTTGAAAGATAATTATCCAGTTGTGATTATTTCTTGAGTGAGCGGCAATATCATTCAGATGTGAATTTAAGTGATAGTGAAATCCGTTATAATTTGAGTAATTTCATGACGCAATCATCAGAATTAACTGCTTCAATTGCTGTTGAATTGTGAGAAATTCCTTGTTAACCATCGGCGAGTTGAATTGCAATTTTGCTAATGCAGAGCCGCCCGCCGTGCAGAATCCTGATATCTGCATGGTGCTGTAAATGAATGTGTCCGTTGATGCAACTCCATATGTGAATTTGCTAAACCGAAGTGCGTGAGTTGATCTGGTTCATTTATCTATGATATGCGTTGTAAATTACATCTTAAGAATGTCAATTAAGAATAATTCACACTGGATGCCAATCCGAGTGAGTTTGCCATCCCCTTTAAGGTTAAGTTTGATGATCCAACAATAATCATCAGTGTCAATGAGTACATCCACAAGTTGAGGCTACCAAAATATGCGCTGAGCCAATAAAGTTTTCTTTCGTATAATTCCAAATAAAATGTTAAGATAGTTCCGATGGCACTGTAGATGAGACTTGGCGTATGATGAGCAGTAATCCTAACCACAAATTCCAATAATTGATAGATGAGCGGTGCCATGAAGTGTTGAGGATTCAAATCACATCCTTTGATATAAATCACAATTCTGACATTGAATGGATTAATAATCCACGTTTGTGAGGTGTCACCGGTGTGTCGTATCATTTCAATGCAGTTGCAATTATTGACGATTAAGTAACTGAGTGTTGCAGGTGAGTTGACCTTGAGTGTAAATGATTGCACCAAAATCCAATTGTTGAGTATTTTTGAATATGATCCATATATAGTGAGAGTTACTTCATCTTGCACCTATAGTTGATATGCAGTATTGCTGCATAAATCCAAAATCTGAAGGACATTGCAATTGTAAGAAAAGTAAGAAGAGTGTAATTGCAGCTCTCCATCTCGATGCAACGTTGATTATTGTGACCGCCACAATATACAAGTGAAATTACTTCCAATAGGCGCAAGTGTGGTGAGTAATGCATATTCAATGTATCACTTTCGGTTGAGATGCCCTTGTAGAATTGCTGTGAGGCTCCTTTCTGAGTTAACTGCTAAGGCAGCGCTGAGATTGTACCTCCACACAGTGATCCACATGTAGTGAAGAATTTGTCCGTTAATTCCTTGAGGTTGTCCATTTGAGAGTTGAGAGTGTCCAAGTCATTGGTGAGAAGAGCAACCATGAGTATGTCAATCTCCTTGGCCTCAGCATCCTCAGCCATGATCCAATGCATGTAAACAGTTCAGCAATGAGTAAAACACAATGACTATAATACACTATAACACAGCATGTTTAATCCGGCTCGAAGGACCAAATGTTTGAGAATTCCATAAATTATAATGAGGACATGCTGTGGGTGATTACAAAATAAATTGAGCCAAAGACTTTGGTAAATTAAACTATAATATATTCACAATAACTATAAAATTATAAATTACTATTACAAATTTGCCGATATAAAAGTTGTTTCAAGAATAAGTATAAAATGTGTGAGATGTTACAAGTAAATAGTTGAGTGTATGACTGTTACATAATTCTGAGTGTATGAGTGTTACAAAATTCTGTGAGTATTGGTGAGTTTGCTGTTTGAGTGTATGAGTTTTCTGTGTGACGTTGCGAATCACTGATGAGTGTACTAACCATACAATAAGCAACACAATCAATTATTATGGAATTAATTGTGGTTGAGTTTTCAATGAGATGACACGATTAGGTATTACTGACCTAATCGTGCCTGAGTATTTCCCGCTGTAAAGCTTGGTTATGCTTTCCGTGTAGCAGCGCACCTTCGTATAAAATGGCCGCATGTATTTGAGTTGTTACCTTATCATACGTAAAGGTTATATTAATCTTTACGCCCACGAGTTGATCCCGTGATGGTGATTCCGCAACGAAGCTGAGCAGTGGAGAAGAACCGTATGTTGAGCATGATAACGAAAGATGAGATAAGCCGGTGAGATGAGTGTGAGGATGCGAAGCAGCCGATGAGAGAAGCCAGTTGAGCAAAGCCGATTGAGAACTGTCAGTGTAATTTTCCTGCTTGAAAAAGCCATGCCCAAATCCCGTTGATATTATTGATCACGGTGATCATGAGTTTACTGCCGGGGTTGCATTGGTGAAAGTGCAGGTGTGAGCGAGAATCCGTGCAAAGTTGCTGAGTGAGGATATGCCATGTGAGCTGGAGAAGCCACGTGAGAAGCTGCCTTGTGAGACGCACTGCACTATGAATATGCCGTGTGAGATATTGCCTCGTGGCGCGCTCGAAGCATCGAGCGCCGGTAAGAAGATGCCGCTTGAGTATCACCGCCGTGTGAGAAGTTTCCGTGTGAGAGACACTGCTGCGTGAAAACTTGCCGTGCTAGACGACGCCGTACAAGATGTTGCCGAGCAGCAGTCCATGTTGAGAGAGTGAGAAACACTACACTTGAAATTTTCACTTGAGAATCGCCGAATGTGCACAGTGAGTTTCTCTACGAGACGAACACAGAGTGAGTTGACCGAGAGAGAGAGAGCTCCATCACATGAGAATCGCCGGCACAGTAGATTTCCCTCGTGGTAGACCATTACTGAGAGAGACTTTTAGTGAGAGGTTTGAGTGTATCTACTGAGAGCCAAAGTACCGTGAGTTTTTCCACGAGGCGAACCATTACATGGATACTAACTGAGTGTGAGAATTAAGAGAGCACTTCCGTCTTCTTCCTCGTCTCGTTGTTACCGAGGAGTGAGTCAAATCACCGTCTCTCTCATTTACATGTGTAAGCATGAAAGAGACAGCATGAGTTTTGCCATACTCAGCTAATCAGTATAGCGATTCAGCTCTTTCGCAGAGAACAGCTGCTGAGTGCTGCCGTCGCGCGGCCGCTTGCTGAGTTATCCCTCAGTCGCGCAAAGGCGGGAAATTCAAAACTTGATATTTCCCAAACGAAAAGTAGAACCTTCAACCAGTGATCAAAGTCAGCCAATGAGTTCTCAGTCAAGCTCGGAAATACTCAGCTCTCAGAGTGCAAAGGGAGCGTTTTTGAGGTAGTATTAAAACCACCTGTAGAAAAAAAAACCTTCCACCGAGTTGCCCCTCAAAAGAACTATGATTTCTCATACAGCATGTTGCGTTTGTAGAAACAAAAATAACTTGGCACGTGTACCATTGACTGCAAGACTGCAATGTTTCAAAGAAATACACATCTTTATTCCAAATGGTAATCGAGTATGTACGGAGCATTTAATAAAAAAACTATTTTTTGATGATGACCTGGAACTAATGCAGATATACAGTAACACGAGTATTTTAACTGCAGATGAAATATGTTTATTTAAAAAACAAATTTTAGATTTAGCCTCGGAAACATTTTTAGAGAAAATAAAATCATCAGAGCTTAGCGAAAAACAATTATTCTCTTTTACTGCTCTTTCGACTGATCAATTGCAAGAGCTGAGAAAATTATTAGTTTCCATGAGATCATCGGATTCTAGAGACGTTACACACGCTCTGGTTATATGTTTATTTAAATTACGAACTGGATCGTCGAATAATTTTATTTCGTCTATTTTCGAAATAGAAAACGAAATAAGAGTTTCATATTTTTGTCAACCAGTAATTAATTCATTTGAAAAAGATGTCCTACGGAAATATGGAGTAAAAAGTATTAAAAGGGAGGATCTCATACGTGATCGCACTTCTATTTATGCAAAAAAACTGTTTAAATTAGGTAATGAGCTTGTTTTGATTTTTGATGAAACTTACTTACGTCACCAAAAAAGTAAAAATAACGAATACCAATGAAAGTCATATTCAGGTCAGAAGAAATATCCTTTGATCAAGCCATTCACTATTTGCACCACAGACGGATTCGTTGTTGATGTCCCTGGTCCATTTTTAGCCACAGAAAATGATGCAAGCATCATGAAGAAAGTAATGGATGATCCAGATGGTATAAGAACTATCATGAGAGAAGGTGATGTTTGCGTTGTAGATAGAGCTTTTAGGGATGTCATACCTTATTTAAAAAGTCTTGGCTTTAAGATTCTCATGCCTGCCTTAAAGGGAAATAGATCCAACTTGAGTACGACTGAGTCGAATGAATCTCGTTACGTTACGAAATTGAGATGGGTTGTAGAGGCTGTTCATGGTATTCTTGGTAAAAAGTATAAGCTTCTTCACCAGCAATTAGATAATAAACTTTTACCAAAAGTTGGTACATGTTGTAGAATTGCATGTTTTCTCAACAACCTTTTTGGTAAGCGTTTAAATAGCGATAAAGATGACGGTGGCTTATAAGGTATAATCATCGAAAGAATGTTCAATTCTAATCAAAGTGAAAATACTTTAGCATTAGAAGCTGAGACAGCCAGATGGTTTACATGGCCCACTACTACGATCAAGCTAACATCCCAAGAAATCATTGACTTTCCGGAGATGACTGAAAGAGATCTCAAAATATTTTTTTCAGGTACCTATCAATTAGGTCAAGCCGTATGTTATTTGGCTAAGTTAATGGGTGATAGTAACAATATCAATTTGGAATATATTAAGATCAAACCTAATATCAATAAAGTATTAATAAGGTCCAGGCATATTAACAGTAAGACTTGCAAATGCTACATCGAATACAAACCTAACTCAATTGGATACAGCGGTATCCTACGCCATGCGTGTGACTGTGCCAATGGATTGCGAACTGTAGGATCCTGTTCTCACATTGCCGCAGTCATATATTATCTCAGTAATGGAAGATATAAGTCAAAAATTATTAGGCCAGCGAAAATTCTTTCGGAAATATTTACTACTTCAGATATTGATCCTGTAATAGACTTAGATAGTGACGAGGATTAAAAATATTATTATAATTCAATATTAAAAATTATTAAACATGTAATTTTGTGAAATAGTACTTCTAAAAACAATTCTCGCAAGAATAAAGGTCAAATATGAAATGGTACATAATTATTTTATTATTTTAATAAAAGCACAAAAATATTCATAACATTTTTATAATAATTTCTATTACAAATATTTACTCATTTTTATTTATCTACAAATGAATTTGAATAAAAATAGTTGATTTAAGAGTTTTCAATGATATAAAGTTTCCCTGCGCCTGAAAAAGGCTATATCAAGAAATATTTGAATCGTATGGGAAGCATATATTTATAATTTGTGGCTCATGTTACACGATGTTAAAGCGATGGGATAACACTAAAAAAACCGAGCAGCTGAGATTTACGAAACCGATGATATGGTCTGCACCAACATGCCGAGAAAACTTCTATTTTTGTATGACAGACATCAAAGGTTTCAATTTAACTAACATAGCTAATATTTCTTACGGCAACGTATCTTCAGTCGCAAACCCGGAAAAAATAGCAGTCGTGAATGAAACAAACTCTACTGAACATATGGGTGTAGACCATTCTCGGGGGGAATAGAAGAAGAAATGCAAATTAACGAGATCTCCGAGGAGGAATGTGAAAATGATAGCGAGGACGACGAATACTTACCAGCAGGTGAGGCGAATGTTCCTCAGACTATCCAAAGATGGAGCTGAGTATCTAGCAGCTACACTAAAGAAGAAAAATTTGCTGTCAAAAGGAACAAAAGCTTACATTTATCGTAATAGAGAAAAGGAGTTTCGCAAATTTTTCACGACAGATGAGGAGAATTCATTAGTTTTTTATTCGGATGTAGAAGGATTGGTTGATGAATTAAAGTCGAACAGTTATAAGAACGAAGAGTGGAGACTTTTCATTGATTCTTGAAAACGAAGTCGCAAAGCTGTGATGCTTCATAACGGGAACACATATGCACGTATTCCGATAGCTCACTCAACGAAACTCAAAGAGACGTACGAGAATTTGCAGATAGTTTTGGAGAAAATGAACTAATGGAATCATCATTGGAAAGTTTGTGGTGATCTAAAAGTTTCAACCCTGATTCTAGGCCAGCAATCAAGTTTTACAAAAAATCCCTGCTTCTTATGTCTGTGGGATAGCAAAGACAGAAAATATCACTACAAAAAGAAAGAATGGCCAAAGAAAACGGAGTTTCATCCAGGGACGAGGAATATCATCCACAGCTCGTTGGTTGATCCTTCAAATATTCTACTACCACCTCTTCATATCAAGCTTGGTCTTATGAAGCAATTTGTCAAAGTTCTAAACAAAGATGGTGATTGTTTCGAATATTTAGGAGAAAAGTTTCCAGCGATAAGTGATGTAAAATGAAGAGAAGGTGTTTTCGATGGCCCGCAAATTCGCACTCTCTTTTAAGACAAAAATTTCACGAAGCACATGAATGACACCGAAAAAGCGGCATCGCAAAGTTTCAAAAATGTCTTTCAGAAGTTCTTAGGAAATGTGAAGAGTGATGACTACCGGAATATGGTTGAAGACTTGTTGAAAAATTTTAAAGAGTTAGGCTGCTTGATGAATCTCAAACTGCACTTTCTGCACTCTCATTTTGACTACTTTCCTGAAAACCTCGGAGACTTCAGCGAAGAACAAAGAGAACGATTCCATCAAGACATAAGCGAAATCGAAAAACGATACCAAGGAAGATGGGATGTTAACATGATGGCAGATTTCTGTTGGACGCTCAAGAGGGAAACAAATAAGAATACAAGAATGAGAAAAAAACCCGTTGCATAGATCATTTGAAGAGAAAAGAGTTCTCTACAAGAGAAAAAAAATATATGTGCAAAATTAGTTCCAGTTTTTGTGCTATTCATGATTTCTAGTTTTTTCTTTTCCGAATTTTGAAATTTTCTTGATTTTTCGCTTTCTTTATCCATTTTTCACAGTTTTGGCAATATCCGTAAGTGATTGAATTTAAAAAACTTCAAAAACGAGTTCAGCGCATCAAAATATACAAGAAGTATAATACCTTTAATCCCGGTCGGAAAATTTTTTTCAGAATTTTCTCGCTCGTATTAAAGCGATTTATCGCGTTTTTTCGTAATTTTTAGCTGTTTTTTATAATTTACTCAAGATCTCGAGGTGTAGGGCTTAAGTGGACTTCAGATTCTGATTCAGCGCGAAAAAATACATAAGAAACACCCTTAATCCGGGTAAAAAAAATTTCTTCAGAATTTTCTCGTACTCACTAAAGTGATTTTTGGCCATTTTTCGTGATTTTTCGCAATTTTCAGCTGTTTTTTACAATTCAATCAAAATCTCGAGGTGTTTGGGCTTAAACGGACTCCGGATTCGGATTCAGCGCGAAAAAATACATGAAGATAGGTGGGTCTGGTCAAAGGAACAGACCACTTTTTTTGTGTGCCGGTGTAATATTTATTTCGTTACAATGAATTTTTTGTTAATAATAGTACATTTCGATACTAGTGCGAGGATTTGATTTTCCCCTCGTGTGACTGTTTGCACCCGAGCGAAGCGAGGGTGAAAAGGTCACACGAGGAGAAAATCAACTTCTCACACAAGTGTCGAACCGTATTTTTTGACACGACGTGCGAGAAGTGAGATTTTTGCACGCATCGTTTAACGCAGCGTGCGAGAAATCGAAATTCTCGCACGGAGTTTCAAAAATACCTTTTTGAAATCCTCGCACTAGTATTGAAATGTACTATTTTGAAACTCCGTGCGAGAATTTCGATTTCTCGCACGCTGCGTTAAACGATGCGTGCAAAAATCTCACTTCTCGCACGTCGTGTCAAAAAATACGGTTCGACACTTATGTGAGAAGTTGATTTTCTCCTCGTGTGACCTTTTCACCCTCGCTTCGCTCGGGTGCAAACAGTCACACGAGGGGAAAATCAAATCCTCGCACTAGTATCGAAATGTACTATTATCATTAAAGGTTCGAGTCGGATAAGCATATGAAAAGTGACCCTTCTGGACTTTTGGACAGCAATAACATTTTAGATATAAGAACTTTTTCAAGCCCATCAGAGTGGTATGACGAATGAAAAAATGTATTCAACGGAATCATTCGAAAATTTAATAGGATTCTTTACACTACTGTGAAGGGATTGACAAAGCAGTTCTTTAAATTTTTTATTAAATGCGTAAAAAAGAAACTTTTTAAAGAGTCTCACGTTTAAAACTCATACATCTTAATTTATACTAGCGAAAATTCTTCCGTCACCTTCTCGCTCGGATAACAATCAATGGTTACGTCGATCATCTCAAACAATCATCAGTGAAAATTATCGAGTAAAGAAATAATATTAAAATGTAAGAATACGATAGAAGTAAAGAAAAATTATTTTTTATTATTTAATATCAACTTGAAAAAATACTTTACTTCAATAATTGTTAAAACAGAGGTTTATAAATAACGCGCGACGTCAATAATATAAAGTGAATAGACATTTCAAACAAAATTAAAAACTTTAGTAGGAGGTTGTAAAGATGATCTTCGACGAAACAAGATGTAAAATTTATCATTGTTTATTAAAAAAAATCACTACATAAAAAGTTAATGTTTCAGGAGGTTCATTAGCGCCCCTCCTCAGGTTTAGAATCACTAAACAGTATTAAACATCGACGCAAGAGTATAGCTGTCACTATCTTGAAAAACTATAACCGATATTTAACAACCTTGACACTGTGTAGGTATATGTCAATTTTATTTTTGTACTTTTAGCACTACCATATAATATAGGCCCATGAAATGAAAAAAGTAGTATATTTCTAGAGACAAGAACACCATATCTTTGTATCTTTTAGCACCCTAAACATGATTCGAAAGTCAGCATTGGTGCACCACGTGTGAATTTTGGGATATCTAAGGTATCAAATTTTAGAGATCTTAAGAAAGAAAGCAAAAGCCATTTTTATTCATCTTTCTACAAAATGATGTAGCTTTGCTTGCGCCGTTCAAGACCAGCTTGAATCATTCCTCAACAATTTTTTTTTTCTCCGAGATCTAAATGTTGTATTAGTTTACAAAATTCATGCGTTTAGATTTCGGAGAAAAAAATTGTATAGACATAATTCAAAGTTGATCTTGAAGGGCGAAAGCAACAAAGGCAAGAAAAAAGATAACAACATTTTTTCGCTTTGTTTTCTAAGACATCGATAGAAAGATGAAACAAATGACAGCTGGATATAGATTAAGGATCTGGAAGGAAATGGTTCTGCTATCAAATAAATAAACAACGATAATTCAACTAAGAATGAGAGTGCACACCCTCCGGGAAACGGATTTCAGCGGGCATTTGAGAGTCGATTTTTGGTATCTAGAAATGAAGCTCAATGTGCCTAATTCTATCTGAAAGGCCCTTTTCTTGAGATATTGGCAATCTAATCTCAAATATCCCCTATTTCGTTAAAAAATGATGTTCCTTCTATTGACTGTCACATTGCAAGTATTTATGATACGAAAACGAAGAAAAAAGATTATAAAAATAGACAGTGCAAGTTAAATTTAAGCTGTTATTAGTTTAAAAATATTGTTTTTTCATGAAATGATAAGAAATCAAAGATAGGGTAAGAAAGTGGTTCAAAATACGATCCCTTAAATCACTTAAGGGGGTACTTCAGTTAAAAAATTTTGTTTTAGATTCACCTAAAAAATATAAATTTTGATCAGTAATAATTTTTTTATGTATTATACAAATATGGTTTATTTTTGACGAAAATAGGCGCTACCAGAGGTCTGTAAACCCATTTGCTCCAAAGATATTGAGATTTTGAAATTTGTATCCTGCCCTAACCTACAGGCTGATCATTTGATATTTTTCAATGAGATGCTGGCCAAAATCTTTGATTTTTATATCTCCTTTCACTGAAGCTATTCGCATCCCTTAATTTTTCCAATTAATATTTTTAAAGTCAAAAATTTGAATTAAAATTCACCATCTGGAAGGAATTTTTAAAAACGATTCAGCGCAGCGCGGAGAGCGCGCCCGGCCACACCCACACGCCACCGTGCTTTCAATTTTATTATTTATGAATCCTCCATTTGTTGAACTTGAAACTTTAGATTTTATAGCTTAAGACTAGTACTTTCGAATGATAAAAATTAAAAAAAAAAAAAAAAAAAAAAAAAAAAAAAAAAATAGCATCGTTAGAAAGAGCAGGAAAAAATCTATCGATATATCAGCAAATCCATGATACTTTTAACTAGATACTTTTAATTAGAAAACTAGTCCTGTAATCTATATTAGTGTGCGACGCACGCGCACACCCGCACACGCACATGCATCTTTGAACTTATTACCAGAGAAATCTAGAAGATTATACACTGCAGCTTACAATGCATTTAAGAAGTGTCGAAGATCCAAGGGATTAATTTCATTTTATGAAGATGTCCTGATGGTTTATTTTTCTGAGCTTGCGACAGGATATGCAACATCTAGTTTATGGTCTTCTTATTCCATGCTGAAAAGTACCATCAATAGCTACAACCAGATTGATATTGGTAGCTATAAGAAACTGATCACATTTCTAAAGAAGCAATAAGTTGGATATAGAGCAAAGAAGTCTCAAATGTTCACAAAGGATAATATATCAAAGTTCTTTAATGAAGCAACCGAGGAGATATACTTATGTGAAAAGGTAAATAAAAAATTTGTTTTTTATTTAAATTTAATAATTAATTCTTATGTACTTGTTTGCATCACATTTTGTAGATGACTCTCATTTTTGGAATTATTGGGGCACTCAGAAGACAACAATTTGCCAATATCAGTGTGAAGGATGTCACAAAGTTGGATGACGAAGACATTCTTTTCATCAGGATCAACAAAACTAAGAATAACGTTCCATAGCCATTCACAGTGACTGAAGCATTATTTCATATCTGTTGGAAATATCTACAAGCCAGATCAATACCTTGTTCATGCGACAGATTCTTTCTAAGATATTCTAATGGACATAGCTTTTGCAGAACCTCTGCTGCTCTCCTAGTCGATGCTGGGACTGAAATTACAACACTTCTTCAACGACACGGAGGTTGGAAATCTGCTACTGTTGCATTTGGCTACTTGGTGGACTCTCTGAATAATAAGAAGAGAATATGTGAACAGATCAGCAACGAATTAGAAATTGCTAAAAAAGGAAAAACTACAAATGCAGTTCCTGATGTAGTGATTGTTGAATGTCATGATGTGTCATCAATCTGACGTAATTATATTGTAGTCACTAAGTGTTATGACATGTCATACACTTCTGAAATTAGTACTATTGTAAAGAGGATGATATTTTTCGTTACTAACCTTTCTTTACTCGTATCAGGCTAAGCTAGGTGATCAGGATGATATTCCTCATCAGTAACCTCACTTTATCCGTCTCCGATTAGGCTAGGTACAGCCGTCAGTTCCCTCTAGTCTCTACTTGCGCACGTGCGCATCAGTCGCTACATGCAAGTCCGCTTTGTCCACGAACATGTGCGTGCGCGCTCAAATCGCCACATGCAAACGCATCTTGTCCATGACCGTTGCGCTGCTACAGCGACGCGCGCACCAGCGACTCATGCGCCGCCACACCGCCGCGCGCACCTTCACACGAGGAAGACTCCAATATAAGCTGCGCCCACATTGTAGTCAGGGAGACCACAGAGAAACGTTAGGGGCCGCAGGGAAGGTAAATCCCGTAAGCGGAAGAGTTCGCTCAAGGATGTAGGGTCCCTCCGGATTCACGAATCGTAGAGAGCGTTCGACGATTCACAAATGGAAAAATTCACTAAGGGAGATATATGAGCGCTACAGGGGCTCCGCGTCCATATAGTTTACTGTAAGACATCAAGATGGCACTAATGGAGCGATAAGTCAGTACATACCAGGAGGAGATTGACGCGCTAGAGCGAGAATTAGAGACCAGCTTTATACTCTTTGACCGCTAACACCGGTTAGAACGCCTGCAGTTGGAGGAAGAGGAGAAGAAGGCGACCAAGAAGAAAAAGTTACCGCCGTACCAACATATACGCCGACACCCATCCAACAGCTCGCGGCAAAGACATCAGCCTGCCACGAAGCTGCGGGTCACATCGGTCGTCAGAATCAACCCCGGTGCGCTATCCCAGCTGCAGGCAGCCCTGAATAAGTTGCGGGCGCAACCCAAGCCCACCGTCGCCGCGGTGGATCAAACCGACAAGAGGGCCGTTCCCACTCGGATCGTCCGAGTAACCGGCCTGGTAGCAGGAGCGCTGCCTCCGATACCAGCAGCATTGAAAAACGTATGGATCCCGAAGAAGGCCAAGGTCTCAACAGTGAAACTGACATCGGCAGGGGAAATGGCCGCCATTGAGACCGCACCAGCCGTCCCAACTACGACCTCAGTATCCGCGGCCATCGTCTGCACGTCACCAGCATCCGGGCCCATCACCATCACCGCAGCACTAGTACCGGCACCTATCATCCGCGCCCCATTAGCACCCGCGGCCGCCGGGGTCGAGGCGGCCCCTCCGGTTCCATATCGAGACTCCACTTCAGCGTTGCCCCGGCTCAAGCGGTCCCTTCCCGACGGAATAGAGGTAGGGATGCCCACCGTTACATTATAGTAGTGGAATGTTATAACATGCCATCAACCTCTGGAACTTCTACTACAAAATCTAAGCAACCGCAAGAAGAAATCCTTTTACAAAACGTTGAAAAGAATGTTTCTGTCGCTTTATCTAGAAAAACATTTTCTGCAATCAAACAATTTCAGGGACAATATTACGGTCACCAGTAAAAAGTTGTGGTGGAAAAAGTGCTAAAAACTTCTGATTCTACTCAGGCTCAGCAATAGAAATCAAGATCACCAGCATCTACACCTTTCCCTAGACCAGTTGGAAATAGGAATTTACCTCAAGATTTATTTGAAAAAACTTCAAAGACTGAACGGATCCAGCAGTGTAAACCCAGATCATCAGTATATTATTATCCTAATCTTGGACTATATGTACCAGATTTCGACGAAGAAGATCAATATAAATCATTTGTATTTCATAATTGTAATGTGACTGTTCATTATACAAATTGCTCTTGTGATTTAAGCAGTTGTAATACTGCTTACAAAAATGTAGACTAAAGATGAGCAGTTGTTCCAGTTATTATTTCATATTAGATTTTTCAATACATATTTATTATGCGCTGTGAATAATATATTATTATGTATTAGTTCTTGATATTACCCATTAATGTTTTTTAGTATATTATGAAATGTAATTAAATATTATTCATCAAAGTTATTTTATATAAATAAATAAAAAAAAAATATTTTTAAGGCACATTTACTAATAACCCACACATAATATAATGTGAAAAAGTAACGATACTCTTCTTTTATATTTGTTAAACATTTGGCGTATCAATGTCTTGTTCTAATTAGTAATTACCATCTACATTATTTTCGAATGGGGTTTAAAAATTTTCTGATATAATTGATCATAATGTACGGTATATGTAGACGTAAATCTTATTCCTTGAAAAGAGACAAAAATATTATAAATCTGTTAATTAATATTTTTTAAATTAAATTCAATCAATAGTAACCGATAATACATACCTATTGAGTTTTTTATTCTAATATTTATTCGATAAATTCAGGATATATTTTTTAAAATATTAAACGTAAAATTTTAAAACAAAATTGTAAAACTTGTTTATAACATGAATATTAGTGGTACAAATAAATTCTACCCGTTTTCAGCAACATTTTTTTTTATTTAAAAAACTAAAAAAAAAAAAAAGTTTAATCAATATAGGCACCGTCGGCTTCAACTAGCCTTTGCCAACGCCTAGGCCACTGATGTATTCCGTGGCGAAAAAAGGCTTCATCTATTGACTTTATGAAATCATCAACCATATTTCGTACTTCATCTTCATTCTGAAAATGCTGCTCTGCTAAGCTGTTTTGTAATGAGCGAAAAAGGTAGTAATCGCATGGTGCCATGTCAGCGAGAATACACCGGATGCGGCAAAATTTCCAATTGTAATTCTTCTATGGTTTGACGGACCGTGAAACTTTTGTGTGGCCTAGCGTTATCATGCTGCAAAATTACTGGTCTTCACCCATGCCCAGAATACGGCCTCTTTTCTTGGATTTTTTCCGCTAAACGGTTTAATTGAGAAGAGTATCGTTCACCAGTAACAGTTTCTCCGGATTTGAGAAGCTCGTAATATAGCACGCCCCATTCGTCCCACCAAATACAGAGCAGCAACTTTTTTCCAAAGACGTTGCGTTTTGGTGTGGATTTCTGGGCTGTCCTGGATCTACCCAATGTTTTTGACGTTTAGGATTCTCGTAATAGATCCACTTTTCATCACCAGTCACTAATTTCTACAGAAAGCTCTTCTTTTTTTGTCTTGAAAGCAATGAGAGACACGTCTCGACTTGTCTTTCACGTTGCTCCTCGGTCAATTCATCAGATATCCATTTTCCACATTTTTGAATTTTTCCCAACGCACGTAACCTCTCAGAAATAGCTTGTTGGGTAACGCCTAATTTCTCAGAGAGCTGATGTTGCATTTGTGCCGAGTTTTAATCCAGTAGCTCCTACAATTTCTCATCACTCATTTTTTGAGGCCTACCACAGTGTGATTTGTCGCTCAAGTCAACATCCGCCTTTAAATTTTCGAAACCATCTGCGACATGTATACTCATCAATAACTTTTTCTCCACAAGTAGCACCGTTCGATTTATGAGCTTCAGCGGCAGTTTTACCTTGATGGAATTCGTAAAGTAAGCAATGTCGGATATGCACAGTATCTACTACCATTTATACTTATGTTAAAGACAGAATTATATTCGCACTGAATAGTTACATACGCAGTCTATTTGAAGAATAGGATCTGCAGTATACACTAGCATAAAGATATGAAATCAGTAAGCATCTGTTCTCAAGACAGCGCCATCTCTTACACACGGGTAGAACTTTTTTATACACCTAATAAAATAATGAATGAAAATATCGAATAATTTTCCGTCAGACGCATAGTTCTCAAAAGTGCCAAAAAATGCGATTCTTCAAATTTTTGGAAAATTTTTTCTTCGGACACTATACGTCTGACGGAAAATCGCCAAAGAACATTTTTCTCAGGAAATGACGGAGAATACCGGAGAATCTTTTAAAACGAAAATATCGTATTTTTAATATTTGTTTATTAAAATTGTGAAATAACAATTAACGGGGCAATAAAGCTTATGGAGTCTTATAATTATTCAACGGTGTATTCAGAAGTTGTTATACACGCAGATGAAGTCATCACATTACCATCGGCAGGATTTGCAAGTACTCTGTAAGTGTGCTACCTTAAAATATTGTTTTCTTTGACAAATCACGCTGAAAAAGTTCATATTTAAACGCTCACAAAAACATTTGATGATGTGAATATACTTGATTATATTTGTTTGTCAGGGAGTCTAGAAATATATTCCACTAGTTTTTCAGACTTAAGTTCATTGTTGAAACTCATAGAGTCAAAAAATGACACAAATTAGATTTTTTCAAAAATCCATATACCTGATTTACTTAAAGGTTCGCATGTTTTCTAAGGGAGGCAAAAATTTATTACCTCATTTATTTGTTTACAATTAGTACAAAATATTTGTAAAGAAAAATTCAACTCGCTACCACTTACGTTGAAACTTAGATATCACATAGAACAAAAAAGTACGACACATACCAGTGATCAGAATACAATTATCTACCTGTCTTCAATTCCCAGTATTTTTTATGGACAATTACCATACCTGGCGTATCTTTGTTACATAAGAAAGTTTAGTTTTATCTAAATATAGGTTAACAATTTGATTTTTAATATTTTTAATGGCTTGAAACTTCTAATAACCAAAAAGTTAAAAATTCTGTGGCAATCCCTAGATACACATATCAATCTTGGTGTCGTTTTAAGAAACCATTTACAAAATAGAGCTACTTTTTTATTTTAGATGCCAGCCATCTCAAGTTTATGGTAAAGTTACTTACTTAGATAATAGGAGTTCAACAAATCTGCAATGTCCTTTATCGGCCGCAATAGTCAACGCTGTATCTCTTGATGAAGGTACTGGGGTAGCATTAACATCAGCTCCCTTATTTAAAAGCACTCTGCCAACTTCAACGTAGCCTCCACTCGCTGCCTCCATTAAAGGAGTGAGACCTGTCTGTAATGAAAAATTGTTTCGAAATACTCATCAATAATTACGAAAAGCACAAGTTTTAATAAAATAAACAAGTTAAGATTTGACACATCAAATAATAGATTAGGTGTGTATGTGTGCATTATTTAGTAAGTGTTAAGAATTGAGTTATATGTTCTAGGACAAGGAAAACTAGAAAACAATATTCATACTATTCTATGTTTTTATATTTCATAACATTTCTAGCCAATAACAGGTCAAAATGCCCTTTCAGTAGAAAAGAAACGGACTGAAGATTAGGTAAATATCTTAATCCCTCTAAGAGTCATGTTTGGAGCAGTATAACAACCAGCTCACAACAACTCTAATAGATGTATAGAATTTTCTCAACTCTATTTTTTGGCTTTTCCAGATTTTAGGTATCTTTCAATGGGAGTTTAATGTGCAAGATTCATGAAGACGGCGAAGGGGTTCACCTAACCGACCGTATTCAACACAATGACTCGCAATATAGTTTTTATACTTTACTTATCTAGTTTAGGTTTTCAATTTCTAACACCTTGCATTCTTACATTTATTTTAAATTACATCATATTTTAACCGTCTACCCTTTTCCTATCAAATGACGCAAATTTTTCTTAAACTTTGAACCCCGTTCAATTTTTTCCATCATTTAAAATGGCGGATTCAAGATGGAGCCGAAAATGCAGGAAAATCCGTATAAAATAGTAATAAAAAAAATAAATAAATTATTTACAGAATAAAATTATAATATATATATATATATATATATATATATATATATATATATATATATATATACATGTACATACATATATATATATAATCACACACACACACACACACACACACACACACACCCGTGTCGAGTTGCTAGCCTCGCATCAGGCGCCTCCCCAGGTGGCGGATAGGGGAAAGGTCGTCAGATATGAAGGGCACCGGGGAAATAAAATACCCGGGGTGGACCAAAACTGGCTAGGGGAAGGCACCCCAAATAACAAACCAACCATGGACGTAGTGAATGAGAGATACGCATTACCCCAAGTGGGTGCCCTCAATGGAGGGGTTAATCCCACCACCGATTCCGATCGGGTGAAAGCCCCGGTGGTCGGTGCAGGCTCCACGGATTTTGGGGGGAGCCACATACACTATACCAGGAATAAGATGGAAGAAGAAGACGAAGTAAGCCAGGATAGCACAGATGCAGCTGCCTTCCGAACCCTACAAACAAAGGTAGAGGCTCTGGTGGACTTTATTCTAGATAAAAAGAACATTCACAATGAGCTCAAGTCAATGGCGAAGACTACCCAAAGAGCCTTAAAAGAATTCGTTAAAAGTCGAAAAAGTCATGAGTCTGGACAAGTTACCAGACCTACCAAGGACGGAACAAGCCAAACATCACCGCTCTTTCGGAAAGGGAAGGCGTCGGTAGTACACACCGAACGTAACCGCCCCTCACCGCCACCAGAGCCAAACGAAAAGAAGGCGAAGATACGTGCTTCCTCACAGATACCTGCAAAAAAACCGGAAGCTCAGATAGGACAGACCGACTGGGCAACCGTCGTAAGTAAAGGAACACGCAGAAGATATGAGAGACTCAAGACTGACGGCAAGGAGAAAGTAGTGCAGGCACATACCACGGTTAGGCGGAGGCCAGCTCGATCTGATGCCTTCAAAATAAGAAGGTGCGGTGAGACCACCTACGCCGACATCCTAGGAACTCTCAAAGGGGCACCTGAGTTGAAGGCACTGCAAGAAAGGGTCACGCGCATCAGGCGCACCAAGGCAGGAGAGTTGCTTTTGGAGCTAGACAAACCAAACATCGTGTCGCATGAACTGCAGACATTGGTCTCGTCTAACCTTGCAGGGTCAGCGATAGTACAAACGTTGTCCCATAAGGAGACAATCGAAATCAAAGATTTGGACGAGACAACAACAGCAGAAGAGGTAACACAGGCGATCACTTCAATTATCGGCCCCGAAATGATGACCGCTGGGGACGTTAGACTCCGGGCGTCTTACAGTGGCACTCAAGCAGCCAGCGTTATGCTACCTGTAGCAATGACAGAAAAGCTGCTGGAAACTAGAAAACTCAGAATAGGATGGGTCAATTGCCGGGTCCGGTTACGTGAAACAGTGACGCGTTGCTTCAAGTGCCATGAAATCGGACACCTGGCACGGAATTGTAAGAGTGTAATTGACCGGTCGTCCCTGTGCTTCAAGTGTAAAACCGAGAGTCACAAGGCAGTGAACTGCCCGACCAACAACGAGCAGGTAACGATGGAGGTCGTAACAACAAACAACGATGGCTAAAGTGCTTCAAATCAACATGAACCACTGTGCAGTAGCCCATGACTTGCTGCCCCAATTGATTCAAGAGGAGAAGGCGGACATAGTAATCATCAGTGAGCAGTACAGGGACAAAAATGAACCAAACTGGGTAAGGGATCGTGCCAGCACGGCGGCCATCTGGGTATGCGGAGAACTCCACATATCCAAAAAAAATGGACGTCCTTCAGCCCAAATTCACCTGGATTGAAGTATCTGGTATAAGATTATACAGCTGCTACCTACCACCCAGCGACTCAATAGAAGAGTTCGAAAGATCCCTAGATGCTATCGTCACTAGCGTTAGAACCTCCACGCTGCCAGTCGTAATCGGGGGGGACTTTAACGCTTGGGCAATTGAGTGGGGAAGCAAGAAAACGAACAACCGCGGCCACGCACTGCTTGAGACCTTCGCGATACTAGAGCTAGAGATTGCTAACATAGGGACAAAGCCGACCTACACTAAAGAAGGAAAGTCTTCCATAGTAGATCTGACCTTTGTCGACCCCAGATTAAGTCGGGAAGGCTCATACTGGCAAGTCAGTGATCGGTACACTGGCAACGATCACCGAGCTCTCACATACCAGCTCCACCCGACAGGCAAAAGAGCGAATATGACCCAGATGCCGAAGAGAGAGAAATGGGCACCAGCTACTTTCGACAGGGAAGCTTTTCTCTGCTTTTTGGAAGGAGCATCTGTCGAAGGAACAGCTGAGGTTACGGCTCGAAGCCTCTCGGAGACCATCACAGCGGCATGCGATGCCTCGATGTCCACAAGGACGAACCACCGGAGACGCTTACCAGTCTACTGGTGGAACAAGGAGATTACGGTAATAAGTAAAGAGTGTCTTCGTGCTAGGAGGCTGCACCAAAGAGCAGTCCGTGAACCGCTGTATGATCAATTAACAACTAGATATGAGCAAAAGAGGAAAGAGCTGAAAATTGCCATCAAGACAGCCAACAGAAAGTGTTGGCAGGACTTCTGCGAGGAAGTGGACAGTGACCCGTGGGGACAGCCGTACAAAACGGTCATAAATAAAATCAATCCCAGAGGCACCAATGCTCCCTCCTGTCCAACCTTTCTTGATAGAGTAGTCCAAAATTTATTCCCACAACACCAGGAACGGCAACATGACACTGGTCTAACGGAAAGAATCGGTACAGCCGAGCCAACAGCAGTCACCGAATCAGAAGTGAAGATAGCGGCCAAAAAGATTGCCATAAGAAAGGCTCCAGGACTGGACGGCGTTCCTGGTTTAGCTATAATGACTGCAGCTCTAGAAGTTCCTTGCATATTCAGGGACACTTTCAATGCATGCCTAAGTGAAGGAATATTCCCGACACAGTGGAAGATACAGAGGTTGGTACTCCTTCCTAAGGGAAATAAACCCCCGGATGAACCATCCGCGTATCGACCACTCTGCATGTTGGATATAGTCGGAAAATTGTTTGAACGTATCATATCCGTCAAACTGGAGGCAGTTATACAAAAGATCGGCGGCTTGTCTGATAACCAATTCGGCTTTAGAAAGGGTCGATCAACGATCGATGCTATCGATAGGGTGGTGTCAGTAGCTGAGAACGCCGTTAGTGGTAGCCGGTGCACAAAACGCATGTGTGCTATAATTGGTTTAGATGTACGAAACGCGTTTAACACGGCCAGGTGGGATAAAATCATGCTCGCATTGGAAGACCTAAGCGTGCCACTGTACCTTCGAAGAGTAATCTCGAGTTACCTAACTGACCGCACGCTTCTCTATGATACCGACGACGGTATGCATTCTTATAAGATCACAGGAGGCGTGCCACAGGGCTCTGTACTAGGATCTCCAATCTGGAACATCATGTACAACGGATTGCTTAGGCAACTGCTCCCACATGGGGTGTCGATAGTAGCTTACGCAGATGATATTGCTCTCATTATCGTTGGGAAAACCATCGAAGATGTGCAATACCTCAGAGATACGGCAATCAAGGTAGTAGGAGATTGGCTGAGCGACCATGGACTCAGTCTTGCTGCCGAAAAGACCGAGGCAGTGCTCATTGCCAGAACAAAAAAGAGAGTCTACGCCACTTTCACGGTCAACGACGAGAAGATCAAGACAGGGGACACCATGAAGTACCTAGGAGTTACAACAGATGCGCGGATGTCGTTCAAAAACCACCTTAGGAACGCAGGATTAAAGGCATCAAAAGTGGCTCGAGCACTCGCAAGCATCATGCCAAACATAGGAGGGCCGAAGCAGCCACGACGGTTGCTTCTTTCATCGGTGGTTTATTCCGTGATTCTATACGGAGCCCCCATCTGGGCTAATGCTATACGTAGTAACCCAAGCTATGGTGCAGCTTGCCGAGGGGCCTGCAGGACAATCGTGCTGAGAGTGGCCTGCGCCAACCGTACCGTGTCAGACATCGCTCTCTCGGTAGTCACCGGACTGCCACCCTTGGACCTAATGGCATGTGAGAGAGCTGAGGTGTATCGTGGAGGAGTGATAAGAGAGGAGGGCGAACTTGATCAGGGACCACGTCAAAACCGATGGTCCAGGAAGACTGTGGAAGAGTGGCAGCGCCGATGGGTATAGCAGATAAAGGTCGGTGGACCCATCGCATTATTCCATGTGTCGTGGAGTGGACGGAGAGGAGACACGGACTCGTGACCTTTCATCTCACCCAGGTACTAACTGGGCATGGCTGCTTTCGCAGCTACCTGAAGAGAATTGGAGTGTACAAAAGCGCGGAGTGCCCAACATGTCCTGAAAGTGATGAGGACGTTGGACACGCTTTGTTCGTATGCCCCAGGTTTCGGGAAGAGAGAGGGTTTCAGGCCTTATGGGAAGGCCCCCTAACTCCCGAGGGCATCGGGAGATGCTTACTCTCTTCACAGAGAGGATGGGATGCTGTGATTGGTCTCGTCACCGAGGTGGTGGACAGATTGAACTCCATAAGGCGAGAAGAAGAAAGAAGAGAAAATCGTCTCACAGAGGACCAGGCGGGGTAGAGGGCCGTAGAGGCTGCGACTGCCCTCCGCGAAGTAATGCCTAACGGCGGTTTCCGCGGTGGGAATTACAGTCGGGGGAGGCCCTGCTATAGAATAACAGCAGGGGGTTTTAGTAGGTATTGCCAGAAATGGTCGAGTCCTACATAACATCTCGTATGCGTCAATGCATTTTTCCTAACCTGCTCCTAAAAAAAAAAAAAAAAAGAAAAAAAAAAAAAGAAAAAAAAAAAAAA